>CM050172.1:52790184-53342684 GCA_027410445.1 Discoglossus pictus | reverse complement strand
ATCTATCTGTCCACCATCAGTACAGTTTATATATAAATAACATTTCTACATAAGAGAGACCAACATTGAGAGCTTCGGACCAAACATTTCCCCATAACATTGGGACTACTGAAGGGATCGTGAACTTTTTCCACTCCACCTTTGCAATGGCAACATGGCATTAGGCAATTGTCAAGCGCTGCATAAAGGTACAGTCAGGTCCATAAATATTGGGACATCGACATAATTCTAATCTTTTTGGCTCTATACACCACCACAATGGATTTGAAATGAAACGAACAAGATGTGCTTTAACTGCAGACTTTCAGCTTTAATTTGAGGGTATTTACATCCAAATCAGGTGAACGGTGTAGGAATTACAACAGTTTATATATGTGCCTCCCACTTTTTAAGGGACCAGAAGTAATGGGACAGATTAACAGTCATAAAACAAACTTTCCCTTTTTAATACTTGTTTGCAAATCCTTTGCAGTCAATTACAGCCTGAAGTCTGGAACGCATAGACATCACCAGATGCTGGGTTTCATCCCTAGTGATGCTCTGCCATACCTCTATTGCAACGGTCTTCAGTTCCTGCTTGTTCTTGGGGCATTTTCCCTTCAGTTTTGTCTTCAGCAAGTGAAATGCATGCTCAATCGGATTCAGATCAGGTGATTGACTTGGCCATTGCATAACATTCCACTTCTTTCCCTTAAAAAACTCTTTGGTTGCTTTTGCAGTATGCTTCGGGTCATTGTCCATCTGCACTGTGATGCGCCGTCCAATGAGTTCTGAAGCATTTGGCTGAATATGAGCAGATATTGCCCGAAACACTTCAGAATTCATCCTGCTGCTTTTGTCAGCAGTCACATCATCAATAAATACAAGAGAACCAGTTCCATTGGCAGCCATACATGCCCACGCCATGACACTACGACCACGCTTCACTGATGAGGTGGTATGCTTTGGATCATGAGCAGTTCCTTTCCGTCTCCATACTCTTCTCTTTCCATCACTCTGGTACAAGTTGATCTTAGTCTCATCTGTCCATAGGATGTTGTTCCAGAACTGTGAAGGCTATTTTAGTTGTTTGGAAAACTCTAATCTGGTCTTCCTGTTTTTGAGGCTCACCAATGGTTTACATCTTGTGGTGAACCCTCTGTATTTACTCTGGGGAAGTCTTCTCTTGATTGTTGACTGACACACATGCACCTTCCTCCTGGGGAGTGTTCTTGATCTGGCCACCTGTTTTGAAGGGTGTTTTCTTCACCAGGGAAATAATTATTCGGTCATCCACCACAGTTGTTTTCCGTGGTCTTCCGGGTCTTTTGGTGTTGCTGAGCTCACAGGTGCGTTCTTTCTTTTTAAGTATGTTCCAAACAGTTGATTTGGCCACACCTAATGTTTTTTGCTATCTCTCTGATGGGTTTGTTTTGTTTTTTCAGCCTAATGATGGCTTGCTTCACTAATAGTGACAGCTCTTTGGATCTCATATTGAGAGTTAACAGCAACAAATGCAAATAGCACACTTGAAATGAAGACTGGAGCTTGTGTCTGCTCTTTGTAAATGGGATAATGAGGGAATAACACACACCTGGCCATGGAACAGCTGAGCAGCCAATTGTCCCATTACTTTTGGTCCCTTAAAAAGTGGGAGGCACATATACAAACTGTTGTAATTCCTACACCGTTCACCTGATATGGATGTAAATACCCTCAAATTAAAGCTGAAAGTCTGCAGTTAAAGCACATCTTGTTCGTTTCATTTCAAATCCATTGTGGTGGCGTATAGAGCCAAAAGGTTTAGAATTGTGTCGATGTCCCAATATTTATGGACCTGACTAAGTTTATTGTTTAACACAAGCAATGCTTTACAATAGATCATAAAAAAAGTATGGCAAAGAGTTAAATGTTACATTGTAATTCAGTCCATCAAGTTCAACCTTTTAAGATCTTCTCTGATGTTCAATATGCAGATTAGTTGTTAATTAATTATTAATCAACAATTGTTTTGTTTGTTTTTAAAATTAATAATTAATTGATCCAGAGGAAGGCAAACAGAAAAAAAAAAAAAAGTGAAACTAAGCCAATCGTCTCTAAAAGGGAAACAAAATGAATTCCTTCCTTACCCCAGATACTGGCGATTGGATTTCTCCCTGGATCAATAAACTCTCTCTAATTATCCAGGATAACCCTGAATTCCCTTCTTAATTCGAAATAAATCCAGTCCCCTTTTAAAGTTATCTATCGAATCCACTGTCACTACCTCCTCTAGTAGAGAATTCCACAGATTAACCACCCTTACTGTGAAGAACCCTTTTATTTCTTTGAGGTGGAATCTTTTTACTTCTAACCTCAAGGGATGTCCTCTTGTCAGTTGAAAACCTCTTGGCACAAAAAGCTTCCTTGACAATTTTTTTTGCTGTCCCTGGATGTGTTTATAAAAGGTAAACATATTTCCTCTTAGACGCCTTTTTTTCTTGAGAAAATAAGCTTAATTTGGTTTGTCTTTCTTCATAAATTATCCCCTCCATTCCCCTTATTAGTTTTGTCGCCCTTCTCTGTACCATTTCCAGCTCTAAAATGTCCTTTTTATGAAGTGGTGCCCAAAATTGTACTCCATATTCGAAATGAGGGCATACTAGAGATTTGTATAGTGGCAGAATTAGATTTGCTTCCCTTGCTTCTATACCCTTCTTAATACATGCTAATATTTTATTTGCCTTTGCAGCTGCTGCTTGGCATTGAGCACTGTTACCTAGGTGGTTGTCCACAAGCACTCCCAAATCCTTTAAATATCGGATAACCCTATATTTGCTCCATCAAGATTATACATTGCATGGCTATTTTTCCTTCCCAAATGCATAACCTTACATTTATTCGTATTAAATCGCATCTGCCATTTAGATGCCCATTCCTCAATTTTATGTAAATCCCCTTGGAGGGAAAGCACATCATTTTCTGATTTAATTACCTTGCACAACTTTGTGTCATCAGCGAAAATGGAGACCCCAGACTCCAATCCTACCTCGAAGTCATTAATAAATATGTTAAAAAGGAGAGGACCTAATACTGAACCCTGAGGAGCCCCACTTACCACATTAGTCCAATCGGAGTATGTTCCATTTACAACAACCCTTTGCTTCCTGTCTTTTAGCCAGCTCTCAATCCATGAGCAGATATTTACTGCAATACCTGTATCCCTTAGTTTGCACAATAGTTAGTTTGGCACTGCATCAAAAGCCTTTGCAAAATCCAAAAAGACTACATCTACGGAGTTGCCTTGATCCAGGTTCCTAGTAAATGTATCTTGATAATGTGCATAAATATTTGCTTTAATATGAGAGCACATAAGCAATTACATTTTGTTGTCCGACACAGAAGAAGAATCTATTACTCACTAGTTCCTGGTTTTCATCTCCAAGATCCACTGTACTCAGCTGGCCAATCCGAAAAAATCTTGAAGCAGTATGCTAAGAGAATAAAAAAAGTGACATGAAAATATGTAACTTCTTAAAATTTTATACAAAATAAATATATATTTATTCTATAGTGGGCACGATAACATATCTGAAGAAATTGTGCAAGATCTCAGCACTCACACATTTTGTTTTAAATTCAATAATTTTCTCAACTGAAAAGATACAGATTGTGATATCTGAAATAATCAGAGAAATATTGTGAAACCCATTTCATCCCCCCAAATTTTTTTTATCAAAAATGATGGCAGCGAGCGAGAAAGAGAGCGAGCGAGAAAGAGAGCGAGCGAGCAGTGTTATGTTAAGCATAATCTGAAAATGTAATATAAGCAGCTAGTGTTGGACGTGTGTGTATTAGCATAGTCTGGCCATGAGATTGTTAGAAACCTCCACATTTTTGGAGAGCTTCAATACTAGTGGATCCAGAGCTTTCCTTCAGGAAGCCTTTATCCTTTGACTGTCCCCACCTACAGCTCTATGACTTGGGGCTCTGCATGGGTGATGTTGGTGCTCTCCTGCAGCAGATCAAGGAAGAAGGTAAAGCAGTGAAAGGTGGCTGGGGCAGCAACTGTATTTTTCCAGCAGCATGGTTGATGCCAATTAACTACATTGGTGGGGAGGGATTAGATAGAAGTATTGGGGTAAAAAGGGTAGCGGGGGAAAGGGATGAATTATCTGACCATGGGGGGAGTTGAAGGGGGGAGGGTTACAATAGACAGTAGGGAGGTATTACCAGGTGAATAAAATACAGTGGCAAGTACTTCACAATGACAGAGCTATAGCAACTAAGTGTTTTCTTGCTAATTCAAGAAGTTTGCCTGGGAAAATGGGCGGGCTACAACATGGTGGAATGAATCTCATGACTGGACAGTTAATTTGGATGGTTATTATAACTTTTATTTTAAACGCTCCAACATATTCCATAGGAAAAAAAATATTTTAACAAGCTGCAGTAAATAAAGGGCCTTTTTTTGAGCTTAGGATCTTTGCAGAAAGTGCTTTTTTCCCAAAGCACTATACAAGATTGAAAACTGGTTATAACTTAATTAAGAAAAATAAGTATAATGGTAGAAGAGGAGGAGGGGTTTGTCTGTATGTTAAGCCTGGTTTTAAACCTGTAAATCAGAGAATATATATATATATATATATATATATATATATATATATATATATATATATATATATATATATATATATATATATATATATATATATATTGGAACTAGCAGCAACATTGAATATTTGTGGGTTGAGTTATTTAGTGGAGGAGCTCATTCTAAACGCATATTGATAGGAATATGCTATAAACCCCCAAATATAATTGAGGGCGAGGAACTGCTACTATTGCTGTAGATAGATAATGCATCTAAGCATGGGCAAGTTCTCATATGGGAGATGTTAACTACCCTGAAATAAACTGGATGAATGAGACCAGCAGTACGGGCAAAGGGAGCAGGTTCTTGAGTACACTCAGGGATCATTATCTGACCCAGGTTATACAAGAAGCTACTAGAAATGAGGTTATCTTGGATTTAGTTATCACAAATAATATTGATATAGTATCAAATGTGGAAATAGGGCAACCTTTGGGGAACAGTGATCACAACAGAGTCTCAATTGAGATTGAATACAAAAAACAGATTTGTAAGAATTTTGTTGCCTCACAACCTGAAATTAACATGGATTGTTTGAGGATTTGCATCATTTCATTTAAAAAACATGCCCACAACTTTGACATTTTTAATTATTATTTTTTTTTATTGTGAAGCAAACAACAAATAGGACAAAATAACAGAAAAAGTCATTGTGCATAACTATTCACCACCCTAAATTCAATACTTTGTAGAGCCACCTTTTACGGCAATCACAGCTCCAAGTCGCTTTGGATAAGTGTCTATGAGCTTGCCACATCTTACCACTGGGATTTTTGCCCATTCCTCCTTACAAAACTGCTACTGCTCCTTCAAGTTTGAATGGTTTGCGTTTGTGAAGAGCAATCTTTAAGATTTTTCTATTGGATTGAGGTCTGGGCTTTGACTAGGCCGCTCCAAAACATTTACATGTTTCACCTTAAACCACTCAAGTGTTGCTTTAGCAGTGCGTTTGGGGTCATTGTCCTGCTGGAAGGTGAACCTCCGTTCTAGCCTCAAATCACGCACAGAGTGGTACAAGTTTTGCTCAAGAATATCCCTGTATTTAGCACCATCCATCTTTCCCTCAACTCTGACCAGTTTCCCTGTCCCGGCTGCAGAAAAACCTCCCCACAGCATGATGCTGCCACTACCATGGTGTTCTTTGGGTGATGTGATGTGTTGGGTTTGCGCCAGACATAGCGTTTTCTTTGATGGTCGAAAAGTTCAATTTTAGTCTCATCAGATGAGAGCACCTTCCTCCATACATTTTGGGAGTCTCCCACATGCCTTTTCGCAAACTCAAAAATGTGCCATTTTGGTTTTTTTGCTGAAAGTAATGGCTTTCTTCTGGACACTCTTCCATAAAGCCCAAATCTATGGAGTGTAAGGCTTATTATCGTCCTATGTACAGACACTCCAGTCTCTGCTGTGGAACTCTGCAGCTCCTCTAGGGTTATCTTAGGTCTCTGTGCTGCCTCTCCGATTAATGCCCTCCTTGATTTCTGGTGGTCAGCCGGAAGGTTTGCTGTTGTGCCATATTCTTTCCATTTGGTTATGATAGATTTGATGGTGCTCCTGGGGATCATTAAAGATTGGGATATTTTTTTTTTTTATAGTCTAACCCAGACTTGTACTTCTCAACAACATTGTCCCTTACTTGTCTGGAGAGTTCCTTGGTCTTCATGGCAGTGTTTAGTTAGCAGTGCCTCTTGCTTAGGTGTTGCAGCCTCTGGGGGCTTTCAAAAAAATGTGTGCATATGTAATCACAGATCATGTCACACTTAGATTGCACACAGGTGGACATCATTTCACTAATTATGTGACTTCTAAAGGTAATTGGTTGCACCAGAGCTTTTTATGAGATTCATAACAAAGGGGGTGAATACATACGCACATGCAAATTTTCTTTTTCTAAAAAATAGTTTTATGTATATATTTTTCTCATTTCACTTCACCAACTAAGACTATTGTGTTCTGATCCATCACATAAAATTCAGATTAACAAAACATTGAACTTAAGGCTGTAATATAACAAAATAGGTAAAAAGTCAAGGGGGGTGAATACTTTTGCAAGGCACTGTAGCTGTCAGCATTGCAGGCTTACCAAAAGTCGTTGGCAACGCAATGTTAAAGCATGCTGTTTGCAACCCAAAGTGAGCACTTTCACGCTTATCGTGAGCCTTTCCCCCCTCCTCCTCCTCTCCCTCCCAACCCCCGAGTCTCCTTTCCCCCCCCTCCTCCTCCTCTCCCTCCCCGAGTCTCGTTTCCCCCCCTCCTCCTCCTCTCCCTCCCCACCCCCGAGTCTCCTTTCCCCCCCCTCCTCCTCCTCTCCCTCCCCACCCCCGAGTCTCCTTTCCCCCCCCTCCTCCTCCTCTCCCTCCCCACCCCCGAGTCTCCTTTCCCCCCCCCTCCTCCTCTCCCTCCCCACCCCCGAGTCTCCTTTCCCCCCCCTACTCCTCCTCTCCCTCCCCACCCCCGAGTCTCCTTTCCCCCCTCCTCCTCCTCTCCCTCCCCACCCCCGAGTCTCCTTTCCCCCCCTCCTCCTCCTCTCCCTCCCCACCCCCGAGTCTCCTTTCCCCCCCTCCTCCTCCTCTCCCTCCCCACCCCCGAGTCTCCTTTCCCCCCCTCCTCCTCCTCTCCCTCCCCACCCCCCGAGTCTCCTTTCCCCCCCCTCCTCCTCCTCTCCCTCCCCACCCCCGAGTCTCCTTTCCCCCCCTCCTCCTCCTCTCCCTCCCCACCCCCAAGTCTCCTTCCCCCCCCCTCCTCCTCCTCTCCCTCCCCACCCCCGAGTCTCCTTTCCCCCCCTCCTCCTCCTCCTCTCCCTCCCCCGAGTCTCCTTTCCCCCCCCTCCTCCTCCTCCTCTCCCTCCCCCGAGTCTCCTTTCCCCCCCTCCTCCTCTCCCTCGCCACCCCCGAGTCTCCTTTCCCCCCCTCCTCCTCTCCCTCCCCACCCCCGAGTCTCCTTTCCCCCCCTCCTCCTCCTCCTCTCCCTCCCCGAGTCTCCTTTCCCCCCTCCTCCTCTCCCTCCCCACCCCCGAGTCTCCTTTCCCCCCCTCCTCCTCTCCCTCCCCACCCCCGAGTCTCCTTTCCCCCCCTCCTCCTCTCCCTCCCCACCCCCGAGTCTCCTTTCCCCCCCTCCTCCTCCTCCTCTCCCTCCCCGAGTCTCCTTTCCCCCCTCCTCCTCTCCCTCCCAACTCCCGATTCTCCTTTCCCCCCCTCCTCCTCCTCTCCCTCCCAACCCCCGAGTCTCCTTTCCCCCCCTCCTCCTCCTCCTCCTCTCCCTCCCCACCCCTGAGTCTCCTTTCCCCCCCTCCTCCTCTCCCTCCCCAGCCCCGAGTCTCCTTTCCCCCCCTCCTCCTCTCCTCCCCAGCCCCGAGTTTCCTTTCCCCCCCTCCTCCTCTCCCTCCCCACCCCCGAGTCTCCTTTCCCCCCCTCCTCCTCTCCCTCCCCACCCCCGAGTCTCCTTTCCCCTCCTCCTCCTCTCCCTACCCACCCCCGAGTCTCCTTTCCCCTCCTCCTCCTCTCCCTCCCCACCCCCGAGTCTCCTTTCCCCCCTCCTCCTCTCCCTCCCCAGCCACGAGTCTCCTTTCCCCCCCTCCTCCTCTCCCTCCCCACCCCCGAGTCTCCTTTCCCCCCCTCCTCCTCTCCCTCCCCACCCCCGAGTCTCCTTTCCCCCCCCTCCTCCTCTCCTTTCCCCCCTCCTCCTCTCCCTCCCAACCCCCGAGTCTCCTTTCCCCCCTCCTCCTCTCCCTCCCCACCCCCGAGTCTCCTTTCCCCCCTCCTCCTCTCCCTCCCAACCCCCGAGTCTCCTTTCCCCCCCCTCCTCCTCTCCCTCCCAACCCCAGAGTCTCCTTTCCCCCCCTCCTCCTCTCCCTCCCAACCCCAGAGTCTCCTTTCCCCCCCCTCCTCCTCTCCCTCCCAACCCCAGAGTCTCCTTTCCCCCTCCCCTCCCTCCCAACCCCCGAGTCTCCTTTCCCCCTCACCCTCTCCTCCCTCCCAACCCCCGAGTCTCCTTTCCCCCTCACCCTCTCCTCCCTCCCAACCCCCGAGTCTCCTTTCCCCCTCTCCTCCCTCCCAACCCCCGAGTCTCCTTTCCCCCTCTCCTCCCTCCCAACCCCCGAGTCTCCTTTCCCCCTTCTCCTCCCAACCCCTGAGTCTCCTTTCCCCCCTTCTCCTCCCAACCCCCGAGTCTCCTTTAGAGTTTTTGTTGGCCCCTAACAACTTTGAATATAAAAAAACAAAAAACAAACAATCTCCTATTTTAATATTTGATAGATCCAAGAACAAATCATTTCTCAGACATGTGACATGGAAAATGTGTTAATCTAAAAATTCCTTGGAAACAGGACTATGTCATATGATTTCTGAGCAAGAACAGGGAGATGTTTGTTCTGTCTTAAAGTTTAACTATACTAGGGATCAAAGAACCACTGTAGTATATGTACACGTAATGCTCAGATGTTTACTGGAGATGTGATTACTACCCAGCTCCATGAGTTCTGGGTTAGATGTCTCCTTACTAACAGTTCCAACTGTACACAAGGGTGTGGTATTGGAGAGTATAAATATGTTGTTTTGATCATTCAATAAAGTTTGAGAGATAGTTTTCACATAAACAAGGTGTGAGACTATTTCTGTGTGGTGTATCCTGACTTGGGGAGTGGTCTTGCCATGGGCCACTAAATAACCTGTATCCAGTATTCTCTGCCTGTACCTCTTCAGAAGCCATATTTTGTGCCACAGAGAACAGGAACTACATGATTCTGCTGGGGTAGGTTTGAACTAGGTTCATATCAAGCCCCCTTGAAGAAGCAGATCGTGACAAAGTGGCTGTCAGTGGTGTGATCTCTGTAGAAAAACACAGAAGGATGGCAGCTTATGAAGATATGTCTGCAGCAGAGGAGGAGGAAGTGTCCAGATGGTACCCAAGATGGATGGAGATATTGCCTGCAGGTTCAACCAAGGATCAGCAGATCATACAGGAGAAGTGGAGAGGGGTAAGCAATGGCCCTGTCTCAGCTTCTATGGAGGGGAAATGCTTATCCCAAGTAGAGACAGAGAATGTCCTGGTGACTGGAAAGGACTGTAGAGGAATGGGCCTTCTAAATAAATGGAGGGCATTCCTGAGACTATGGCCAGGTCACGAGCTAAGGGAATGGCTGGAAGAATTAGTATGTGAGGAGGTCACCCTGGAAGAGCAATATGCTTATTGGGTGGGACCTGTTGGGATACCTCATCATTTTTCATTGGGGCTGGAAGGGGCACTTTGGGACATAGTACATGGGGATCCGGCCTGTGGCTTGGGGACAGAGAAAAGACAGCTGTGCCTGTTTGTCAAGCGCTGTCACATGGTGGGACTGGAGACAGACTCTCAGACAGCTAACCTACTTTGGCCTTGATCCAGCAGGGGCTACAGCTGGAGGTGGATTATATAGAGTTGCTGGATGAAGCATCCTTGGATGGGTTTTGGGCCCCTAGCTGGAAGGGCTCATGGCAGTCAGGCATGAAACAGAACCACCTAACAGGTACTACAGGGACCCAGCTAAATGTTGTCAAGGCTGGGTCAGAAAATAAATGTATGGACTGTGGGGATAATTTTGATATCCATGATTCTCAAAATAACAAGGATGCCTGCATCCATGGGGTTGACTGGGAAGAGGAAGAACTGGTCCCTATCTTTATGGGCCTGAGTCTCACCCAGTTAAAAGCAATGGGGACAGGGCCAAACCACAGCAGTGCCAGGCCCAGGGGAAGAACTGGGAAAAAGCTACTCTGCTCCTAGAGTAAGAGAAGAACCCAATGAGTACTGGGCCCTACCAATTGACTGTGGAAATAGTGGAGAGGTTCCTTGGATGACCATTGTCCAGGAGCCAGCCACAGACCCTGGAACAGAAACAGAAAGTAGCCCTGCTCTTCAGCCTGAACAAGAGGCAGTAACAGCTGCTTCTCAAGGGCTGTCTGTAACTACACACCAGGCAGTCTCAGATGGAGAGTCAGGAGGTTCCACCTGAGGATCCAGAGACCAAAGAGCCAGAGGGTAACCCAGATTGTGTTTTGTCTCCTGGTCTCCCCTGCAGCTGCCCAAAGACACTGGCTGTGTACCTGTAACCCTGGAAAGAAGGGGCCACTGGCCAGGCTTGTTGGGAGACAGGTTGGCTACTGAACCACAACAGCTTGTGTCAGAACTGCCCATTAATCCACCAGAGAATGTCACTAGCCCATGTTGCAACTCCAGCATCCCAGTTCATTTAGGAGAAAGCTCAGGCCTGGCAAATGGAACCTTGTACTCTTCAATTTTACCCATGGGACTGAGTGCTGATTCAGAATCAGCAGGACAGGAGGTCTCCCTAGCCTGGAAGGAGAGGGCTTTGCTGGGTAAGGATCCTCCCAAGTTTATGCTGGACTTACTAGCTGGGCTGTATGGTTTCCCCTGGACTACCTTGAAGGGTCCTCCATGGCAGTTGTCTTATAAGTCTCCCCAGGGGCTTGGGAAAGTCACTAGGCCACTGGGAAGGAGCGAGTATTCGCCCTGGACAGGGGGAGGAAGGGTACCCAGAGAGCCACTGAGGCTATCACATGGATGGACTTTCCAGACAGGAGGACAAGTAAAATAAGTATAGCTGAAGAATTATCCATCAGGATGATCCTCTATACTAGAAAGGAAGGGGGAGAAGTTGTCATGATTTAAGGACTCAAATTGTCAGTAATTGATGAATACCATGTATACTCGAGTATAAGACAAGTTTTTGAGCCCTTTTTTTAAGGCTAAAAAAGGCCCCCGTCGGCTTATACTCGATTCACTTCCCCCCCCCCCCCCGTGTCTCTTTCCCTCTTCTTCTCATTATACACCCCCCTCCTCGTTATAAACCCCCCCATCTCCTCAACCTAAACCCCCCTAAATAACTCCCCCTCTCCCCTCATTTACCTGCTTCTGCTCCGGCCTCCGCTCCTTCTTGACCCGGCGCGAATGTGACGTCACATGCGCGCCGCATCATTAGCATATACCGGGTGCCGGCACATGCTAATGACGTGACGTCACATGCGCGCCACGTCATTAGCATATACCATGCGCGCCACGTCATTAGCATATACCGGGTGCCGGCACCCGGTATATGCTAATGACGTGACATCACATGCGCACAGCGCCATTAGCATATACCGGGTCAGATGCCTATATAGATACCCCTTGGCGGTGTCAACATAATTATTAGAGGGATTTTCAGATATTAATAATAAGTAAATGTTTTATGACGGTTATGCTAATTTTAGAAGAGACTGGCTGGGGGTGTCAACTTTGAAAGCCAACTGAGACCTTGCGTGTTAGTCCAGCATCAGCAAGCATGAGCAGAAAAATTGCAAAAGTCCGCTAGATGGCGCTGTGCATTCATGGATCAGGCCTATACAGTGCCTGGTGATACTGTGTGAGTAAAGGCCACTAGTACTGCTATACAGACATGTCCTGCTCACCCTTCTTAATCCGCAAGAACACCCGACACACACACATTGGCTGCACCACCAGACTGACCATCAGTTCCTGTATCTTCTGTGGGTCTGATTCACCAGGATCAGCTCCAGCCCCTCCCCTGTCACAGCCTCACTCTATCACATGTTTTCATTTAAGGTGGATCAGTTCAAACTATATGAGAACATAAGCAAACAAAAACAGAGATCAGTAGTACAGTAGTAGGCTGGTGTAAAAATATGGACATAAAAGCAGTGTGTACTGTCAGTGCATTTACTGTAAATTTGTATTCAGGCTGTTTTACTTCAAGGTGAGTATTTAAACTGTATATTTGGGTATTTTTTCATGCAAAAACATTTTTTCATGCACTACCGATTCTCCTCCATCAGAAAAAAACAGGAAACTTCCATATACCTTTAAAATGGATGCCATGACTACAATGCTGGGGTCAAGGGTGAACCCTTTTGAATCCCACTCTTCATGACATATAAGGGGCACAAACGCTCTCAGACAGGGCTGAGCTGTTAAGGTACTGTACATTTCTATATGGGACTTCTACTATGGAAGTCTATGGGGAAGAATTCCTCACATTAAACTCCATAGACTGAAGGCCTGTTTAGAAGTGGACAGTTCAAAGTTCCATAGCTGGCAGGCCCTGCTGTGATTGACTCACATTGGAACAAGGAGAAACTCCAAGCTGGAGCTTCAAGTTTCTTCCATGGATTGGTGCCTACTCACAAGGACACCAAAAAGCTGGAGAAAGACGGTGGCGCTTATAATAGCATCTATACCCCCTAAAGTGATCCCTTCCAAGGAAGCGGAGAAAAGGACTGTTGCATTGACTGCAGATCGATGAGCCCAGAATAGCCTCAGTTAATCATAGCATACCACTCTGTGAACAGACCATCCCAAACCCTCACAATAAAAACTTACAATACATTGCTCCCTGTACCAGAGGCTTGTACCACTAGGTTTTGGTGGGTCCCATGTTCTCCCTCTTATGGAGAAGCTGTCATAGCCATATGGACAGCTGGACATTTTTTTGGTTGTCAAAAGATCCTGGGCTGCGAACTTGCAAGAGTTAAATTGGTATGGACTACAAAGTTGCAATGTTTACAGCCCTGTCATGGTTAATATTGTGATGCTATATTGCAAAGTATTTGCAATGCCCACATGGACAACGGGACTGTTGTGACTGGCAAAGGGTCATAGACAATGTTGTGTGGTGTTATGCATTATCATATGCATTTTCCAATTGTTGTGTTATATCAGCGAGCCTGACACTTATTTTGCTAGAGGAAGCTAGAGATTGACAATGGCTTGTTAATTAAACCCCCATCTCAAGTAAATGTTTACGTTATCAGTAAGGAACAAAGGACTTGTAGATTGACAAGGCAATATGAGTATGACAATAGAGGATGGGGAGGTTAGTCTAATAAACCCTGTGTCCAAAATACTTGGAAATATGGCAGAATTGATAACTTCTCTGTAACATTCACAGAAATATAATTATGGACCGGATATGAACTAATGTGACTTATTTCCTTCAAGGTGTGTTACTACAGTCTAGATATTCCCTAGGATGTTATTGCATTGAATTGGTGAAACTGTTGGTTAAAAAGTGCTGAAAAGAACTCAGAGGTTTTCAAAATACTCAGACCTTGCGGTCTTTAATCCACTGTATGGTGTTACTATTATGAACAGAAGGGCCCACTGGACTGTTTGGGGTTAATCAGTTATTACATGTGTGGTTAGAACGTACTAACAATTTGCTTAACAGTTATATCATGGGTGTAATGCATACATGTAGGTATATCATGGATGTAATAAGTGCATATAGTACTGTCATTGATTAACAATAAAATACTATATCTGTATTGGAAGTAGGATAGTAGACTATGCGTAGATAATAAAAAGTTAATGCAGTCATATCTGGGATATACAAAAGTTAAAGATTTTATAGAATTGATATGGCCCTGCGATCAATTACGTGTGAAGGCTCTGGCTTTAGTCATGAAGGGGGGAGCCAATTTGATGGCTCTGTAAGAGGGGGAAAATTGTGTAATGAGAACAAGAAAGCCATGTGGGTGAGGGGGGTAGCAAGCTATTTGCCTAGGAGGATGGGCTAGTACTGGGGGGGGGGATTCTTTGGCTTTTTGTGTAATCTAAAAATGTGTTTTGAAAAATAAAAAAGTGGCAGTCTTTTTTTGGACACACTAAACAAAGGTGGTGTCGGAGTCTGCTTGTACTAATCAAAAGGTACATGGTGCGTGATTCTGAGATCCTCAGAAAAGGGGTCTGATGGTGCCTGCCTCTTCAGAAATTATGCCGTCATCTGAAGTGTCTGCTGGTGTAGAGATCTGAACAAAAAGTTGCAACCCATAGAAAGAAAGAATTGGGGTGAGCGTAGTCCCCGAAATTTGGAGGGCGTAACAGTTACCCCCTACCAAGTAAAGAGAGCAAGAGAGAGAGAGAGAGCGGTTGATTCTATTAGACACTCAGGCCCCTAAGTTGAGGACCATGAACTAATCTAAGTAAGGTTTTCTATGGATAATAAGCATTTCCAGTTGCCATACATATGTATAAACATCTGTCACTTTTTAACTGGGCATTCTCCTTTTCTTTATCACCCCCTATTTAGAAAAATTGATGCTGAGTTCATGGAGTTCTGATCAATAGAAGTCGGGATACTTCAGTATGCTGCCTCTGCGTGAATTAGTAATCAGCTCTCTACCATGCAGAACAATGAATTAGAATCAGGTATAGAAGGTTTGAGTGAACCAATGGCTGAGTCGGAATTGCTTCATTATATTATAGCAGCCAGTGTAATATGCTAGTATTTCTGTCTTTAAAGGAGATGTTGCTGGGTTCAATACCCACCAAGAGTGTTATTTTCTTTACCGTCTTAAGAAAAATCTGCGATAAAAAAAAAAAAAAAAAAAGACTAGATATTTGAACTACTAATTTAAAAAAATATATATGTGGTTCAAATAATTAATTTAGTTTCAAATTTAGCTTTCAAACCTATATGTAAAAGTTAAGAGTGTGTTGGTGAGTTTCATAAAATGTTTTCATTAATAAATCATTGATTTTACATTTTTTTATAGAAAGAGGAATCAGTTTTGTGACTTACCAATGAATTTATTTATTTTTTAAACAGATTACTTACCACTGTGCCACCATAGTCTGCTTATGAAGTGAGTATATATCCATAGTTCAATGTATAACAGTTACAGACTACAGCTTAATTAAGTCACAGGATACCCCTTATGGTTATCCCAGGCATGCTTATATTCTGCTTTCAATGGGAGTCCATTTTAGTTTTCTACTTCTATTTCTGTAAAGTAGTTATTACCCTATTACTTCACCAACATATTTTTCAGTATAAAACACTTATTAAAAAGATCACCGTTGCCAGATTTTTTAGAATTGACTATTTTGAAGAACTACTCTTATAAATAGCCAACATGTTCTTACAATATAAAAAAGTACAGCCTTTAATTTATTACCTTTTATGTGCAATTATACTGCTGTTGAATCTACCATTTTGGTTTCAGCAGATCAACTTCCAGGAGGGAAGAAGCTCTGAATACACAGCAAGTCTATGCCTGCACAATGGGAATGTGGTATCTACAACTGCCAGAGCACTCAAAGAAGAAACATAAGCTTATACGTTATGAGAAAGTAACTGACACCAGCAAGCAAGTAAAGTCAAATGAATCTCTGCAGTAAAAAACAATGTTTTAAAATGTAAAGGTGGTGTTTATGGTTTGCTTTCTAGAAATAATTTGCCCCTTTAAGGTCATCAGAACTGAAACACTCAATACTTCGGTCCGTCTTCTAGATTTGGAAAATAAATAAATTGAGGAACTGAAAACTTAAAGCAAGACATATGTGGGACTAGAATAAAAGGATTTATTCTTAAACGTAAGATTTTCCTTTACAAAAAGGTGTACTTGGCATACCAACAGGGACATAGGGATATTAAAGAGGGGTGAACTTCTCGCTCACACCTTTCTGCTCATCCCTGCCAGTCTGTGCATGGCCGCTCAGAATCTACTATTCTACCCTTGCTCATGCTTTGCCAGCCTGCCTTCTTCCTCTTGTCCTGCCAGCCACCACACTCAGGAAGTTGATTTCAGTTTAAAGAACATTAAAAACTGACTATACATTGTACTAGCATTTTTTCTCTATAGTACATATTTCTGAAATATTAAGAATTGATTTTGAGGCTCCTGTATGCTAATGTGCAGCTGGGAGTGCTAGATAAGAATGGGAGAAGGGTCTAGCTGCCAGATTACATTGGGGAACTTTATTTTGGCCACTACAAAGAAATAATAAACGGACTGTAATCCTTATAAGCACATGAAACTATCTAAATAATATGCATGAGTTGCTCATTTGCATACACATTAAGCAACAACAACATGCAATTTCACAAGATTGATTCACTTTAGAAAAAGAAAAAAAAACACAACATATAGCCTGTTTTTCATTCTCTTTAAGAAAACAAACAAAAAGCAGCTTCATTTTGGGTTAGGTTGTAGAGAAATACAAATATCCTTACATTTTCTGGACCTATCCTGTTATGTGCACGCAAGCTTCTGCGCTGGGAAGCGCGCCGTGGATGTCACAATGTAGCTATCTCTTAGCGCCTGGTATGTGACTGGAGGTTTTAAGGTTAAGGGGTTGGGAAGTTAAGTGGTGTATGGGGTTAGGGGCCTACAGAGTACATTGGGACGCGAGCCCGCACGGGACCAGGAGGCTTCCTGTGCCGTGGGTGCACATAACAGGATAGACCCTGTGTGTGTGTATATATATATATATATATATATATATATATATATATATATATATATATATATATATATATATATATATATATATATATATATATATATATATATATATATATATATAGCATTTATCGCTTTTGTGATATTTGACTAGATGCAAGCTTTGAACCAGTATTTTTTCCATTGTAGGACATAAGCTCTGAACCAGTTAAATCTGCATGTCCCAGCTTTAGCAAGTTTTAACAGGAGACAGTCAACAATTATTTAGCCTAAACAATATGCCCTGAGTGAAGGCAATAGATATCTAAATGCAAAGGCTGGCCTGTTTTGATGCACACAATTTTGCAGTAATGGAACTATATACACAGTCCATGCTTTCAGAAAGCATGTGATATGTACATTTCATAATGAAATTTTAACAAAAAAAATCTGATAATAAAATAATCAGAGGCCTCTGTTTTTTGGTACCATGACTGGGTTTCGGAGTAAAATGTGGTTTGTGGTTATGATTTTGCTACAACAGTGACATTGTCCCTTTAACAGCCTCTGCCCCTTATTGCTCCTACCAGACAGCCTCTGTTCTCTTGAGCATGCCCTGACACTCTCTACCCTCGCATACCCTGATAATCTCCTTCCTCTAAAATATGCCTACTGATTTCTGTCCTACCAGCTTATACCAAGACAGCCTCTGCCATCACACTCAGAGCCGGGCAGTCAAATGTATACGTCTCTGCCCTCATTTCTCTGCCCTGCACGCGCATTCATGCCAGCCTGCCTGACCAATTGCACTCTTCTTTACGACGTCCCTCCCTTGCCGTTTTGCTGAGTCCCCTGGTTTAACTCTCCACTGCCTTTAGTTCCCATAATTCTAGCACTCACCTCACTCGCTGGATGTACATCCTTGGAGCTGGTCCCATTGAGTAACGGCGTGCTCTCTCCGTCGTCCTCCTCTTGTTCCCGTCCTGACCAGGATATCTTCTTGGCCACATTGGCCATGTTTAGAAACTACAAAGTTACCAATCGTGTATCTGTAGTATCCAGGAGCGCCCCGTATCCTTCAGTGTTTCAGTAACTCTCGGGAGCGCGCACGTAAACTCCCCATCCCTAAACTCTGCAGGACTTTGAAGGACTATAAATTAATACTGTTATCTAAACCAATAAAAAAAAGCTGTTGTTTCTCAGTCTAATCTTTACCCTCAAAGGACCTTAATTCACTAAGTCATGGCAAATAATTGCATTAAAACCAGAAAAGTCAGCTACTTCTTTATTTAGAAACTACTAATCCACATCTATCTATCCAGTGGCAAAGCTAGTGAATGGGGGGACCTGGTGAAAAATAATTTGGGGTTCCCTTTGCAATTGTTATCTCCACCCAGTAGGGGTAAAAAAAAAAATTAAGTTATAAAGTTATATTTAAATGGTTAGATTACACCTATAGTGATCAAATCATCTTTCTATAAAATGATGGCCTTTCCTATTGGCTGGCCGCAAGCAGCGATGGCCAATGGCCACTAGGTGGCGAACCCCTTTTTTAGTGAATTTCTTAGGGTTTAGGGATAGGGGTTAGGGTTATCGGACCTATTATGTTATGGTGGTGGTGAAAAGGTTTTACTGCCGGCAAATAACTATTCTCCCCTCCAACGTAACGCAACTCGAACTGCGCTGAATCAACAGCAAGGCCATCGGTATGTTCAGCACGGGCGCCTCTCATACCTCAAGGTCTTTTTTTGTCAGCGAGCCTTATGAGCCACATCAGAGGGGGGAATATTGTTTTGGCTGCAGTACTGCAGCCTAGATGGCACTAGAGCAAGCCATGCACTACTATAAAAGGAAAAGACCCCTTTATTATGTTATGGCTAGGTGTTAGGGTTAGGTGGTAGGGTTAGGGTACTGGCAGATTATAAGATTTACACTGTCAAGAAATTCACTGACATCTCAGCCACGCCACCTAGCCAGCCAACAGGATCAAAATTAAGTGATTATCCACCATTCTTAACTAATACCTTAAGATTCATCATTTATTTTCAGTAGTAAAGGGCCCCATACCCTGTTGTGAGTCCCAGCGCTTTGCACCTGCTGCACCATCAGTAGCTCCCCCAATGTATCTATCCACACACATGTACATATGTAAACCTTTATACACATATGCATTAAAAAAAAAGTGGGGGACAGTATAAAGCAAGAAATGATTTCATTCAGTGAAATAATTGTTGTGAATTGAATTGGCTGACTTTGCGAATTGAGGACATTCATAATTGATTAACAGAGAGAGAGGGTGGAACCCTCTAAACTAGCTTAGTCTTTCATATGACCAGTCATTTTAATATGTGATCATTTATGGTCATTCAAGGACCTGCAAATCTTAAAGTGGTGAAGCCTGTGTGCGCGCTTCCCAAGAACTGAAGAGTTGTTCATGACCCGCCGGTTTTGGCTTCCTGCTCACTATTTGTGCATGTGACACTAAGCATGTATCATCACGTGAACCTTTTCAGCAATGGGAAGTTCCAGCAGCCAATAAGTGAGACTAAGCCCGGTGGATTTTGGGAATTGTACTTATTAGTCACGGTGTCATATGACCATTACGAAATCTCCTGTATAGAATTAGTATTGTAAAAAAATGTGATTCGCTTTAAAAAACTGGTTATTTGAAGTAAGTATTTAAACAGTATGGATGTTAATCAGGCAGACATAAAGCAGGTCAAGTGGCTTGAAAATAAATTCAGTAATTTCTCATTCCAGAAACCTCAGAGAAAACAACACGCCACTGTATCTATACATGATGAAGCCTGTGTTTTCTAACTATTCCCAGGCTAGGCTATAATATACCCATATACCAATTTACTTGTATATACTTTATTATATTAAGATGTGCTGGATCAATACTGTTTTCTGCCTGCCAACAGTTGCAACTATCCACCACTAGGTGTCGCGACTGAGATTTTTATCAATATCTTGTTAGTGTAAAGTTTATCATCTGCCACTAACCTGACCGTAAACCTAACCCTTAAATCTAACCATAAAGCTAGTAAATTTACTAAAATCTCAGCCAAAATTGACTAAAATCTTGTCCGCACTACCTAGTGGCTGCTGACCGTCAGAGAACAGGAAAGGTCCGAAGTGCTTAAAAGCATTACATTGTATAATTGTTTCTGTTTAGGTCTGCCCTTTCTAGCTGAAGATTACACAGAGTGTGTGCAGTGTTTAAAATTACATACAGGAGGGAGGACAAAGATCCTATTATAGGGCACACCTACTGATCCAAATCTTAGAAACAAGAGAATAAACTAAATAATAAAACTTAACATTTAATGGTATTTAAAATCCTTATTAAAATATATGCAAATAGGTAGCAGAGAGGTAGTAATGTTCTAATTGGCAGTATGGGTATATATTAAGTCCTAAAAGGACCAGCTTGTATGCAAGCTATATACAATATAAAGTGCTAGTGTAGATCACAGATAAAGTGATAGTCGTGCAAAAAAGGTGCAGAATATAAAGTGCCAAGTGCTAATATTTTATGAGGTACACAGCTATTGATGTGCACCAAAATAAGTGATTAATATGTAAATATTGTAAATATAGCAAGCTGTATGGGTTTAGAACATGAGGTAGTCCAGCTTCAATGCTGGAATTAAATAGCAACCACTATACCCTATATAGGGAAAGAAATGCCCCAAAAATAATTACAAGTCCCTAGGCTGGACCCTTAATTAATATGTATTACTGTCCTCGAGTGCCAGTGTGGACCATTAGGAATGTAGACCCAATATTGCCTGAATATTGAAAATAGATACTGCGTGGTTCTACAGGATCTAACTAGTAAAGCTATGCCTTTCTGAATATGAATATGCTCAATAGCTAGTTCTAACCATCGGGGAAGGGACTTTAAACTATGGGCCTGAGAAGGAAGCCACGCTAGCTCTCTGCTTAGCAAGCCGCGGTCTAGACGCACAATAGTGACGTCATCCGCTCGCGACTGCGTTCCTACGTGAACCCGACGCACGTTTCTTGTATTTCATCAAGGGTTACGCCAGACTTTCCCTTGAGCCTATTTAAAGGCTGGCGTAGTCATGGCAACGAAACGGAGTTAAAAACCAGAGGAAAATAATGCCAATATAAATTCCTCAATGTATGCAATTAAAATTAATAGTAAATAGACTCTTTAATTTGAAAATACATTAGAATAAAGGCAGTCTATAGATGATAAGCGTGGAAGGGCTAGTATAATGATGATACTGGAAAAAACATATAACAACATAATATGGTATATGTGTATATGGAAGTTTGAGCTACAGTATCATTATACCAAGGTACATATAGATAGAATTTTAATTAACTATATTTATCATATAGGTATAGTTTGCTGCTTAATATTAAATATATACAGCAATATTATAATAACCTTGATAAATTGGCCATATAGTGGTATAATACTTATTAAATAATATATAGTTGGTATTAACTATATATAGCCCCAAGAGTTGATATTGAATACGATTATAGCAGTCTATTACAAAAATGCCCTATATTGTAAATAATATGATTCTTATCTATTGCAAAAAGTGACCCACAATGGTGACAAGATTGCTTAGAAAATATATATTAGTAGAATACTATATATTAATAATACACCAACACTCTGGCGAGAACAAGCGGTGGGAGGAGGCTAGATACAGATTGATTTTGTCCAAGTATAAACTGGAATAGTCATTAGGATTATCTCTAAAGATTATATAAAGGGAGTGAAGGTGAAGCCTTCATTAAGGCCTTTCGGTTTTTTGGTGTCTAGTAAATAGATCCATTTGGCCTCTTTTTTGAGTAATTCAGTATCTGTGTCGCCTCTCCTTATTGTTTTTTCCACGTGATCAATGCCTGTAAATGTCAACACTCTAACATCTCCTTTATGCTTATTGTTAACATGTTTGGCTATTGGTGTGTCATATTCTTTTTGGATGCTATAGACATGTTCCAGAATACGTCTCCTGAGTTCTCTACAGGTTTTACCTACGTATCTGGCTCCACATAAACATGTAACTAGATATATGACACCCTCTGTTTTACAAGTTATGAGGTGTTTTATCTTGTATGTTATTTTTTCAGAGTGAAAATGTTTGGTAGGTTTGACATATTTACAAGCTTTGCACTTATGGCATTTGAAACAGCCTTTTGTTTTTTGTAACCATGATTCGCCTTTATCTGTTTCCAAATGACTTTTTGAGAGGTGATCTAATCTCATGCCATTTGTTGTTGAAGGTTCCAATACATCTTACAGTATTGTCAGATTCTTTCCTTTTATCCTTTAGAAGGGAATCTCTCCTGGTGTTTTTGGCTCTTTTATAGGCCTTCTTTAGGGTATTTTTTGAGTAGCCTCTCTCCAAAAACCGACATTGTAGTTCCTGAGATTCCATTTCAAAGTCTTTGTCATTGGAACAATTCCTTTTTATTCTTAGGTACTGACCAATAGGTATGCCTTCAATCAAGGCCTTTGGATGACTACTTTTTGCATGTAGCAAGCTGTTTGTAGCCGTAGGTTTTCTATAGGTCTTAGTACCAATAGTACCATCTTTTGTTTTGAATATTTCTAAATCTAAGAATGTGATTGATTCATGGTGGTTTTCTGATGTTAGAAAAAGGCCTACATTATTGGTATTAAGGGTTTGTACAAAATTCTGTAGCTGTTCATTAGAGCCATTCCAGAGTATTAAAATATCGTCGATGAATCGAACCCAAAGTTCTATATGAGATGTATATATTTCCATATCTTCTCTAAAGACCAATTGCTCTTCCCACCAACCTAAAAATAAGTTAGCGTAGGTGGGTGCACAGGCTGTGCCCATTGCTGTGCCACGTATTTGTTTATAGAATTTATCCATAAAGATGAAATAGTTGTGAGTTAGGATAAATTCTAATAGGGCCAAATGAAACTCATTATGAATAGTATATTGCATACCTTGTTTGTTAAGAAAGTATTTAACAGCAGCTATTCCATAGGTATGGTGGATACTAGTGTATAGAGCCTCCACATCCAATGACACCAATATGGTGTTTCTAGTTGATTGTATGCCATCTAATTTGTTGAGTACTTCCTTCGAGTCTTTGACATAGGAGGAGAGGCTGAATACAAATTGTCTCAGAATCTGATCTAGATATTTGCTAGAGAGCACTTTATATTGTATATAGCTTGCATACAAGCTGGTCCTTTTAGGACTTAATATATACCCATACTGCCAATTAGAACATTACTACCTCTCTGCTACCTATGTGCATATATTTTAATAAGGATTTTAAATACCATTAAATGTTAAGTTTTATTATTTAGTTTATTCTCTTGTTTCTAAGATTTGGATCAGTAGGTGTGCCCTATAATAGGATCTTTGTCCTCCCTCCTGTATGTATTCATTATTTATCCTAAGGAGCACCCTACTCTAATTATTGCATTTGGTACTTTAGCAGTATACCTGAGCCACCACTACCCACTAGTTTGTGTTTAAAATTAGTCAAACAATGACCTCTCTCAAGGAGCATGCTGCAGAATCTTGCCACTGATTGGTTGCTATGAGATAGTGAAAATACTGTACTTAGAAGTGTGCTGTATTCATGAGCTACAGAGGGGAAAATCAGTTAGGAACTATTTGTAAGATTATAGGAAGAAAAACTGCTTTTAAGCAGTTCTTAATAAAGTAAAGTGCAGAAAAAGTAATGAGATAGATAGGTATATTAAATTCCTAGTGAACCCCCAAAATCTTCCAAGTCCCTTTTTTTTTTTTTTTTAATAATTTTTATTTATTGATTTACATAAAATTTACAATTGACATACAAATAAAAAATAAACTTTTTCCATACAAAAAGTACATAAACATACCAGTATATTCACACAAAAACATCCAAAAAGCTGCCATTGCTTTACATATTGCACTATCATAATCTCATACAACAATATACCTTGACCGATGTTTTCCTTTCCCCTTCTTTTGTCACTTTCCCTACCCCTTTCTTTCTTTACTTTCCTACCTACCATCCCTTTTTAGATATGATCTATTCTTGTTCTCTATGGGTTAGCATTATATATTGATCCCATAATTCCCAATTCGCACACAGCCGCCTATTTATGGGATTGCTTTCAGAATTATTCTTCATAATCTCACGATTGATTTTTATTGTATTCACTACTTCAATCCATGATGGAATTGTCGATTGCTTCCAATATTTTGATAAAAGATTTTTTACGATTAGGAGGCTATATGAGAGATTAGAAATCTTTCACGTGGCACGAGCGTATCTAAATCTAAGTGAAATAAGGCCATCTGAGGGGCACCTATTAGATGTTTGTTACAGATCTTTGATATTTCTGAGAAACATTTTACCCATAATGCATTGATCTTATCGCATTCCCACCATACATGTAATGTCGTGCCTTTCTTGCCACATTCTTTCCAGCATAAATCGTCGGGTTGGAAGTTTAAATTTCCCATAATCTGGCGAGTACAATACCACCTCTGTGTAATTTTAAAAAAGAGCTCCAAATATGAGGTGTTAATCGCTGTTTTTTTTAGTTCTGCTTCCCAAGCTTATATACCACTCAATTTTATAAAAATATGTTCCTCGAACATTGCCCTACTACACTTCGATATAATTTTAGAGTCGTCCTCTTTGATCGCCATAATCTCCAATTTCTATAAACTATCTTCATTCACTGGTTTGAAACTCCAGAGCAGCAGCCGCTTTTTTATTGATTCAAAATCAAGACATGAGATCTTACTATTATTAAGTTTAATTTGTAGAGTATTTAAATCTATTAATTTACCTTTTAAGTACATATCCCCTATATATCTAATACCTTTATTTTTCCAACATGTAAGAGTTTGATAGTTCTCCTTAGTTCTTATGATTTCAATAGGTGAAGCCAAAGAGGGAAAATTAATTAGATTTTTTTTTAATCTAATTTTGAACCAAAATTTTAACATGGCTCTAAATCCTCCCGGTAAATTACTGAGGGGAATAACTTCGATATTTGGCTGCCACATAACAGTATGGATCCGTATTTCTCCCAAAAGATTATCCTCTATATTTTTCCAAATTGCTCTGTTACTCTGGATATTCAAAATCATTAGTTTTGAAATCAGGATTTTATCATGAATATCCTGTATTGACGGTAGGCCCATGCCTCCTTTTTCAATATTTTTATATGTTATTGCTCTCTTAATTCTTGCTTTTTTCCCCTAATAAATAAACTTATCTATATACGATTGGATCATACTTAGGGAGTTATTGGGAACTTTCTCTGATATACATCTAAATACATAACTTAACTTCGGAATGATGCACATATTAATTGCTGCTATTCTCAGATATAGATTTTCCATTAATTTAATATTTTTATATCATTTTGAAGATTACTCAGATTTTCCCTCATAAAGTTTTTCATAGAGAAAGAAAATGTCAGTCCCAAATGTGTTATTAATCTAGAATTCCAATTATACATAATTTGTTGTTTTAAAAATTGCTTTGTTTTGTCCTTTATTTTTCTATGTATTATATCAGATTTTGAAGGATTTGTTTAAAAATCTGAAACGCTACCAAATTCATAAAGAATTTGGTGCTGCTTAAGGCATGAACTCTGAGGATATCATCTGCAAAGAGCATGATCGTATATTAATCTTCTCCTATCTCCACTCCCTCGATCAAAAAATTATTTCTTATTGATTCTGCTAGAGGCTTCATAAATAAAATAAACAGGAGGGGGGATGGGGGACATCCTTGGCGTGTACCATTACTAAAACTCTCTGACTCTATTCTGGTCCCGAGATATACGCTAACGGGCCTTGATAGCTTTAGCTCCAAAATCACCCATACCATATTGTTTCAAAACTGCATCCAAAAAGTCCTTGCTGAACCTGTCGAACGCTTTTTCAGCATCAAGCGACAGGGCCAGCATGGATAGATCTTTACTCCTAGCTATTGACATGATACCTACCAAGCGTCTAATATTATCAGAGGCTTGTCTTCCTTTGACAAGGCCTGATTGGTCTAGATCAGGGGTCAGCAACCCGCGGCTCCGGAGCCGCATGTGGCTCTTTTACACCTTTGCCGCGGCTCCGGGGTGAATACTAGCGAGCAGAGGAACGCATTGTACGCCCCGACACTCCCCACTGGGGCGGGCGCTGTACTGGCTGTAATGTCGCATGGGGGCGGTGCGTACGTTAGTCACACACCATCCCAACGCCCGACGTCACCTTCTCGCCCGCTGTTAGATCGGAGGGCAGCGGCGCGTCTGCTAGTGTGAGGTAAGTGAAGTGATGCCTCGGGGGGGGGGGGGTTAGCCCAGCCCACATCCGGCTTTGAGGGGGTGTAAGGAAGTGCAGTGATGCCTCGGGTGGGTAGCCAAGCCCACATACTGCATTGAAGGGGGCATGGAAGTGCAGTGATGCCTAAGGGGGGGGGGGTAGCTTAGCCCACATACTGCATTGAAGGGGGCATGAAAGTGCAGTGATGCCTAAGGGGGGGTAGCCAAGCCCACATACTGCATTGAAGGGGGCATGGAAGTGCAGTGATGCCTCAGGGGGGGGTAGCCCAGCCCACATACTGCATTGAAGGGGGCATGGAAGTGCAGTGATGCCTCAGGGGTGGAGCTTGGCCCACACACTGCATGTATGATGGTCACTACTACATTGTACGGGGCATGTATGGTGGCCACTACTACATTGTGAGGGAAAATCACATATTATAATTGTCTAACTACGAATCGTCGTCACGCTGCGTGGCGTAGTGCGTACGACTTAGCGATGAGCGCCGCAGGCGCTCATCGCCCGCCTTGCCTCGCTACGGCGAGCCGTTACACTGTAGTGTTGCGTAGTGCGTACGACTTAGCGATGAGCGCCGCAGGCGCTCATTGCTCGGCTTGCCTCGCTACGGCGAGCCGTTAAACCGTAGTGTTGCGTAGTGCGTACGACTTAGCGATGAGCGCCACAGGCGCTCATCGCCCGGCGAGCCGTTACACCATACCACTTCACCGATCGTACGACTTTGCCATCGCTTGGCGAGCCTCACGTAGCGAGGCGAACCGTTATATCGTAGGACTTTGGCAATGAGCCCCACAGGCGCTCATTGCAGGCGAGCCTCGCATAGTGAGGCGAGCCGTTACATCGTACCAGTTTGGCAATGAGCGCGTTACATCGTAGGACTTTGGCAATGAGCGCCGCAGGCGCTCATTGCAGGCGAGCCGTTAAACTGTAGCACTTAGAAAAAAAATACGAGGTGAAAAAAATTACGAGATAAGTGGCGGAACAAAAACAGTAAAAAAAAACACTAAAAAATAAAACAAAGGTCACTTACAGCATGGGGAACCAGGCAGGACGTCTGGATGTGAGTTGGAACTGAAATTTAGATCGATTTAGCCGAGTTAAAAAGATCGAAAATCGGCTAAGCGAGAAAAAAATGGCCATCGAAAAAAATGAAAACGAGGCTATACTACTACGAACTGTGTAAAACACAGCCACAGACGTATGTGTTTGAAAAACAACGAGATAAAGGATGCGGATTAACCGCGCAATGAGTAAAAAGACAGTATCGAGTACATTTTCCGAAACGATATTACCGATTTACGCATTAACACAGATTTCCCGCCTTTGGCTCGCGCCACATAGGATTTCCCGACGAAAACAACGCATTTGGCTCACGCAACTGCGGATTTCCCGCCTAAAACTATGAATTTGTCTCGCGCACAAACCCTATATATAGGGCACATTTCACACATGACTGACACTTTCTCCTCAGGTGATGACAGTCTGACTGGATGTTTTTTGATGCCGGCAAATCGCAAGAGATTGTTAGCTCTTCAGTATACTGCTTCAGCATTATTACATTAAAAAAGGTAAATATATTATTTATAATTATTAAATTATAAATTGGTACTTAATTAATAAATAATAGATAAGAAATTTAATTAATAGAAAATTAATATTGTGCTTATTATTTATAATTATTAATTAATAAATTGGTACTTAGTTAGGGCCTCATTCTATTAGCGGCCGCAGCCGTTGCGGGGCCGCAAGGTCCGGTCGCAAGCTATTCTGCTATTCTATTCCCCTCCGGCCGAGGATTCCAGCAGGCTTGCGGCCGGTGCTTTGCTATCTCTTGCGGCCGCTCGCGCCGGAGGAAATCCTTTGATCTAAAACGGCCGCAAGGAAATCGGCTGTAAGAAAATCCTATTTGCAATTCAATTGCTCGGGGAACCCTCTCAGGCTAAAGGCGAGCCGCAGCTTACTTGCAGGAAAGAGGTCCCGCTAGCACCAATTAAGCACGAAATATAGCCCAAATAAAGCCATCCTGCACTTTGAGAAGACTATAAAGTGATTTTCGGTGTTAGCAAAAATAGCACAAAATTCCCCTATACTCAAATCCGTAAAATATATATTTTTTAATATACGTCAAATATCCATGTAAAAAGTCCATAGGGCTTGGAGCACCTCAGACCCGCCCACGCCGCAGCCGGAAAATAAACAGTTAATTTGAACTCGGGTTTGGGCTGATGTGCAAGCTTGAGAGTGGGTTACTTTTAATCCTCATGTCCCCCAATATGATCCCTAGCATTTACAGAGCTGTACAGTGCAGGCTTGAATTTATTTTTGAGTTTTAAGTTTTCAGAGCTTAGCCGGTAGCAAGATTTACGGCCGGCCGTAAGAGGAGATCCTTGCTTATGGCCGATAATAGAATGAGGCCCTTAATAAATAATAGATAAGAAATTTAATTAATAGAAAATTAATATTGTGCTTATTATTTGTAATTATTAATTAGTAAATTGGTACTTACTTAATAAATAATAGATAAGAAATTTAATTAATAGAAAAGTAATATTGTGCTTATTATTTATAATTATTAATTAATAAATTGGTACTTAATTAATAAATAAGAAATAAGAAATTTAATTAATATAAAAATAATATTGTGCTTACCTGTGTGAAACAATTGTGAATAACATTCATAATGTACATTAATGAATTAATTAATTATTAATATCAAAATTAAAAATGTCAATAAAAAAACATATTTATTAATTAATTATTAATGTACATTAATTTAACAATTATTTTGTTATATGTCGTGATTACCTGTGTGAAACTATTGTTAATAACATTCATAATGTACATTAATTAATTAGGAATACATTGATTCATTAATTATTAATGTACATTAATTTAAGAACTATTTTGGGATATGTGGTGATTACCTGTGGGTAAGAATTGTAAATAACATTCATTACTAATCATTAATATTAAAAAAGGTTAACGTTTAAGAATGTGCATAAAAAAGGGAACACGTTGATTAATTAATTATTAATGTATGTACATTATTTAAATAATTCAGTTCTTATATATTTTGTATACCACTCTAAAAAAAAAAAAAGGGAACATGGTTATGTGTTGATGTTTTATTTAGTCAGACATTAATTTAATATTAATACACATTCATTGATTCTTATTTAAAGACTAACAGTAATATTGAGTGTATGTTTATAATCTATGCTTTCATATGTGTGTTCATGTTGATTTATTGATATATTTATTTCATGTTTTTAATCTATGCAAAAATAGGTATGTTAAGCCTCATTGATTAATACAGATGAAGTAACATATTATACATTAATTTTACTATTTTGTATAATTGCAGTGAATTCTACGTGAATGACCAGAGATAGTGACGTTTGCACAAATTGAACATCATAAAGATAATTTGGACAGGTATAGAATTTTAATTATATTACTATGGCAAAATATTAAAAAAGATGATGTTTTTAATGTAGACAAATATATGTCTGTTGATGTTCATTTAATGATATTGATGAAGCAAAAGTTTAAAAATATTATCTATTTCATTTTACAGTTTATTCGGATCTGCAAGGGAATAAACAGACAGTGTGACGTTTGCAGCCTTTGAATAACATCAACATCATCTTCACAGGTATAAAATGTTATTTTGTAGTGACGCATAGAAAAAGGCTATGGGCCTCATTCAATTGCGATTTGGCCAATTGAATAAGGCTCTATATAAGCACATAGCATATTTTTTTACACAAGTTTTCAGTTAGTGAACTTCTATCCAAAAGCAAGGTCTTCACTAACTAAAAATGTATGTAAAAAAAATATGCTATGTTCTTATATAGAGCCCTATTCAATTGGCAAAATCGCAATTAAATGAGGCCCTATGTATTATATTTTTGGTGAAAATTTACATTGATTGAAAATGGATAGTACTTATTGAGTCATTAATTTATGATATTTAGTTAAAACTTTAAAAAAGTTGAAAAGACAAGACTAAGTAATAATAATATTTAAAGAAAAGAAGAAGCTTACAACACTTGCAAAAAAATAAAAGGATGATATGCTCTGAATTCAATCAAGAAGGAATGTCATTGAAAGATTAGTAATATAAAGATGGATATGTGCAGCTATTTCCGATTTCATATATGTGAATAAAATACTTTGAAAAATGGTTTCATTTCTTTCAGACTAAAGTGCAACAATTGAAAATGTTTTATTAGTTTATTCATCTACTTTAATCTAAAAGTACAAATCGGCAAAAAAATGTATATAAAACAAAGAACAAACAATAATTACATCTCTATTTAAAATTACAGATTAAAATGGCGGACAATGGAGAAGACAAAATTGAACGCAAAAGAAGATTGGCAAGGGAAAGGAAGCAAATGTGGAGAGATGCTCAGACACCGGAAACTTCACAACGCTTGCGAGAAGAAGATCGACAGAGACTTTTAAATAAAAGAAAGATGAGTAAGAAAGCCGCAAGTGAGTGTGTTGGGGCTTCAAAGAAACGTAAAAGTAAACAAAAACATCTCTGTGAACCATTGTCCAATGACTCTATTTTGCAGAATGACTTAAATGTAGAAACACAAGAAAAAAATGTACATATAGAAAGTGGGTCTGATATTTATGTTGAAGAAATGCATGATAATGTGTTTACTACTGCAGTAGAAGTAGAGACTCATTATTGTGGGTATTGTGGTTTGTCAGTTTTGTGGGGCCTATCATTTTATAAAGGAAAGACCTACTGACGGAAATTTCATTAGTTGCTGTCAGAAAGGAAAGGTGAAACTTCCAGTAAGACACCCATTTCCATATTATTTAGAATGCATTATGAGTGATCCAACATTTCCAAATTATAATAATTTCAAACAAAACATAAGGTCTTATAACAGTGCAATTTCATTCGCTTCAATGGGTGCAACATTAGCAGAAAATGTACCAGGACATGGTCCTTACTGTTTCAGAGTTCAAGGTCAAATATACCACCGAACTTCACATTTACACCCACAAGAAGGACAGCAAAGGAAATTTGCACAGTTATATGTCTTAGATACGATGGAAGCTGTGGAACAAAGAATGACTCTTCCAGAAAATAGACAGTGTTTGCGCATAGTCTTTGAACAGCTTGAAAAAATTATGGAAAAAAACCCATATAGTCAAGCATACAAACAATTAGCACAGCTTGAAAAAGAACAACAGGAACATGCTCAAAGACATCAATTGCCTACACCAAGAGTCAATATGGTGTTAAAAAGAGATCTCAACACTGATCAAAGAAGATATAATTTACCTACTGTAAACGAGGTTGCCATGGTGTTTAAAAATGAAGATGGTGAACCACCTTTTCAGCGGGATATTAGAATATATCCACGCAATGAAGAACAACCATTTATCAACATTAATATATTAAGCTGTAATTTAGATCCAATGACATATCCCATTTTCTTTCCAAATGGGGAACCAGGATGGGAACCAAAATTACAATTGGAAAGTTATCCCAATACTAAACTTCGTATTAGATCTAATATTTCCATGCTGGAATATAAAGTGGCACAAACTGCTATCCGTGATTGTTTTAATCCAATTTTACATGGAGGAAAACTCACTCAACAATGGATTATTGATTCATATTTACAAGTTGAAGCCAATAATCTAAATTGTATTAAATATCAACAAAATAAATTACGAGTAGAACAGTATTGTGGATTAATGGATTATGTGGCAGATTTAGCTTCCAACAGAGACATTCCAGCTGGAAGAGCAATTATTTTGCCATCCTCTTTCCAAGGATCTCCTCGCAATATGCGAGAAAGGTATAATGATGCCATGGCTATTGTTACAAAATTTGGAAAACCAGATTTATTTATTATATTCACGTGTAATCCACAATGGCCAGAGATCAAGGAAAATTTGAATCTGGGACAAAGTACTTCTGACCGACTAGATTTAGTGGCAAGAGTATTTAAAATCAAACTCAATTCATTAATTCATGATATCACTAAAGCACACTTATTTGGACTGTAACGGATCTACTGGCACCCCGACCGGGTACCTCCGTTGATATATGCGTCCTAGCTTGCGTCGAGGCCTACAAGCACTGCACCGGACACCAAAACCACCACAGACTCCAAGGATAGTACGACAGGAACAAGCGTTCAGTAGTTACAGCTCAAGGGAGTATGCAAAAGCATAGCAATCCCCAGTATGATATAGCGATCCCTTCAATAACGAGACAAGGATACGTTTTGAAGGGTCAAGTAGAACTATTTTTTAATGACAGGGAATCTCCTTTTATGCAATGGTGCCCTCTGAAGGGCTACACCCACATAATTATCACAACAGCCAATTATCTACATGGTTCAACCCCCACGTCTCCTCCCCTCAGATAACAGGTAACACAATTAAAACAGACACAATTTTAACCACATTCTGGATGTACCCCAAATACAGGGGGTACACCTTTAAGTCCCGCACCATTCAATATCTCTCACCCAGGGGAACAACATATACAAAAATGGCATGAATCAGACCAGGGGTTCAAAAGTTAGTAAAAGTATGTTTTTACACATAACACACAGACATTGCACATATCCCCCATACAATACACATATAGGACAATAGGTGAGTCACACCTCCCTGGCAACTTGGATACAATCAGACATTAATTAGATCATTCTTCTTTGTTCTTATCAGAGAATGAAAACACTTTGGAAAATGCAAGGATCCTTTACAACTTTCTTATCTCTTGAATCTCTGTAACAGGATTATCTATTAGCCTAGGTCTGCAAAAAGTCTGGCTAATATTCTGAGCCAATATATTCTGTAGAACATCAACCAACATATATATAGTAGGATCATATTTTAACCATAATAATCATAAAACAGGGTAAAACAGTGATGGGTTCCGCTACATGGACAATGTGTGGCTTTTGTTTACACCATTGAATTTCAAAAAAGGGGATTGCCACATGCTCACATACTTTTAATACTGCAGGAAAAAGACAAGTTAAACACTGCAGAGAGAGTGGATTCAGTAATTTGTGCACAATTGCCAGACCAAGAAAAATATAAAAAAACTATGGGAGATTGTTACACATAGAATGATTCATGGCCCATGTGGAGAAATGAATCCAAATTCACCATGTATGGAAAATAAAAAGTGTACTAACGAATTTCCAAAACAATTTCATCTGGAAACTTATGCAAATTGTGATGGATATCCTTTGTATAAAAGAACACAAGGACAAACAGCTATTATCCGTGGCCAAAAGGTTGATAATAGATTTGTCGTTCCATACAATCCACATTTGCTCATTAAGTACAATGCACACATCAATGTGGAAGCTTGCACTTCAATTAAATCAATTAAGTATGTGTATAAATATATATACAAAGGATATGATGCAGCTACTGTTGCTGTACAAGGTGTTGGAAATGAAAACGAAAATCCAATTTTACATGATGAACTATCAAATTATTAAATCATTATTTAGATGCTCGGTATGTGAGTGCTCCTGAAGCAATGTGGCGCCTTTTGAAATTTGAGATGCATGATCGGTCACATGCTATCTATCGTTTAGCTGTACATTTGCCTCAAAGTCAGATGGTTTGCTTTACTCAAGGAAATGAAAGATCTGCATTTTATCAAAGTGAAGACAGAGATACTACGCTTACTGCGTGGTTTAAATTAAACTGTCAGACAATTTTTATACATAGAGATACCATATCACTATGTATTTGTAAATGGTCTATGGCGACAACGAAGAAGAGATACTCATAAAATCATACCACGCATTTATACCGTCAGTCCAAGGGATATTGAACGTTTCAGCTTAAGATTACTTCTGCTACATGTTCCCGGTGCACAGAGTTTTGAGCATTTACGTACAGTGAATGACATAGTTTATGATACATTCCTATTAGCTGCAAGACATCAAAATTTCATAGCTGATGATACAGAATGGGAGAGGTGTCTGGAAGAAGCAGCACTATGTCAAATGCCTAAGCAAATGAGATAACAATTTGTATTCATTTGTATATTTTGCAATGTACCTGATGCGTTCACTTTGTGGGAAACATTTAAATTAAACATGTCAGAAGATTTCTTGAAACGTTACACAGAACCAATAGCTCTGTTAAAAACATTGATGGAAATCCAAGAAATATTGTTGGCTTGTGGATTAAATTTTGCAAGTTTTAATTTACCTGATCCAGGACTTATAGATGACATCAATTTTGATGATTATGACACTGAGCTTCAAAAACAAAAAACCCAAGAAAAACTGGCAACTTTAAATACTTTACAGTTAGAAGCATTTCATGCCATCACAAATGCTACAGATGATGAAATGGTCAAAGACCGGTATTTCTATCTAGACGGACCAGGTGGATCAGGAAAAACTTATCTGTACAATTGTTTGATGAGTTATATTCGATCACAGGGTCAGATAGCTATGCCATTTTCAACAACTGGAATTGCTGCACTTTTGTTAGATGGTGGTAGAACTGTGCATAGTGGATTTAAGCTGCGAGTTCCCATTTTGGAAACATCAGTGTCAGATATTCGACTCAATTCCATACAAGCAAAAAAATTAAAACTAACTAAACTAATTATCATAGATGAGGCAACAATGATGTCATGTCATGCACTGCAATGTATTGACAGATTCTTAAAAGAAGTAATGGATAATAAGTTGCCTTTTGGTGGAAAGGTGATGCTGTTAGGAGGCGATTTTAGGCAAACATTGCCTGTTGTGCCACACGGAAATAGAACAGAGATCATTGAAACATGTATCAAGACCAGTAAACTGTGGCAAATATTTACACATCTCAAATTAGAATTAAATATGAGATCTGAAGGCTAAAATGAATTCAATGACTGGCTCATTAAATCGGAGATGGAAAACATCCAGAAATACAGCATTTACCAAATGATACCATTGAAATTCCATCAGAAATGGTTTGCAATGAATCACTCATATCAGCCATATTTCTTAATAATGAGGATTACACAGACATTGCAAACAAAGTAATATTAACATCAAAAAATATCGATGCCTTGAATGTAAATAACGAAATTTTAAAATACATCAATGCAGCACAAAATAATTATTACAGTGCAGATTCTATTCTGTCAGATGATAAAGACAGTGAATCGAATTTTAGTATCGAATTTATTAATTCGTTAACACCATCTGGAATGCCCCCACATATTTTACAATTGAAAAAAGGCGCAATTGTTATGTTTTTGCGAAATGTGAATAAAAAAAAAGGACTTTGTAATGGGACCCGATTAATTGTGCATGAGTTAAAAGATCATTTTATACATGCAGAAATTATAACTGGTACCCATAAAGGTGAACGAGTTTTTATACCAAGAATTGATTTAGCTCCAAGTGAGAGTGGTTTGCCCTTTGTCCTTCAACGGAGACAATTTCCAGTTATCATGGCATTTGCTATGACCATCAATAAATCCCAAGGACAAACTTTAAAGTCAGTTGGGATTTTTTTAAAGGAACCAGTTTTTGCACATGGACAACTTTATGTGGCTTTTTCAAGGTGCACTAATCCAAAAGAAATTAAAGTGCATGTTGAAGAAAACGAAACTCAAGGTCATTTATTGGACGATGGATGTGTTTACACCAAAAACATTGTCTACTATGAGGTGTTGGAAAGATAGAGGACAATGGTTTCATTTTAATACCAACATTTTATGGGACTCAATATGATTGCACAAAAACAATATTTCAACAAAAACATCTAAAGAATGGACAAAAAAACAGAGAGAACAGTGGTTTGACTTCCAGTACTAAATTAAAGTACTCTGGGACTCTTTAAATAGGGGACAAAGTAATACAAGACAAAGTATTGATTCAGGGAGAAATCCGATCGCCAGTTAATGGGGTCAGGAAGGAATTATTTTTTTTCCCTCTTTGATACAATTGGACAAGTTTCAATAGGGGTTTTTTATTGTTTGCCTTCCTCTGGATTCAATGCTAATTTAGTTTAACAAGAGTTTAACAAATATGTTACAAATGATAAAAAGCATGTTATTGTTAAATTTTTTTACTTACTATAAGTTAATATAATCCGCAGTTACTCAGTGATAAATATGTATTGAAAAGTGTTAGTATTGTTAACAAAATGTTGAACGAATGTTTCATATACAAGTTGCATGTTACAAAGTTTACTGTTTGGGAAATATAAGTTGAAAGTTAAAAAAATAAAAAGTTACAAATAATTATGTGTTTTTATTTTTAGAAAAAAAAAAGGGACAAATGTAGTTGGGTCATTTTGCGATGCATACAAATTTCACAACATTTACATTTTATTGACCCTCATTTTTTGACGGGCAAGTCGCTAGTATTTTTATAATGACGAGGATGACATTGGGCCCTCATTATTAATTATTATTTACATCAGGCCCTGATAAATTTTCTTTGGCATTTTGGGGCATTGATTATTAGGCATAGCAAATTTTGATATGTAGCTCTTTCTAATATATCTGTTTTGGACCCCCAATAGGCCAGACATGGATAAAGGCAAGAAAAGAAAAATGTCTGAAGAAAACAGACTATTTAATGATACATGCACAGAATCATTTGCATTCACTACTGACAAGACTGGTTTACCAGTATGCTTAATATGTGGTGAGAAATTTGCAAACAACAAAAAGTCGAATATTGCAAGACATTTCCAGAATAAACACACAGCCTTTGCAGAAAAATATCCAGATGGAGATGAGAGACAAAAAGCTGTTGCAGAACTTATGAGGAAGGTTGATGGGAGCATTTATAATTTCAAGAAGTGGGTGAAATCTGCAAATTCCACAACATATGCTAGTTTTGTAGCCGCTCAGGAAATAGTCAAGCACGGGAAGCCGTTCACAGATGGAGAGTATATAAAAGAAGCATTCATTAAGATTTCGGAACATCTACACATGGACTTCAAAAACAAGAATGAAATTGTGCAGAAAATAAAAGACATGCCTCTCTCTGCGAAGACTGTTAAAAACAGAACCCTAAAAATGGCAGAAAACATTAGCAAACAGCAAATTCAAGACATTAATTCAGCTGTGGCGTACTCCATCGCCTGTGATGAGTCAAAATATAAAGGTGATATTGAACAAATAGCGATGTTCTGCCGATATGTGAACTCTTTAGGGCCACAGGAAGAACTGATTGAGCTGATACCACTAAAAGACCAAACAAGGGGTCAGGATATCTGTAAGGCTGTCCTGGACTTTTTAAGTGCTAAAAAAATAAACACCAACCACCTGGTCTCAGTGGCTACTGATGGGGCACCGAGCATGAGAGGAGCACAGAAGGGCTTTGTGGCTCTACTGCAGAAGGCATTGGGTAGAACGCTGCTGTCATTTCATTGTATCCTGCACCAAGAGGCATTGTGTTGTATTCGAAATATGGAATGCCATCCCCAACACTTATATAAACATGAAAAAGTATGCATTTGGAGTTCTGTCGATCTTTGGTTCCACATATGTATGTGAGCAGGTTTTCTCCAACATGAACTATATTAAAAACAAACATCGATCACGCCTCACAGATGACAGCTTGCAAGCCTGTGTGAAAATGAAGGTGACGTCTTACAGCCCTGATGTGCAGATACTGAGCACTGAGGTTCAGGAGCAAAAGTCCCATTAACCAGGTAAATTAAATATTTTAATTAGCTATTAATTTGCAAAAATATATTTTACATTGTTAAGTGAATGTCCTTTTTTTTTCCAGATTGACAGCTGACTGCACGATCCTGTATATATAGCATTATGTTAAGAAACAATATATGCAGTGTTATATTTGTTTTTAATGTCGCAATGGTTTTGCGGCTCCCAGTTTTTTTTTTTCTTCGGAAACGGGTCCAAGTGGCTCTTTTTGTCTTAAAGGTTGCAGACCCCTGGTCTAGCTGTATTATTTTAGGTATAATAATATTTAGTCTATTTGCCAATATTTTAGCATATATTTTTATATCTACGTTTATCAGAGAGATTGGACGGTAGCTTGTACTAAGTTCTGGATTTTTACCCTGCTTTAGAATATTTATTATTTTAGCTTTAGATAGTTCTGCTCTTAATTTACCAGTTGTTTTAATCTCATTGTACATATTACCTATGTGATCGCAGATCTCTTTTGAGAATATTTGATAGTATAATTGATCAAAACCATCTGATCCTGGTGCCTTGTTTTTTTTTTAACAATTTTTTTAACTTCTAAAATATCCTCACTGCTAATCTTTTTATTAAGATTTTCAAGTTCTTCTACTGTAATTGAGGGCAAATTAATTTGATAGGATTTTTTTTTAATATCCTTTAAGTCTGCTTTTCTAAAAAGTGGGTCCTGTTCCAGATTATATAAAGATTTATAGAAGTTCAGAATAATATTAGCTATCTTATCTGGATGAGAATATTTTTTATTATCTAGGCCCTTCAACCTTAGCTTGTTTTAGCTTGTTCGCCAAAAAATTTTTTTTATCTTGTTCGCAATTTCCCTGTTTTGCTCCCAAAAACAAAATGTGATATCTGATATTTCCACAGGAGATTATCAACTTGATTTTGTAATTTTTTTTAATCTGCAAGTTTAATGAGTTGATTAAATTTTGACTCTCTTTATTTGACTTTATCTTATTTTGAACTAATGTTTTTTTCTAGCTTGATATATAAGACCCTCAGGCCCTCATTCAATTGCAATTTTGCCAATTGAATATGGCTCTAAATAAGCACATAGCATACTATTTTTACATAAGTTTTTAGTTAGTGAAAAACTTGCTTTTGGATAGATGTTTACTAACTAAAAATGTATTTAAAAAAATATGTTATGTGCTTATTTAGAGCCCTATTCAATTGGCAAAATTGCAATTGAATGAGGACCTCAGTGTTTACCTCTTTTCTTTTTTTGTTCTAATGCTTTGGCGATCATTAATCCTCTCACATAGGCCTTTTTGGCACACCATATTGTAGATGGGGAATTAACCGTCTCTTTGTTTACCTAAAGAAATTAGATATCTCTTCTTTTAATATTTTAACAAAGGACTGGTCCTTAAACAAAGAGGGATTGATTCTCCAATTTTTTTTTATTCGCCTTTCCGTGGTATCATTTATTATAATTATAAGCATTGAGTGGTCTGACCACACCGATGTCTTTATTTCCACATTTTTTATCCTTCTCAGGGATTGAAGATCTACAAATAGGTGATCAAGTCTAGAGTATGAACTAAACCGGCCCGAGAAAAAAGTATAGTCTCTCTCGAACGGGTGAAGTACTCTCCTTGCATCTAAGAAATCAAAACTATTAATCAATTTGGAAAATTCATGTGATGTTTTAATCAACTGAGATTCTGTTTTTATTTTAACACTTCCCACTCTATCCTTCTCTGCATATTACAATCTCTGCATATATATAAGCATCCTTTCCTTATTTCCTGAACCTCTCTCAGAACTTTTTTGAGGTAAGAGATCTGTTTTTTATTTGGTGTATATAAATTTAATACGGTTATTATTTTGCCATTTTTGGCTCCAATCCAAATTATATATCTTCCGTTTAAATCAATCTTAGAGAATTCTTCTTGGATACTTAATCTGTTATTATTGTGTCTCTTGTATGCATATAATATCAGCCTTATATTTTTTATATTGCATAAAGGCTAATTTTCTTTTTGAGTGGGGTTCATTCCATTGACTTTATGTGAAATAATTTTAATACTCATTAAACTTAATTATATTCTGTTTTAAAAGGAAAGGTCCTATGTATATTATAAAGTTTTAGGCAAACCTCTATAAAACTTTGCAGCACTTTCATACTAAACTCATTCACATAATGATAAATGACCCCCTCTAGAATCAACAGGGCAATTTTTCCCATATTTAGAAATGATGGAAATAGATGTAAAAAACATCTTGGATGGAGGGTTGAGGATACTGTTTTTCATATAACTTCCATTTGCCATAGCATAAATCATAATAAAAAATAAGCCTTACTTATTTAGCCTATATATTTATAGGTTTACCAAACTCAATATTTAAGGAATATCCTAGGTGATTATATATATACCATCTTGAGTCTATTTATTTCTCTATGAGATACTTACTTCTATATAAATCGGTGCAAAAAGTGAAGACATTTAAAGTATAGAAAATCTAAGTTCCTCTTATGAATTTATATACTTAGGTTATACCTTAGTGATTCTTATAACTCTGATATATTACCCAAGCATATTTTATACTTATTCTTAGTGCATTTTTAAAGATCTAGTCCCGAAACAATCTAATATCTAGATCTATCATGTGACCTGAGTTTACTAACTCAATATTTAAGAGCTAATAACGTGAACCATTATAGATGAAAAATCTTCAATCTGTGATAACCAATACAAAAAGTGAAAAATTGACATAACATATTTTATACTCGTGTTTAGTGCATTTTTCAAAAAGCTATTTGACTGTTTGCCATTCTGGAAGTTTCAGATTCAAGCGTGGTTTAGCCTCCTGTTTGGCTTGGATGTCCACCGTTAAATTCCATTTTTGTAGCAATAAAAGTCCCACTGAAAAAGAATTAACATTATACCATGTCAAGTCCTTCCAAATCAAAAGGCCATTTGCTAATTTCCATTTATATTTAATCTCTTCTTTACGTAAACAATATGTAATCGGGGCATGTTCTTTTCTTTTTGCCAAAGTCTGTGGTGAAATATCCGTAAAGATCTTAATTTTTTCATACAGTGTATCGAAATTTCTCTTGTTGTAGCTTACTTTAATCAACTCTGCTTTAAAGGGAAGATAATGTAGACGTATGATAATATCTCTGGAGGTAATGTTTTCCAATTTCTTTGGTAAAGGTATTCTATGTATAGCCTCCATTTTACTATCTTCCTTGGGGAAATCAGGTACTAGGCTTTTAAAGAACTCTTCCACATAGGTTTTTAAATCTTCTCCTTGTATAGATTCGGAGATACCTCTTATACGTAAATTATTTTTCCTTGATCTATCTTCTAAGTTACAGATCTTTTTAGATAAGTCTTCAATTTTAGTTTCCAACTCAGAGGAATATTTCATCAAAGAGTTTTTATCGCAAATTAATTTGTCGCATTTACTCTCCAGATGTTCCATCTTAATGGAGATCTCAGTTATTACATTTTTTTGCTAGTATTTGTTTTGATAGCTCTGAAGTAAGATTTATTTGGAATTCTCCCAAAATTTCTCTCAATTTGAGCATGTTAATATTTCTTCTTCTTGTGGTGAGCTTGTTCTTTCAAATGATGATTGAGACAATTTGTCTGCAGATTGATTTGCTGTTTGATCTGTCAGTATAGACTCATTTTGTGAGTTATTTAGAGATACAAATGTATTCTTTTGGGGGGAAAAAACAGAGCTTTTTATGGCTTCACCTTTTTTTATTTTTATTTATTTATTTATTTATTTTTGCTATCTTGTTGGATATCTCCTTTTTTTAATTTATTTTTACTTTGACTATTTGTCCAATATCTTCTCTAAAACAGAACCAACCGATGCTCTATTTTTCTGCAAATAATTTGCTGAATAATATCTGTTTCTTTCAGACTTGGAAACTACTTATTAAAATTGTAGATTAGATGTTTTAATGATGATCTCTCCCACTGGCCTTGATTTTCAAGAGAGAGAGAATTTCCTATAGTCCCAGATTCATATTTTTATATTTGTATTTATCCAATACTTATTATAAGCTAACTTCTTAGAGCTATCTTCTGGAGTGTTTCATTCATCTTTACTGATTAAATATCTCCTTCAATCTTCTAAGATGATAGTAGCAAAGGCTCTGTTCTTCTATATGCTTTTAATAATTGTGTCTGGTGGTTATTAAGGAAGCTGTGGTGTTTTAAATAAAAATCCTGCTCCCCTTTCTTCTATTGTACTTATGTGATTAGGTGGGTGCTGGTGCCATTTACAGAGTATACAGGTGAATAGTGAATAATATATATAGAGAGTACTTATCTTTAACTTGTTGTTGCTTTTTTCTTCCTTTTTATTTTTCCCCTCTTCTCCACTGTTTTGTTTCAGAGATGCTGGCCTTTTCTTTTGATTTCCAAGATCCAGGCCCAGGGCTCTTTTTGGCCCAGATTTCTCCACACCGCTGTTATACTTGGCTGGTTTTAGCATAGATATCCCAGTCCTTTCTGCTGCTATGTAGCTCCTCCTGGGCATTAACTGCTCTGGCTGCTCTGCAGCTCCTCTTAGGTAGGCAGATGTCTCCCTTCCTGGAGCAATTACCCGGTAATGCTCTGTTACTGCGAGTCTCTAGCTGGTCTCTGGCGCTTCGCTGGGATTTTCTGCCGTCACGTGTCTCGCGTGAATCTCTGGCATCTCCCTACGTAGCGGATGTTTTCTTTAATTCCGTCTCGGCAGCTCAGCATCTCCTTCTCCTTCTCTTCTCTTACATCTACTCAAGGCACCAGCCCCCAACTCACATAGGCCACAGGGAGATGTTAGAGCTCAGAGCAGGGCATTGAAACACCATTCCTCTCACTCCTCCATCCATCCCAGCGTCTTAGCTACTGACGCATATTCTCATTTCCGGTTACACCCCCCCATAAACCATCCATCTTCCAAGTCCCTTTAATGGACGAATGTGGTCATAACTTTAAAATATCCTCTTCTGAAGAATTAAGCTTGAAAATAGGCAAAACATTTTTTTATAATATAAAAAAACTCTTCTAATGAATTACTTTTTTGTGCAATTATGCTGTGGTTGATTCCACCATTCTAGTCTCCACTAACTAAAAACTTCTGTAAAAAAATATGCTCTGTGCTAATATAGGGCCCTTTAGAATTTGCCGAATCGCAATTTAATAAGGCTGTTAAACGCTATGTTTATTTTTTACATAGTTACATAATAATTAAGGTTGAAAAAAAGACTTTCAGTCCATCAAGTTAAACCTTTTAAGATCTCCTCTGATCAGCAATATGAGGATTAGTTATTAATGAATTATTTGTTAATTATTAATCAACTATTTATTTATTTTTTAATTAGTAATTAATCCAGAGGAAGGCAAACAGAAAAAAACCCAAGTGAAACTTAGCCAATCGTCTCGAAGGGGAAACAAAATGAATTCCTTCCTGACCCCAGATACTGGCGATCGGATTTCTCCCTGGATCAATACACTCTCTCTAATTATCCAGGATAACTCTGAATTCCCTTCTTAATTAGAAATAAATCCAGTCCCCTTTTAAATGTATCTATCAAATCCGCTGTCACCACTTCCTCTGGTAGAGAATGCCACAGATTAACCACCCTTACTGTGAAGAACCCTTTTCTTTCTTTAAGGTGGAATCTTTTTACTTCTAACCTCAAGGGGTGTCCTCTTGTCAGTTGAAAACCTCTTGGTACAAAAAGCTCCCTTGACAAATCTTTAAACTGACCCTGGATGTATTTATATACTGTAGGGTAATCATATCCCCTCTTAGACGCCTTTTTTCTAGAGAAAATAAGCTTAATTGGGTTAGTCTTTCTCAATAACTTAGCCCCTCTATTCCCCTAATTAGTTTTGTTGCCCTCCTCTGTACCATTTCCAGCTCTAAAATATTCTTTTTATGAAGTGGTGCCCAAAATTGTACTCCATATTCCAAATGAGAGCGTACTAGAGATTTGTATAGTGGCAGAATTATATTTGCTTCCCTTGCTTCTACACCATTCCTAATACATGCTAATATTTTATTTGCCTTTGCAGCTGTTTTACTTTCTTAAAATATCTTCCCAATCATAATACTAGTTATTCAAACAACAATGTAGAAGAAAATTACTGCAGTGGTCATTGAATACGATAAAAGCACAGGTAGTTGGATGTTACATTGTAAAGTAGAAAAATTCATACCTACACAAAAAAAGATTTCTTAATATATATAAGACTAGCGACTTGCCCGTCAAAAAATGACGGTCAATAACATTTTAAAGCTGGGAATGTGAGTATCTGGCACTCTAAACTTTTTTAGTATGTAGAAAAAAGCACAACAGTTCTAATAACTTTTTTTTATTTTTTTAACAGTCAACTTGTATTTTAACAACTCATCATTTTTTAACAATCATTTTTTAACCATATTAAACTTTTTAATCGTCATGTATGCAGAAATAATGTAACAATGGATGAAGTTTGTATGAATAAATTGTTGTAAACGATTACATAAATGCTTTGCAACACGCAACTTAGATTTGAAAGATTAGTGAACCATTTTTATTAACAACTAGCGACTTTCACAACAAAAAATTACAGTCAATAACATTTTAAAGCTGGAAATGCTGTTTGTGACACAATGAGACTCTTAAACTTTTTTTTATCTACAAAGAAGTAAAAACATTTAAAGTTTTTAATTTTTTTAACAATGAACTGTTAAACCATATTAAACTTTTTAATTGTCATGTATGCATTAATAATCGAGCAATACATGAAATTTGTATGAATAGGTATTGTGAACCGTTACTTATAGGTTTCTAACATGCAACTTTTATTGTAAACAGTGGTGAATTAATTATTTTTAGCAATACTAACCTCAATAGGTTAACTTTGTATAAATGAGTCTTTTAAACCATTACAAAATGCTTCTTAACATGTAAGTTGTAGTTGAAATACTGCTAAAGCACATAGGTATTGAATCCAGAGGAAGGCAAACAGTAAAAAACCCCATTGAAACTTAGCCAATTGTATCAAAGGGGGGGACAAATAATTCCTTCCTGACCCCAGTAACTGGCGATCGGATTACTCCCTGAATTAATTCATTTGTAATAAATGATTATGCTGCTACTGACATAAATCCTTAATAACATTCAATAAATCAACTTTTCAAACCTTGTAAAATACTATGCTAACAATACAAACATTAACGTAAGGTAATAACATTTAAAATGAAATTAGTTAAAAATATAGTGATCTTGAATGTTGAATCCAGAGGAAGGCAAACAACCCCCCCCCCCCCCCCAAGTGGTAAATAAATGAATTCCTCCCTGACCCCATTAACTGGTGACCGGATTACTCCCTGGATCAATACACTCTATATCATGACACATTTACATTTTGCAACAAATGATGATCCTGCTACTAACATTAAACCTTATTTACATAGAATGAAACAACTTTTCAGTCCTTTGAAAACAGAATTTTAACATTACAAACATGAATTTAAAGTATTACAATGGAAACAGTAAAGGTAAGAAAATACATGGTAACTGTTTTGTGGGGACAATCCTGGCAAAAGTGACTTCCAAGACATTCCATTTTTTTTTGTCTGTCAAAGTGGTTCCCTTTAAAAGAGCCAAGCAGACTTGTAATTTTGTCTATGGGATATAACCACTGTTTATTATTGTTGTTTTTTTTTTCTTCTTTTTTCATTTGTGTAGTTGGTGAAAATGGCCCATAGAGTATCCTAAGTGAAATAGGGAAAAAGAGGCCGCCAGACATCAATGTTCGTCCGCAGGCATAAAATTGCGTCCTCAAAATAAAACCACTGTTCTCTATATTTATTGTGAATTTGACATAGATATAAGAGCACTGTTGGTTATTGAATTGGGTTATTTGTGGCTTAGTTGTAATTTTTTTTTTTTTTTGTAATTTAATTTACAGTACTTCATAGTAGACAATGTTTTTTGTAAAAATTCATCCATCATCTAATAAATTACCCTGACTTTGGTTGTTTTCAATATAAACTTTTATTTCCTCTGGATTCTTGCATCTTGAAAATGCAACATACAGTTGGTCATGGGCAAATACTGGTTCTTCTAAAAAGATTCCAACGGATTGAAAAGTTTACCCTTGTGATTTATTAATGGTCATGGCACATGCCATGATGATGGGAAATTGTCTTCTCTGTAGTAGAAAAGGTAAGCTACGTTCACTTGGTGTCAAATCTATTCTTGTTATAAAAACTCTTTCACCTTTATGGGTACCATTGAGATTTTCTGTATTTATGAAATGATCTTTTAGTTCTTGAACAATTAATCTGGTCCCATTACATAGTCCTTTTTTGGGGTTCATATTTCACAGTAACATGACATGGCATTCCAGATGGAGTTAATGAATTAATACATTCAGTTGAAAAGTTTGTCTGAGTTTATTTTTCATCAACAAGTACACAATCTGCACTGTGATAATTTTTTTGTGGTGCTTCTATTAATTGTTCAGAAGCAATGCATCTTTATTTTTGGACGTTAATATTACTTTGGTTGCAAGCTCAGCATAATCGTCGTTACTTATTGTTTTTTTGGAATATAGCCGATATAATGTTCTGTTTGCAAATCATATGAGATGGAATTTCGACGGTATCATCGGGTAAATTCTGAATATGTTATGTTTTTCCTTCTCCAATTTTGATGAGCCACTCATTGAATTAATTTTGTCCTTGTGATCTCATATTTTGTTCTAATTTGAGGTGAGTAAAGAGTTTCCATAGTGTTCTTGATTTAATACATGTTTCTACAATGTCTGTGCGATTTCCAGGGACAACAGGTAATGTTTGTCTAAAACCTCCACCCAACAACATCACCTTTCCAAAAGGCAAATCATTATCCATAACTTCACGCAACAAACGGTCAATGCATTGTAGAGCATTGCATGACATCATTGTAGCTTCGTCGATGATAATTAATTTACTTTTCTTAATTTGTTTTTTGCTTGTAAAGATGTCATTCTTATATCCGACACTGATGTTTCCAGAATAGGAACTGGCAGTTTAAATCCACTATGCAAAGTTCTTCCACCTTCTAACAAAAGTGCGACAATTCCAGTTGGTGCAAATGGCAGTGCTATTTCACCTTGTGTGCAAACAAAACTCATCAATAAATTATATAGATACGTTTTCCTGATCCACCAGGTCCATCTAGATAGAAATAACGCTCTTTGAGCAAGTCATCCTCTAGTGCACTCTTTATGGCGTTAAATTCTAAAGTTGCAAGTTTTTCTTGTGTTATTTGTTTTTGAAGCTGAATATCATAATCATCAAAGTTTATTTCATCTATGAGTCCTGGATCTTACAGATTAAAATTTGCACAATTTAATCCATGAGAGAGAAAGACCCCTTGAATTTCAATGAATGCTTTTAATTCTGCAATAGGCTCATTGTATCGTTGCAAAAAGTCTTCAGACATATTTGTTTTAAATTTGTCCCACAAAGCTAATGCTTTTGGAGCATTTGAGAAGATGCAAATGAATGCAAATTGTTCTCTAATCTGCTGTGGCATTTGACACAGTGCTGCTTCTTCTAGACATCTTTCCCATTCTGTATCATCAGCCAGGAAGTTTCTGTGTCGCAGAGCTAAATGAAATGTGTAATAAACTGTGTCATTAACAGTTCTCAACTGTTGAAAACTTGGTCACCAAGATCATTTAAAAGGAGTAAACGTAAGCAGAAACATTCAAGGTCTCTTGGACTTACATTGTATATTCTAGTTATAATTTTATTTCCACAGCTTTTTCTTTTTTGCCAAAATCCATTAACAAAAACATAATGGTAGGGAATGTCAATATACAACAATTCCCTTGCCTCCAAGTCAGTACAATTTGATTGAAACCACGCAGTAAGTGTAGTTTGTCGATGCTCACTTTGTGCCAAAGCATTTCTTTAATTTCCAACATTGAAATAAACTGAGTGTCTTTGGGGCAAATGTACAGCTACTCGATATACTGCATGTAAGCGATCATGCATTTCAAATTTGAGAAGATGCAACAGTGGTTGTGGCGCACTTACATAGCGAGCATCTACATCAGTTTGTTCTGGATTTTCTGCACTTTTGACCACTAAGGTAGCTGCATCATAGCCTTTGTGAATATATTTGTAGACATATTTAATGGATTTTATTTAAGTGCAAGCTTCCACATTAATGTGTGCATTATACTTCATGAGCAAATGTGGATTGTATGGCACCACATATCTGTTATCAACTTTTTTTGCCACGAATAATGGCATTTTGGCCTTCTCTTATTCTATAGGATGGATAGCCATCACAATATCATAACTGTTGTCTCTATAATATTTTGGAAATTCTTTAGTGCATTTTTTATTTTCCATACATGGTGATTGTGAATTAATATCTCCACATGGTCCATGAATCACGCGATGAGTTACCATTTCATATAGTTTACCATGTTTTTCTGGATCTGGTAGTTCAGCAATGATGACTGAATCCACTTTATCACCTGTATCCATTTTATATTTTTCTTGAAGGATTATAAGCATATGTACATGCGGACGGCCTGTTTTTTAAAACTCTATGGTATAAACATAAGCGAGACATTTCCCAAATAACTGAGTTATGGTTATGTCACATATTAATTCAGTTAATTTGATTTTGAAGACTCTTGCCACCAAATCTGGTCTAACGGAAGTGGTTTGTCCAACTAGCAGATTCTGTACAATCTCTAGCCATTGTGGATTACATGTAAATGTAATAAATAAATCTGTTTTTCCAAATTTAGTTACAATAGCCAATGCATCATTGTATCTTTCTCACATATTGCGAGGAGCTCCTTGGAAAGAAGAAGGTAAAGTTATGGCTTTGACAGCTGCAAACTCTCTGTTTGTAGCTGCCGCAGCGACATAATCCATCAGTCCACAATAGTGTTCTACACATAGTTTATCTTGTTGATACTTTATGACATTTAAATTATTTGCCTCAACTTGCAAATATGAATCAATGATCCATAGTTGTGTCAGTTTTCCACCACATAAAATGGGATTAAATCCATCTCAAATGGCAGTTTGAGCAACTTTAAATTCAAGCATGGAAATATTATCTCTGACACCTAATTTTGAATTTGGGAAACTGTCAAGTGTTAATTTGGGTTGCCATCCGGCTTCCCCATTTGGAAAAAAAAGTGGATATGTCATTGGATCTAAATTTGTGCTTAAGATATTTATGTTGATGTAAGGTTGCTCCTCATTTCTGGGATATATTCTAATATCCCTTTGAAATGGTGGTTCTCCCTTATAATTTTGAAAGACCATTGCAAACTCATTTGATGTTGGTATGTTGTAACAGCGTTTATCAGTATGGTGATCTCTTTTAAGAACCATATTGACTTTTGGGATTGGTAACAGATGTAATTCTGCATGAATTATTTGTTCTTGTTCTATTTCTGACAATTTTTTAAAGGAGTTTATGGGTTTTGGGCCATAATTTTATCAAGCTCTATAAACACAATGGGTAAGATTTTTTTTATCTTCTGTAAGCTGCATACTTTGTTTAACAGCTTCCATAGTATCTAGGATATTTTCTTTCTTTGCTCCCCTTCTTCTGGATGTAAATGAGAAGTATGATGGTAAATTTGTCCTTGTTCTTTGAAACAGTAAGGGCCATGTCCTGGCACATTAGCAGCTAATGTTGCACCCATAGATGCAAAGGATATGGCACTATTATAGGATCATACTGTATGTTCGTTTTGAAATTTTGGTAGTTAGGGAAAGAAGGCTCTGTCATAATACTTTTTAAATATGTTGGGAATTGTTTTCTTTGTGGCAGTCTTTCCTTGCCTTTTTGACAGCAACTAACGAACTGACCATCTCTGGGTCTTTCCTGTTGGAAATGATAAGCCCCACAAAACAATTATGAACCTCTACTGCTAAAGATTTAAGTCAAGGACAATTGTGAGAAGATATATCAATGTGACTGTCTAAATCCTCATTATAATTCTTATCTGATTGTTCAACAAAATTTTCTAAATGCTTTTTTTTTTTTTTTTTTTTGTAGCCTTCTTGGGCTTGGATTTTAGTTAGTCAGCCGCTAATCTTTTGCTTGCGAGTCTCTCCCGTTCTTTTTGTCATCGAATTTCCTTCTGCTCCGGCGTCGGATGATCTGCCCGTGTTTTTTGACGTTCTCTAGTTTTACGTCTTTTCTTTTTTTGTTTCTTGTCAGTATCTGCCATATTAATCTGTAAATAAAAGTAGTCCATTAGTACTTTTGCTCCTTTGTTTATTTATTTGTTTTAACTGAAGATTTTTTTATTTATTTTTTCTTGTATCCTGTTTTGTGTGCACCACTGTTTGCATTATGAGGTTAGCTTTCTGAGGTTAGACTTAGCAGATTAGTTAGGTTACAGTCTATGTTGTGAAAGGCGCACAGCAAACATGATAGGTCCTTCTATTTTGTATACGTTAACATCATTTCTTGTGTTGTTTTGTGTGTGGCAGTGTTGTCATTATGTCTTTAGTTGTGTTTTTTGTGCGCTTCTGTTGTCATTAGGTGTTTAGGGTATGGAGTTTAGAGGGTTGCGCACCAAAAATAGTATATATCCTTACATTTTGTATATGTTAAGAGCATTGTCATTTTCTGTTTTGTGTGCACCACTGTTGGCATTAGGGGTTAGGGTACCCCTTTTTTTTGTTCTTGCTATCCTTTTTTGCATGTGCCAATGTTGTCATTAGGGGTGTACGGTTATGGGTTTAGGCTTAGAGTGTTAGTTAGGTTGCAGTACGTTTCCACTGCAAAGCGAGCTTGCAAGAACTGCATCCCTGGCGAAGCGAGGGATGCAGTTCGGTCCGCAATCCGCATTTGCGGAATGTGAAGTCTCTCATCATGTATGTGTTTGTCCGCAAATGCGGTCCCTCGCAAAGCGAGGGTCCGCATTTGTGGAAGGTGAAGTCTCAAAGGCGCCGTACACGCATTTACAAACACCCACATGCACAACTTATTTTAAAAAAAACACCCACAGGCACGACTTAATTAAAAAAAAAAAAATTACGCCTCACACGCCATTACCAACACCATTACGCCTCACACACCATTACCATCACCCACACGCACCTCGGAACCTACCTTAACGTCATAAACTCTCACACGCACCACTTAGAAAAAAAAACATTACGAGTAAGGAAAATACGACCTTAACGGCCGAACTGGGCGCAACGGAAAACAGTCAAAAAACAATAAATACACACAAAAATCATACCCACAGCAAGGGGGGGGGGGCCTCCAGGACCTGTGCAAGTGAAGTTACAACTCCATATAAGTACAAATTTACGACTTTAAACAAATGAAAATCGACTAAGCGAGAGAAAAAATGGCCACCGAAAAAAACCGAAAACGAGGCTACAGGACCCTTAACTCGCAAAACAGAGCCCAACACGTAGGAGTTATACCAGGTAGTACAACAGAGTATCGCAAAATCATTCCGATATGCGTAACACACATACAATATAGCTGCCATTTTAAGACAATCTACACAATAACGTTTTTGAAATAGCGGATTTCCCGCCTAAAATAACGGATTTGCCTCGCGCACAAAGCGTATATATAGGGCACAATTGCCACAGAGCTCACACTTTCTCCTCAGGTGATGACAGTCTGACTGGACGTTTTCGGCTGCCGGAAAATCCAAAGAGATTGTTAGCTCTTCAGGATATTGATTGCTGGTTATATCTTATTGATAGGTAAAGTATACTAATTAATTTATTAGTAAAGTATATATAAAAAAAAAAAAAATGCATTTTGCAATATCTGTATTTTATCACGGTATTAATCATTAACCATTTGAAATATGTTTATTTATTGACTAATTAATGTATCAATGGACAGTAATTTTATTAATTAATAATTATTAGTAAAAAAAAAATTATATAAATTCATGCATTTTGAAATACCTGAATAAAAAAAAAATGCATTTTGCAATATCTGTATTTTAGCACGGTATTAATCATTAACCATTTGAAATATGTTTATTTATTGATTAATTAATTTTTAATGGACATTAATTTTATTAATTAATAATTATTAGTAAAAAAAAATTATATAAATTCATGCATTTTGCAATACCTGAATAAAAAAAAAAATTTTTTTGCAATGTCTGTATTTTAGCACGGTATTAATCATTAACCATTTCAAATATGTTTATTCATTGATTAATTAATTTTTAATGGACATTAATTTTAACAGCCTTATTAAATTGCGATTCGGCAAATTGAATAGAGCTCTATATAAGCACAGAACATATTTTTTTACAGAAGTTTTTATTTAGTGAAGACCTTGCTTTTGGATAGAAGTTCACTAAAAAAACTTTTGTAAAAAAAATATGCTGTGTGCTTATATAGCGCCATATTCAATTGGATGAATCGCAATTTAATAAGTCTGTTTATTTCATGTATTATATTAGGTCAATTGCTCTTTTGTGTAGCTCTTCTTTAGGAACATGATAACTGTTTCTGTTTTTCCATTCATGATACACAGACACGCAGAGACACAGACACGTGCAGACACTCAGACAGCCAGAGACACAGACAGCCATAGAGACGCAGACAGCCATAGAGACGCAGACAGCCATAGAGGTAAAAAATATATGTAATAAAATTAAGGTCATTCTTAATACTCTATTTTTAATTATAAATTACAATGGTGGACAATGCAGAAGATAATAAAGAATATAAAAGAAGAATGGCAAGGGAAAGGAAGCAGAGATGGAGAGATGCACAGACCCCTGAGACTTCACAACGTTTAAGAGAAGAAGATCGACAGAGACTTCTAAATAAAAGAAAAATGGCTAAAAAAGAACAAAATTATTCTGCTGGAGTTTCAAAGAAAAGAAAATGACAAAAAAAATGTCTATAAAACTGTCTCAAATTAACCTATTTTGCCTGCTGATACCAATGTTGTTAGAGATGACACCAATGTAGATGTACAAAGTTCAAATGAAATTTATATTGATGAAGGTCATGATAGTCCTTTCTTTAGAGCACTAACAGTAGACACTTATTATTGTGGATTAATGAATGTGGTTTGTCAGTTTTGTGGGGCTTATCATTTTCAGAAAGAACGACCAACTGATGGACAGTTTATTAGTTGCTGTCAGAAAGGAAAGGTAAGACTTCCAGAAAGACAGACATTCCCAGAATATTTAAAAAGTATCATGAGTGATCCTACATTTCCCATTAACACCAATTTTAAGAAAAATATTCGCTCTTATAACAGTGCAATTTCATTTGCTTCAATGGGTGCAACATTAGCCGAAAATGTACCAGGACATGGTCCTTATTGTTTTAAAGTCCAAGGACAAGTATACAACCGGACTTCACATTTACACCCAGAAACAGGAGAGCAAAGGAAATTTGCACAGTTATATGTTCTGGATACAATGGAAGCTGTCGAACAACGAATGCTGCTTCCTGAAAATAGACAATGTTTACCCATAGTCTTTGAACAGCTTGATAACATTATGGCGAACAACCCTTATAGTCAAGCATACAAAAAATTAGCGGAGGTTAAAAAAGAACAACTGGCACATGCGCAAGGACATCAATTGCCAATGCCAAGAGTTAATATGGTTCTCTTAAGGGATTGCCATACTGATCAAAGACGCTATAATTTACCAACAGCAAATGAGGTTGCCATGATATTTAAAAATGATGATGGGGAACCACCATTTGAGCAGGATATTAGAATATATCCACGCAATGAAGAACAACCTTTTATAAACATCAATATTTTAAGCAGTAATTTGGATCCTGTGACATATCCCATTTTCTTTCCAAATGGGGAGCCAGGTTGGCAACCAAAATTGGAGTTGCAAAGTTATCCAAATACTAAACTTCGCATTAGAAACAATATCTCAATGCTGGAATATAAAGTGGCACAAACTGCTGTCCGGGATCATTATAATCCTATTTTATGTTGGGGTAAACTCACACAACAATGGATTATTGATTCTTATCTACAAGTCGAAGCAAATAATCTAAATTTTGTCAAATTCAACAAAACAAGCTTTGAGTTAAACAATATTGTGGATTGATGGATTATGTCGCTGAATTGGCTGCAAACAGAGATATTCCTGCTGGACGAGCAATGATTTTGCCATTCTCTTTCCAAGGATCTCATCGCAATATGCGAGAAAGATACAATGATGCCATGTCTCTTGTCACTAAATTTGGTAAACCAGATTTATTTATTACATTTACATGTAATCCACAATGGACAGAGATCAAAGAAAATTTTATGCTTGGACAAACTACTTCTGACCAACCAGATTTGGACGCAAGAGTATTGAAAATCAAACTTAATTCCTTAGTTTATGATATCACTAAAGCAGACTTATTTGGAAAATGTGTGGCTTTTGTTTATACCATTGAATTTCAAAAAAGAGGCCTGCCACTTGCACATATACTTTTAATCTTGCAAGAAAAAGATAAATTAAATACAGCAGATAGAGTGGATTTAGTCATTAGTGCTGAACTGCCACATCCAGAAAAGCATTCCAGACTTTATGAGATTGTAACTCATAGAATGATACATGGCCCATGTGGAGAGAGCAATCCAAACTCACCATGTATGGAAAATAAAAAATGCATAAAAGAGTTTCCAAAATAATTTCAAATGCAGACTTATGTTAATTGTGATGGATACCCTTTGTATAAAAGAAGAGAAGGACAAACAGCTATTATCAGTGGCCAAAAGGTTGATAATAGATATGTGGTTCCATACAATCCACATTTGCTGATGAAGTACAATGCACATATCAATGTGGAAGCTTGCACTTCCATCAAATACATAAAATATGTGTATAAGTATATATATATATATATATATATATATATATATATAAAGGATATGATGCCGCAACTGTTGTTGTGCAAGGTGCAGACAATGAAAAAGACAACCCTATTTTACAAGACGAACTGGCTTCTTATTTAGATACTCGCTATGTAAGTGCTCCGGAAGCAATGTCTGAAATTTGAGATGCATGATCGGTCGCATGCTGTGTATCGATTAGCTGTCCATCTGCCACAAAGTCAATTTGTTTGCTTCACGGCCGGCAATAAAAAAAAATGCTTTAGCACAAAATGAACATAGACCAACAACGCTTACTGCTTGGTTTCAATTAAATTGTCAGGACACTGAGGCCACACAATTTTTATACATTGACATTCCAAATGACTATGTATTCGTAAATGGTGAATGGAGACAACGAAATAAACTATCCCAAGAATATATACTGTCAGTCCACGAGACATTGAACGTTTCAGTTTAAGATTACTCCTTTTACATGTTCCCGGAGCACAAAGTTATGAACATTTACGTACAGTCAATGACATAGTTTATGACACTTTCCAGTTAGCTGCAAGACATCAAAACTTTCTGGCAGATGATACAGAATGGGAGAGATGTCTCGAGGAAGCAGCACTATGTCAAATGCCAAAGCAAATGAGAAACAATTTGCTTTTATTTGTATATTCTGCAATGTACCAGATGCCTTAACTTTGTGGAAAAAGTTTAAATTACATATGTGTGAAGATTTCTTGCTACGTTATAATGAGACCATTGCACAATTTAAAGCATTAATAGAAATACAGGAATTTTTTCATTGTCATGAATTAAATTGTGCTAACTTTAATCTGCCTGATCCAGGATTTATAGATTAAATTAACTTTGATGAGTATGACACTGATATTGAATACCAAAAAACACAAGAAAAAATTGGAACTTTAAATGTATTGCAATTGGAAGCATTTAATGCTATCACAAATGCAATAGAAGATGAAATGCTCAAAAAGCGTTATTTCTATTTGGATGTTCCAGGTGGATCAGAAAAAACGTACTTATATAATTTGTTGATGAGTTGCATTCGAGCACAGGGTCAAATAGCACTGCCATTTTCAACCACTGGAATTGCCGCACTTTTGTTAGAAGGTGGTAGAACTGTGCATAATGGATTTAAACTGACAGTTCCCATTCTGGAAACATCAGTGTTGGATATTCGAATGAATTCATTACAAGCCAAAAAATTGCACAAGAGTAAATTAATTATAATAGATGAGGCAACTATGATGTCATGTCATGCCCTCCAATGTATTTATCGATTATTAAAATAAGTTATGGCTAATGATTTGCCATTTGATGGAAAGGTGATGTTGTTAGGAGGAGATTTCAGGCAAACATTACCTGTGGTGCCACATGGCAATCGCACTGACATAGTTGAAATGTGTATTAAAAGAAGTAAGCTTTGGAAAGTATTTACACACCTCAGATTAGAAGTAAATATGAGATCTGAAGGGCGAAATGAATTCAATGATTGGCTCATTAACATTGGAGAAGGAAAACAGCCAAAAATAACTAATTTACCTGTTGATGTAGTGCAAATTCCACCAGAAATGATTTCAAAAGAACCTCTGATTTCAACAATTTTCCAAAATACATCAATAATGAGGATTACTCTGACATTGCAATCAAAGTCATATTGACATAAAAAAATTACAATGCCTTAAATTTAAACAACAAAATATTAAAATTAATCAATGCTCCCCCAAAAAACTATTACAGTGCAGATCTGTTCTGGCTGACGACAAAGAGAGTGAAGCAAACTTTAGTATGGAATTCATTAATTCTTTAACTCCCTCTGGAATGCCACTACATGTTTTGCAACTTAAAAAAGGGGCAATTATCATGCTATTGAGAAATATGATTCCAAAAAAAGGACTTTGTAATGGGACCAGATTAATTGTGAAGGAATTAAAGGATCATTTTATACATGCAGAAATTATGAGTGGTACCCATAAAGGCGAACCAGTTCTTATACCGAGAATTGATTTGGCTCCAAGTGAGAGTGGTTTGCCTTTTGTCCTTCAAAGGAGACAATTTCCCATTATCATGGCATTTGCCATGACCATCAATAAATCCCAAGGACAAACTTTTAAGTCTGTTGGTATTTTTTTGAAGGAACCTGTGTTTGCACATGGACAACTATATGTTGCATTTTCAAGATGCAATAATCCAGAGGAAATTAAAGTACATGTTGAAGCAAACACAAGTCAGGGTGATTTATTGGAAGATGGATGTGTTTTTACAAAAAACATTGTGTACTATGATGTGCTGTAAATATACAGAACAGTGCTTTCATTTTCATGAAAAAATTTGATGTTACTCCAACTGATTTTAAAGTAGCAATATTTTAAGAAGAAACTTCATACAATGGCAAAAAACAGAGAGAACAATGGTTTTACTTCCTGGACAAAATTAGAGGTCTTTGGGACTCTTTGAATAGAGGACCACTATTTCCAATTGGAAACTCGATGTGCTATTTCAACAAAGTACAACAACAAGAAACAAAAAAGTATGAAAAACAACACAAAACTGTGGTTACATGGATTGGAAGGTCTTACAAGTTACCTTTTCAGATGATTGGCCCCACAAAACAATTAAGTGCCATTTACTTTAATTGTAAGTTTATAGTTAAATGTTTTAAAGTAGTATTTAACATGTTAACATTGTTAAAAGTTATGGAAAGTTATTTAAAGCTATATTGTATAACATTGTCTTTTCAAAGTTGTGAAAAGTTACTTCAAGCGATCTTAAATATAGTCAAAAATTTATGTTAACACAAGTTTAAGCATTTGTTAATAAATTCAACTGTATAATTTTCAGATGTAGTATTGATTCAGGGGGCAATCCAATCGCCAGTTAATGGGGTCAGGAAGGAATTAATTTTTTCCCCCCTTTGATTCAATTGCCCAAGTTTCAATGGGGGTTTTTATTGTTTGCCTTTCTCTGGATTCAATGCTTATTTAATTTAACATGAGTTTATAAAAAAGGTTACAAAGCATGTTAGTGTACAAAATACTTTGTTTGGGAAAATTGTTATTATTATTGAAAAATGTTATTATTGTTTAAAATAGAAGTTGCATGTTAAAAAGTTTGTTATGGTTTACAATATTTATTCATGAAAAGTTAACAAAATTGTTATATTTTTATTACATGTATGACAAAGAAAACAGTTCAGATTTATATAAAAATGTATATATACCTGTTGGTTAAATACAAGTTTAAAGTTAAAAAAATAAAAAAGTTTTATTAAAATTTTTCCATTTATTGGTACTTAATAAAACAAACGGTTAAGAATGTCAGAGACCAATATTGTGTGGCAAACAGTTTTCCCAGCATTAAAAATTCTATTGACCGTCATTTTTTGAGGGGCAAGTCGCTAGTATCTTAATAAAAGCTATGTTCTTGTTGAAATGTCTCCTTTTTTCTTCTTTTAAAATATACAGCATTTTACCCCACATAAACATTTATCTATCTTTGAAATCTTACTATACATGAATAATGTCTTGTTATTGCTTCTGTACATTAATATCGTTTTTTTGTCAATATCTGAAAGTCCATTTTTTTTTCTAAATTATTAATTTACTAGCGACTTGCCCGTCAAAAATGACAAGGCAATAACATTTTAAGCCATATCACATAATGTAAAGCTTTTTCTACTCTAAGGACCTTCGGCATTCATTGCGAGCCTCGCACTGAGCACCTTCGGCGCTCAAAGCGAGCCGCTCAATTTTAAGCCATGGCAATGCTGTTTGACACACAATGTAAAGCTTTTTACACTCTGATGACCTTCTACGTTCATTGCGATCCTCGCGCTGAGCGCCTCCGGCACTCATTGCTTGGCTCGCAATGAGCGCCTTTGGCGCTCATAGCGAGCTCCTCCTCTTGTTTACTTTTGGTCCTATGAGTGCCTTCGGCTCTCTTGACAAAGACAGATATATATGTCAATTTTTTTTTTCTATAATTATTAATTAATTATTTACTTAATAAATTAATATGCTTTACCTATTTACCTATTTGTAATTAATATATCTAGCAATGAATAGCCTGAAGAGCTAAGTATCTATTTTTATTTTGCTGCAGCATACAATTTACAGTTGGCCTGTTGGTGCTCTGAGGAGAAATTGTCATCAATGTTCCAGCTGTGCGTTAGAAATATGCTGCCTGCGCAAGGGCAAAACGTTGATTTAGTTGTGTAAATCCGCATTTTAGATTCGTAATGTGTTAGTGTTGTAAAATGACGTCGTTTGTCTATGTGCTATGCGGGCCACGAGCATTTCCCGTGCTGCCTAAGGCCCTCATTCAATTGCGATTTGGCCGATTGAATAGGGCTCTAAATAAGCACATAGCATATATTTTTTAAAGAAGTTTTTAGTTAGTGAAAACCTTGCTTTTGGATAGATGTTTACTAACTAAAACCTTCTTTAAAAAAAACATGCAATTGAATGAGGTCCTAAGTGTGTATTTTTGTACCTCGTATGTCCGTGGCAAAAGTCGTACATCCTTGACGGCGTTTTGCTCATTTCGGGGTCGTGTAACCTCGTTCTAATTTTTCTCGGCCGCAAATTTTTTCCTTGCTTAGGCGATTTTACATTTTCTAAGCTCGTTAAATTGGACTTTAATTAGCATGCAACCTTACTGATGTCATGGCTGGCCCCCGATGCTCTATGTGTGTTTTGCATTGTTGTATTTTGTTTTGTGTTGTTTTTGAATATACGCATTTCTGCCGTTAACCTCGTATTTTCGTATTAAGTTCAGCGGGTCGTAATTAAAAGTCGTACATCCTTATCAGTGTTTTCTGCGCTTTAGGGTCGTTGAGGCTCGTTTTAATTTTTTTCTGCTGCCATTTTTTTTTGCTTAGCCGATTTTCAAGTGGGGAAACTGCGTAAAATCAACTTTCATTTGCGTGCAACCTCACCCCCAGAGGTCCTGCCTGTTCCCCCTTGCTGTGTGTGATGTTTTTGTATTTTTTATTTTCATTGGTTTTTTTGCTATACGCGTTTCGGCCGTTAGGTTCGTATTTTTCTGACCCCATATTGGGGTTTTTTCTAAGTCCTGCGGTCGTATTTTCTTTCGTGAGTCCCACGTTGTGTTTTTTTTTTTAGCAAAGTCGCATTTTTCTGGGGTTTATTTGTCCCAGGAGTGAGGCGGTGTAGAGCCTCCACCTCCGCAAATCTGGCCCCTCGCTTCTTGAGGGATGCAGTTCTACAAGCTCGCTTCGTGAGCTCGCACAGGGTAACAACGATTCGCAGTTTGCCAACTATTATATGTGATATTAATGAATGCTCCGAGTAGGTGTTTTAATTTTACGTGCTTAGCCTCGTTTTCATTTTTTTCGGCCACCATTTATTCTCTCGCTTAGGCAATTTTCCAATCGCGAAAGTGATGAAACCTCACTGACAGACATCCTGCCTGTCCCCCCGTGGTGGGGATGATTTCTTTTTTCTTATTTTGTGGGTTTTTTTCTGTGTTTTTGGATGTGCGCGGTCCCGCAGGTCGTATTTTTTTTATGTAAGTCGTATTTTGTTTTGTTCTATTTTTTTTTTATGTAAGTCGTATTTTTTTTTTTTCTAAGTCCCGCTTTTCTGCCGCTTTCTTTTGTAAAGTGTTACGGGTGGTAATTTTTCAACAATTTTTTCTTAAAACTGCTATGGTTCTCGCAGTGTGAATTCAATAATGAAGGTTTATGTTGAACTGTAGTCCCACGGCTCGTAGGTTTATGTTGAACTGTAGTCCCGCGGGTCGTAGGGATGAGCGCCTACGGTGCTCATCTCCACCAGCACAGTGAGCGCCTTCAGCGCTCCCTGCCTAAGTCGTACTGGGTCGTAGGGATGAGCACCTATGGTGCTCATCTCCACCAGCGCAAGGAGTGCCTTCGGTGCTCCTTACCAGCAACTGTGGTGGGTTCGCTATGCGAGCCAGCAAGCGTTAGCAAAAACCCTGTATTGCTCACAGCTATATATGTGATACTAACATTTTTAAATCTGAGGTATGGATGAGTAACGTAACATTAGGTCAACTTTATTTGAATGAGAATATTAAACCATTACTTAATGGTTTGTAACATGCATCTTTTATTTAAAGTACTGTTAAACCACATAGGTATTGAACCCAGAGGGAGGCAAACGGTAAAATAAAACATTAAAACTTAGCCAATTGTCTGAAAGAAGGAAAAAAATGAATTCCTTCCCGACCCCATTAACTGGTGATCCAATTACTCCCTGGATCAATACTATGTATTTAATTATACATTTAATTTTGCAACAAATGATCATCCTCCTAACATGAACCCTTAATTACAATGAAACAACTTTTGTTACCTTTGAAAAAACAATTTTAAAATTACAAACATGAATTAAATGTATTAAAATTTAGACAGTAAAAGTAATAAAATGCAAGATAACTGTTTTGTGGGGCCAATCCTGGCAAAAGGCCACTTCCAAGACATTCCAATACTTTTTGTTTTTGCGTGTCCAAGGGGTTCCCTTAAAAAGAGACCAGGAGACTATTAATTTTGTCTATGGGATATAACCACTAGTTATTCTTGGTGTTTTTTTTCCAGTTTTTGTTTGTTATTGTTGTAGTTTTGAAAAATTGTACATAGAGTTTCCTATGTGAAATAGTGGTCCTCTAAAGAGAGCCTCGTCCTCGAAATAAAACCACTGTTCTCTATGTTTACAAATCCTCATAGTACACAATGTTTTTGGTAAAAATATGTCCATCGTGTAATAGATCACCCTGACTTGAGTTGTCTTCAATTGAAACTTTAATATCATCTGGATTTGTGCACCTTGAAAAAGAAACATAGAGGTTTCCATGTTCAAAAAGAGGTTCCTGTAAAAAAAATACCCACAGACTTAAAAGTTTGTCCTTGGGATTTATTTATGGTCATGGTAAATGCCATGATAACTGGAAATTGTCTCCTTTGAAGGACAAAAGGCAAACCACTCTCACTTGAAGCCAAATCAATTCTTGTTCTAAAAACTTATTTACCTTTATGGGTACCAGTCATAATTTGTGCATGTATGAAATTATCTTTTAAATCTTTCACAGTTAATCTGATCCCATTACAAAGTCCTTTTTTGGGATTCATATTTCTCAGTTGCATGACAATTGCTCTTTTTTTCAATTGCAAACCATGTGGTGGCATTACAGATGGTGTTAAAGAATTGATGAATTATATACTAAAGTTAGATTCACTGTCTTTATCGTCAGCCAGAACTGAATCTGCAGTGTAGTAATTCTTTTGGGGTACGTTGATGAATTTTAAAATGTTGTTATTAAGATTCAAGGCATCTATATTTTTGGACGTTAATATCACTTTGTTTGCAATGTCTGAGACATCGTCGTTACTGAGAGTGTTTAGAAAGATTGCCGATATGAGTGATTCCTTGCAAACCATTTGTGATGGAATTTCGACGTAGCATCCGGTAAATTATTTATTTGTGGATGTTTTCCTTCTCCAATTTAAATGCGCCAATCATTTAATTCATTTTGACCTTCAGATCTCATATTTAATTCTAATTTCAGGTGTGTAAATATTTTCCACAGTTTACTTGTCTTGATACATGTTTCAATGATGCCAGTCCTATTTCCATGTGTCACAACAGGTAATGTTTGCCTAAAATCTCCTCCTAACAACATCACCTTTTCACCAAATGGCAAAATATTATCCATCACTTCTTTTAATATTCTATCAATACAATGACATCATTGTTGCGTCATCTATGATAATTACATTTTTTTTTTGCTTGTAAAGAATTCAGTCAAATATCTGACACTGATGTTTCTAATAGGAAAGTATCATAAACTATGTCATTCACTGTGCGTAAATGTTCATAACTTGGTGCACCAGAACCATGTAATAGAAGTAATCTTAAACTGAAATGTTCAATGTCTCTTGGGCTGACGGTATAAATTATTGGTTTAATTTTATGAGTATCTCTTTTTCATTGTCGCCATTGGCCATTTACAATTTCATAATGATATGGAATCTCAATGTATAAAAATTGTCTGGCCTAAGTGTACTGGCAGCTTAATTGAAACCATGCAGTAAGTGTTGTTTCTCAATGTTCACTTTGGCTAAGACAGTTGTTTCATTGCCTGCAGTAAAGCAAACAAACTGACTTTGTGGCAAATGTAAACTAATCGATACACAGCATGTGACCGATCATGCATCTCAAATTTCAGAAGACGCCACATTGCTTCAGGAGCACTGACATAGAGAGCATCTAAATAATTAGAAAGTTCGTCATGTAAAATTGGATTTTCCTTTTCGTCTTGTGTACCTTGCACAACAACAGTTGCTTCATCATATCCTTTGTATATATATATATGTATACACATATTTGATGGATTTAATAGAAGTGCATGCTACCACATTTATGTGTGCATTGTACTTCATCAGCAAATGTGGATTGTATGGAACTACATATCTATTATCAACCTACTGGCCATGGATAATAGCGGTTTGTCCTTCTCTTCTTTTATACAAAGGGTATCCATCACAATTAGCATAAGTTTGCATTTGAAATTGTTTTGGGAACTCTTTTGTACATGTTTTATTTTCCATACATGGTGAATTTGGACTGATATATCCACATGGCCCATGAATCATTACAATCTCATAAAGTTTTGAATATTTTTATGGATGTGGCAATTCAGCAGTAATTACTGAATCCATTCTCTCTGCAGTATTCAATGTATCTTTTTCCTGCAGGATTAAAAGTATGTGTGCATGTGGCAGGCCTCTTTTTTTAAATTCAATAGTATAAACAAAAGCCACACATTTTCCAAATAACTGTGCTTTAGTTCTATCATGTATTAATAAATTGAGTTTTATTTTGAATACTTTGGCCACTAAATCTGGTCGGTCAGAAGTATTTTGTCCAAGATTCAAATTTTCCTTGATCTCTGTCCATTGTGGATTACATGTGAATGTAATGAATAAATCTGTTTTTCCAAATTTAGTGACAATAGCCATGGCATCATTATATCTTTCTTGCATATTGCGGGGAGATCCTTAGAAAGTGGATGGCAAAATTATTGCTCTTCCAGCTGGAATGTCTCTGTTGGTAGCCAATTCAGCGACATAATCCATCAATCCATCAATGTTTTGTTGAAATTTGATAAAATGTTGATTATTTGCTTCAACTTGTAGATAGGAATCAATAATCCATTGTTGTGTGTTTGCCCCCACATAAAATAAGATTAAAATGATTCCAAATAGCAATATGTGCCACTTTATATTCCAGCATAGAAATATTGGATCTTACTCAAACTTTTCTATTGGGATAACTTTGCAATTGCAATTTTGGTTCCCATCCTGACTCACCATTTGGAAATAAAATGGGATATGTCATTGGATCCAAATTACAACTTAATATATTTATGTTAATAAAAGGTTGGTCTTCATTGTGTGGATATATTCTAATATCCCGCTGAAAAGGTGGTTCACATCCTAAGTTTTAAAGAACATAGCAACCTCATTTACTGTTGGTAAATTATACCGTCTTTGATTAGTATTGCAATCTCTTTTCAAAACCATATTTACTCTTGCCATTGGCAATTGATGTATTTGAGCATGTTGCTGTTGTTCTTTTTCAACCTGTGCTAATTGTTTGTATGCTTGACTGTATGGGTTGTTGGCCATAATTTTATCCAGCTGTTCAAAGACTATGCGCAAACACTGTTTATTTTCTGGAAGCATCATCCATTGTTCAACAGCTTCCATTGTATCTACGACATATAACTGTCTAAATTTTTTTGCTCTCCTTTTTGTGGGTGTAAATGTGAAGTACGGTGGTAAATTTGTCCTTGAAATCTAAAACAATATGGGCCATGTCCTGTGACATTTTCTGCTAATGTAGCACCCATAGAAGCAAATGCAATTTCAGTGTTATAAGACCTTATGTTTTTTTTTAAATTGGTATAATTTGGAAATGTTGGATTGCTCATTATACTTTGTAAGTAATCTGGAAATGTGTGTCTTTGTGGAAGACTTTCCTTTCCTTTCTGACAGCAACTAATGAAGTCTCTGTCAGTTGGTCTTTCCTTGAGAAAATGATAGGCCCCACAAAACTGACAAGCCACATTTAGTGTCTACTGTTAGTGCTGTAATGAAAGCAGTATCCTGATCTTCCTCAACATAGATATCATTACAACTTTCTATATCTACATTGGTGTCATGAGGCAATATTTGGTCATTAGGCAATGTTTCACAGACCTTTTTTTGTTTACTTTTTCTTTTCTTTGAAGCTCCAGCAAACTCTGTTACTGTGCATCTCTCCACCTTTGCTTCCTTTCCCTTGTCGCTCTTCTTTTGCATTCAATCCTGTCTTCTCCGTTGTCCGCCATTGTTATCTGTAATTGTAAATAAAGGTGTAAGATATAATGTTTTTTGTAATGTACATATTTTTTTACCTGCTCTCAATGCAAAACCTAACTATCATTAATGAAAGAATGAAATTATTTGAAAAGCATTTGTAATTTTTACATGAAAGAAATTAATCGATTATGTTTTTTTTTATTGGCATACATTTAAAAGTAAAGCGCTGCACATATATATATATATATATATATATATATATATATATTAAATAAAAAGTACCTCTGTGTTCACATTTGAATGTCTAAAGCAAGTTAAAAAACCTGCTTCAAGCTCAGAGTTCTGAGAAAAACAGTTATTACACCGCATTCTGGGAAGTTGAGCTGGGACACACAAATATGCCCACAAATGCCTCACTCTTCATTCCGTAGCCATTATCAAACATGGCTTCCTTTAAGCTTATGCATGCCGTATTACACAGCTTTAATGCAAAGCCAAGGTTGGAATAAACACAGGCTGAGTATCCAATCCATGTACAGCTGTTTCAAGCTTACTGGCTATCGTCAGCATGGAGCGGGATCTCAGCCTGTGTTGTGGAAATTATGAGTAGGTAGTTCACCATAACAATCATTTATAATATTGTGGCCAAAAGAGCGATAGAAGCCCTCCACCATACAGTAGTACAGTAAATAAAAAGTACATCTGTGTTTACATTTGAATGTCTAAAGCAAGTTAAAAAACCTGCTTCCAGCTCAGAGTTCCGAGAAAAACAGTTATTACACCGCATTCATACCCACCATATTATAAATAATTGTTATGGTGAACTACCTACTCATAATTTTCACAACACAGGCTGAGATCCCGCTCCATGCTGATGATAGCCAGTAAGCTTGAAACAGCTGTACATGGATTGGATACTCAGCCTGTGTTTATTCCAACCTTGGCTTTGCATTAAAGCTGTGTAATACGGCATGCATAAGCTTAAAGGAAGCCATGTTTGATAATGGCTACGGAATGAAGAGCGAGGCATTTGTGGGCATATTTGTGTGTCCCAGCTCAACTTCCCAGAATGCTGTGTAATAACTGTTTTTCTCGGAACTCTCGGAAGCAGGTTTCTTAACTTGCTTTAGACATTCAAATGTGAACACAGATGTACTTTTTATTTACTGTACTACTGTACGGTGGAGGGCTTCTATCACTCTTTTGCCCACCATATTATAAATGATTGTTATGGTGAAATATATATATATATATATATATATATATATATATATATATTGATAAATCACTTTTTTCTTTGTAATAATTAATTATTAAGTCTTTAATAAATGAATCAATAAGTGACATCAATGGTAAACCTAAAGAGGTAATTATGTTCTCCTAAAGAAGGGCAAACAGAAAGAGCTATGAGCAAAGTATAGATTGGGCTTAAAATAATGTGCAATTTTGTTATTTTATGAATTAAGAAATCAATCGACTTATGAAGTGTAATTTGCGTTCTTTAAAAGTTAATTAGGTAAGCATATATGTATGCATAAGTAATGTTTATGTACCATATTTATCGGCATATAACACGCACCGGCGTATAACACGCACCTCATTTTAAGAAGGGAATTTCAGAAAAAAAAAAATTCAAATAAAGAACTTTGAAGCAAAATCCTCAACCTCAACCTCCCTCCTCATCCTCAACCCCCTCCTCAACCTCCCTCCTCATCCTCCCTCCTCAACCCCCTACTCAAAACCCTTCTCCACCCCCATCCTCATCCTCCTTCCTCAACCCCCCTCCTCAACCTCAACCCCCCTCCTCAACCTCCCTCCTCATCCTAAACCTCCCTCCTCATCCTCAACCCCCCTCCTCATCCTCAACCCCCTCCTCATCCTCAACCCCCTCCTCATCCTCCCTCCTCAACCTCCCTCCTCATCCTCCCTCCTCAACCTCCCCATCCTCAACCCCTCTCCTCAACCCCCACATCCTCAATTCCCCTCAACCCCCCAATCCTTATCCTCCTTCCTCAACACCCCTATCGTCAACCCCCCTCCTCAACCACAACCCCCTCCTCAACCTCCCTCCTCATCCTCAACCTCCCTCCTCAATCCCCTCCTCATCCTCAACCCCCTCCTCAACCTCCTTCCTCATCCTCCCTCCTCAACCCCCTCCTCAACCCCCCATCCTCATCCTCCCTCCTCAACCCCCTATCCTCAACCTCAATCCCCCTCCTCAACCTCAACCCCCCTCCTCAACCTCCCTCCTCATTCTAAACCCCCCTCCACATTCTAACCCCCCTTCTCATTCTAAACCCCCCCTCCTCAACCTAAACCCCCCCTCCTCATCCTAAACCCCCCTCCTCCTCAACCTAAACCCCCCTTACTTACCTGCTTCTGCTCCGGCCTCCACTCCTTGACCCGGTGACGTCACATGTGCGCCAGTGCACCACGTCATTAGCATATAGCGGGTGCCACCGGGGGTTTAGGTTGAGGAGGGGGATTTAGGTTGAGGAGGGGGGGGGGGGTTTAGGTTGAGGAGGGGGGTTAGATTGCGGAGGGGGTTTAGAGTGAGGAGGGAGGTTGAGGATGAGGAGGGGGGAGGGAATATTGGCGTATAACACGCACCTATCATTTGCCCCCTATTTTCAGGGAGAAAAAGTGAGTGTTATAAGCCAATAAACACGGTATTTATTGTTTAATTATTAATGAATAATAAAATACTAAGGGCCTCATTAATTTGCAATTTGGGCAATCGATTTGGGCTCTATATAAGCACATAGCATATTTTTGTTACAGAAGTTTTTAGTTGTTGAAGACCTTCAGTAACTAAAAACTTCTGTAAAAAAATATGCTATATGCTTATATAGAGCCCTATTCAATTTGGCAAATTGCAATTGAATGAGGGCCTAAATGAATATAGGTTAATTAATTAATTATTAACTGTCATCAAAGCAAAACAAAAAGGGCCTCATGAAATGATATACCTGTGAAATTGATGTTATTGCAGATAAAATCTTCAGTCAGGTGCAGAGATGAGGAATCTGTAAAATGATATGAAAATAATTTTTAATGTTTGTATTCAATTAATTTGTGACTTATTGAATGTATGATGTTTAATTGGCATACATGCAAAACATAAACGCATAATAATCAATATATTCATAAAGAAAAGCATATATGAAATATAGCATGTGTCAGAATCTAAGAAACTGCTTTAAATATTTAAGTGCTTTGAAGGTCCTATCCCTGTCAGGCAATGATAAGCACTCCAGATATGTAAGTGCTTTGTAAAATGTACCTATTTTTTTATCCATTATAAATGTTTTTTTGGGGGTCTTTTTGGAATTATTATTAATTAATAGTTGCAAAAGCAATGTACATGAATGAGCAGTAAAGCAAATATATAAGTGCAGGTTCAAAATTGTTATTTTTTTTATCGCAGTGTAAAAGTTTTAAAATGTTTTTGTTAATGATTACTAATTATTAATTAATTATTAAGTTATCCTTTTTTCTTCTATAAGATCATAATTAAATGATATACCTGTAAAGGTGATCTTTATGCTGTTCAAAGGCTGCAAACGTCACTCTGTGTTCAGTCCGCTACACAGATGATGGAACTGTCAAATAAGATAGAAAGCATTTGTAATATTTGTATTTATTCCTATCAGGCAATCAGCTGCAACATGGATATATCAGTGCATAGTAAAATATACATATTGTTTGTGGTCCTTTTTTGTTGTTGATAATATTACTTATTAATATTTAATAAATTAATGTACATTAATAATCAATAAATCAATGACTAAATGTATTCTAAAGAGCTAAGCATTAATATATTAATAAAGTAAAGGCATTGTAAAATATACATATTGTTTGTGGTCCTTTTTTTTTAAATTATTACTAATTAATAGTTAATAAAGTAATGTAGGTTAATGATCAGTAATACAGATATACAAGTGCAATGTGAAATCTTTTTTTTTTATTGCATTGTAAAATACACACTCAGAAAATGACCACTCAGACTGTCATCACCTGAGGAGAAAGTGTCAGCTCTGTGGCCAGTGTGCCCTATATATAGGCTGTGTGCGCGAGACACTTTTTCAAAGTCCCGCTTTTCTGGGTTGTTTTTTTACCATGAGTGAGGCGTTGTAGAGCCTCCACCTTTGCAAATGCGGACACTCACTTCGACTCGCAGTTAGGCAATTATGATATGTGATATGTAAAGTTAGTTAATAATACTGCCACAAGCCACCAGTCAGGACTGTGTTTATTCTCTTGGCACTGGGAATCACTAGGGATTCACTATGTTAGTGATAGCTCACTGTATTATAGAGGTGGTCTTACTGTAATGTAATATGTGGTGCATTTACAGTATTTGTAAATATCATTTTGCTATAGTGCTTATATTCATGTTAAACATGCCTACAATTTTTATTAATTGTTTTATAGATAAACCATGTTGTGTGACCTAGTCTATAGAGGTGTAATCAAATTATTGTTTGCAATTACAATTCTAAGAGGTCCCTTGTGGAGCTAACAATGCTTCAAATGGAACACTTTATCAATGACGGTATCCTGTGGATTGATGCAAACAACCAACTCTCATATTTTGCAACAGCCCTGAGTGAATTTGGCCTTCTAAACTATTGATCTTAATTGTGTTACCAAGTAATATTGTATAAGTAGCTACTTGCCCATCAAAAATGACGGGAATAAAATGTTATGACTGAGAATGCTGTACCTTTGGCGCTCATCACAAGCCTCGCGCTAAGCGCCTTCTGCACTCATCGCAATGCTCGCATTACAAGCCTCTCCCCCTGTGTAGTTTTGTTAGTGGCTTGGGTTAAGTGTTACTGGCTTGGGTTAAACATTACTGGCTTGGATTAAGTGTTACTGGCTTTCGGTAAATGTTACTGCTATATTTTACGTCCTTCGGATTAATTTTAGGTCCTTCGGCTAGTTTTATGTCTGTGGGCCTCGTTTTTTCAGGAGTTATTTTTTTTCTCGCTTATGGGATTTTCGATTGTGAAAAAACTGCAGATATGCATCAAATTAACTTGCAACCTGACTCGCAGGCTCCATGCCTCTCCCACTGTGGTGTCTGTAATTTAATTTGGGGCATTTTTGTATTTTTTTCATATTCTTTCAGTTTCGTGGTTCGTCGTTAAAGTCGTCATTTTGCGAGGTGCACAGTGCAGAGATCTCCTCTGATCTGCAATATGTGGATTAGTTATTAATGAATTAGTTGTTAGTTGATTAATAATTTATTAACAATTAATTATTTATTTATTTATTGTTTTAATTATTAATGAATCCAAAGGAAGGAAAACCGAAAAAAAACAAAAAAACCAGTGAAACTTAGCCAATCGTCTCAAAGGGAAAAAATAAATACAATTCCTTCCTGACCCCAGATACTGGCGATCGGATTTCCCCCTGGATCAATACTCTCTCTCTCTAATTATCCAGGATAACCCTGAATTCCATTTTTAATTAGAAATAAATCCAGTCCCCTTTTAAAGTTATCCATCGAATCCGCTGTCACCACCTCCTCTGGTAGAGAATTCCACAGATTTACTACCCTTACCGTGAAGAACCCTTTTCTTTCTTTGAGGTGGAATCTTTTTACTTCTAACCTCAAGGGATGTCCTCTTGTCAGTCGAAAACCTCTTGGCACAAAAAGCTCCCTTGACAAATCTTTATACTGACCCTCGATGTATTTATTTAATGTAGTCATATCTCCTCTTAGACGCCTTTTTTCTAGAGAAAATAAGTTTAATTTGGTTAGTCTTTCTTCATAACTTAGCCCCTCCATTCCCCTAATTGGTTTTGTTGCCCTCCTCTGTACCTTTTCCAGCTCTAAAATGTACTTTTTATGAAGTGGTGCCCAAAATTGTACTCCATATTACAAATGAGGGCGTACTAGAGATTTGTATAGTGGCAGAATTATATTTGCTTCCTTTGCTTTTTTTTTTTTTTGCATGTCATAACTTCTTTATTTTCCAAAAATGTTGACATACATTAAATTAATCATTACAAAACATGATTTTATTGCTTAATAAGGTTGTTGCTTGTTCAGCATTTACTGACTAGTAAAAGTCTATACCAAAGTACACAAGATGACGGCCTAGCAAAGCTGATTAGGTATATAAAAAGCTGCAGTTTTTGAATGGCTGAACAAAAACCTGAAAGTGCATGGTACTTGTTTTTTATGCATTTAAACTGACCAAGACACCTTTGAAATTATTACATTTTTTTACACTGTTTGTTGCAAAAAGAGAAGGGGGATCTTTCCTGTTTCACACCAGCAGTGCTGTTAAGGCAAGGTTTAGCGTTAGGGTTCAGAGTTAGGGTACGCTACCGCTAACCCTAAACCCTACGTCTAGCCCTAAGTCCAGCAAATTGAACAAAGACTTGGTGCTGCGCCACCTAACAGGAAAGATCAGAGGGAAGTAAGCCGGATCATTACTGTTATGGCTGCGCCGACAGTAGCAATTGCAGCAAGGAGCTGCTAGATGGCACTGCCCAAATTGTGCACAGTTTGCAACCGCTGCTCAGATCATTTACTATTTCCTTTTTTTTTTTTTTTTATATTTATTTAAATTTCACATATATACAAACACAAAGAAAAAGCAAGCAAAAAAACATTTAAAATTGACACAATCATACCCTTCAATTCGTTACATGTAAGAAAAGGAGAATTTTTAACAAATTTCCAAAACTATTTGGGATTGGGTTGGCATATATGGCAATTAGAGTAATACCTTTTCCATCCAATATAGAGATAGTACCTTTTTTGCTTCCTTTGCTTTTATACCCTTCTTAATACATACTAATATTTTATTTGCGTTTGCAGCTGCTGCTTGGCTTTGAGCACTGTTACCTAGGTGGTTGTCCACAAGCACTCCCAAATCCCTTTCAATATTGGATACCCCTATATTTGCTTCATTAAGATTATATATTGCATGGCTATTTTTCCTTCCCAGATGCTTAACTTTACATTTATTTGTATTAAATCTCATCTGCCATTTAGATGCCCATTCGTCAATTTTTTGTAAATCCCTATGGAGGAAAAGCACATCATTATCTGAATTAACTACCTTGCACAACTTTGTGTCATCAGCGAAAATGGAGACACCACACTCCAATCCTACCTCTAAGTCATTAATAAATATGTTAAAAAGGAGAGGACCTAATACTGAACCCTGAGGAACCCCACTTACCACATTAGTCCAATCGGAGTATGTTCCATTTACAACAACCCTTTGCTTCGTGTCTTTTAGACAGCTCTCAATCCATGAGCAGATATTTACTTCAATTCCTGTATATCTTAGTTTGCACAATAGTCTCCGATGTGAAACTGTATCAAAAGCCTTTGCAAAATCCAAAAAGACTACATCCACTGAGTTGCCTTGATCCAGGTTCCTACTAACCTCCTCATAGAAACTAATTAGATTTGTTTGACATGACCTATCCCTCATGAATCCATGTTGACTCCTACTTATAATCCTGTTCAAATAGATATATTCTTGTATATTATCCCTTATTAACCCTTCTAAAAGCTTCCCCACTACAGAAGTGAGGCTCACTGGTCTATAATTCCCCGGATATGCTCTTGCTCCCTTTTTAAATATAGGTATCACATCTGCTTTTCTCCAGTCATCTGGTGGAGACCCTGTGTTGAGTGAATCTTGATGGTTTGGCTATTACAGAACCCAGTTCCCTCAGTACCCTTAGATGTATTCCATCAGGACCCAGGCGTTATTAACATTTATTTTTTCCAACCTCTTTTGGATTACTTCCTGTGTTAACCAATTATTTGACAAAGGTAGTGTAGCCCCATTTTGTTGAAGTGTCCCAACCCCCACCCCTTGTGTATACCGAAGAAAAGAACCTATTTTGCTCATCTGCCTTTTCCTAGTCACTAATTTTCACATGGACTGTTTTTTCATTCTAATGTTCCTATAGCTTCCTTCCTCGCCTTCTTCCCATTAATATACTTAAAAAATATTTTAGGGTTAGTCTTACTCTCTTTTGCAATTAATTTTTCAATTTCTATTTTAGCCAGTCTAATAGCGCTTTTGCAAGCCTTGTTGAATTCCTTGTACTCCCGTAAAGCAGTCTCTGTCCCTCTTGTTTGTATAATTGTAATGCCTTTTATTTTACACTGTATCTTGATCTTTAAATCATTGTTAAGCCACATTGGATGGGATTTACTCCTTTTACTTTTATTCCCACATGGTATATGCCGATGTGTATGTATATTTAGTAAGGATTTAAATGTTGTCCATTTATGTTCAGTGTTTTTACCTATCAGTTTTCTGTCCCAGTCTATACTTTATATTACTGCCCTTAGACCGTTAAAATCTGCCCTTTTAAAATTAAGAGTTTTTGTTGGCCCCTTAAAATTTTGTTTTTTTAATTCAATCTCAAATGAGACTGTGTTGTGATCACTGTTTCCCAAAGGTTGCCCTATTTCAACATTTGATACTATATCAATATTATTTGTGATGACTAAATCTAAGATAGCTTCATTTCTTGTAGGCTCTTGTATAACCTGGGACAGATAATGATCCCTGAGTGTACTCAAGAACCTGCTCCCCTTAGCTGAACTGCTGGTCTCATTTATCCAGTTTATTTTAGAGTAATTAAAATCTCCCATTATTAAAATTTGCCCATGCTTAGTTGCATTTCCAATCTGTAACAATTATTTATTTTTCCTCACTTTCAGCTATATTTGGGGGTTTATAGCATACTCCTACTGATATTCTTTTGGAATTTGCTGCTCTGCTATTTCACTCTACCCACAAACATTCAACATTATCATTAGTTCCGGATAAATATCTTCTCTGACTATAGGCTTAAATTCAGGCTTAACATAAAGACAAATCCCTCCTCCTCTTTTACCATTGCCCCAATCTTTCCTAAATAGGTTATAACCATCCACATTAACAGTCCAGTCATTCATCCCACCATGTTTCCTGTAATGCCTATTAAATCCCATTTTTAATTAATTTCTAACTCTCCCATTTTCCTGGCAAGCTTTTGGCATTAGCAAGCATGCACCTTATGTTATTATCTCTAGTGCTTACTACTGTACGTGAGTTACTTAGTAATACCTCCCAATTGACTATACCACCCCTCACCCATCTCCTCCCTTATGAGTTGTTGATTCATCCCTTATACCCTCTACACTTTCTACCCCATTACTTATATCTAGTCCCTCCTCCCCACCTACTAGTTTAAAAACTCCTCCAGCCTTGGGGCTACATTACCTTTTCCGAATAATTGATTAATGCAGGAAGTAATCTAAAAGAGGTTTGAGAAAATAAATGTAAAAAAAAAAACCCGGGTCCTGATGGAATATTTAATTTTTCAAGATTCACTACACACAGGGTCTCTACCAGATGACTGGAGAAAAGCAGAAGTTATACCTATATTGAAGAAGGGAGCAAGAGCAAATCCGTGGAATTATAGACGTGTAAGCCTCACTTCTGTAGTGGGAAAGCTTTTAGAAGAGCTAATAACGGATAATATACAATAATATGTCTATTTGAAAAGGATTATAAGTAGGAGTCAACATGGATTTATGAGGGATATGTCATGTCCAACAAATTGTATTAGTTTCCATGAGGAGGTTAGCAGGAACCTGGATCAAGGCAACTCAGTGGATGTAGTCTTTTTGGATTTTGCAAAGGCTTTTGATACAGTGCCACATGGGAGACTATTGTGCAAACTAAGGGACACAGGAATTGCAGTAAATATCTGCTCATGGATTGAGAGCTGGCTAAAAGACAGGAAGCAAAGGGTTGTTGTTAATGGAACATACTTCGATTAGACTAATGGGGTAAGTGGGGTTCCTCAGGGTTCAGTATTAGGTCCTCTCCTTTTTAAAACATTTTTTGATGACTTAGAGGTGGGACTGGAAAGTAGTGTTTCCATTTTTGCTGATGACAAAATGTTGTGCAAGGTAATTAAATCAGATAATGATGTGCTTTCCCTACAAAGGGATTTACATAAAATTGAGGAATGTGCATCTAAATGGCAGATGAGATTTAATATGAATAAATGTAAAGTTATGCATCTGGGAAGGAAAAATAGCCATGCAATTTATAATCCTAATGGAGCAAATATAGGGGTATCAGATATTGAAAGGCATGTGGGAGTTCTTGTGGACAACCACCTAGGTAACAGTGCTCAAAGCCAAGCAGCAGCTACAAAGGCAAATAAAATATTAGCATTTATTAAGAAGGGTATAGAAGCAAGGAAAGCAAATATAATTCTGCCACTATACAAATCTCTAATACGCCCTCATTTGGAATATGGAGTACAATTTTGGGCACCACTTCATAGAAAGGACATTTTAGAGCTGGAAAAGGTACAGAGGAGTGCAACAAAACTAATAAGGGGAATGGAGGGGCTAAGTTATGATGAAAGACTAACCAAATTAAGCTTATTTTCTCTAGAAAAAAAGGCATCTAAGAGGAGATATGATTACCTTATATAAATACATCCAGGGTCAGTATAGAGCTTTTTGTGCCAATTAGTTTTCAGCTGACAAGAGGACATCCCTTGAGGTTAGAAGTAAAAAGATTCCACCTTAAAGAAAGAAAAGGGTTCTTCACAGTAAGGGTGGTTAATGTGTGGAATTCTCTACCAGAGGAGGTGGTGACAGTGGATTTGATAGATAACTTTAAAAGGGGACTGGATTTATTTACAATTAAAAAGGGAATCAAGGTTTATCCTGGATAATTAAAGAGAGAGTATTGATCCAGGGAAAAATCCGATCTCTTGTATCTGGGGTCAGGAAGGAATTTTTTTCCCCTTTAAAATGATTGGCTAAGTTTCACTTGTTTTTTTTTTTTTTTCTGTTTGCCTTACTCTGGCTTAATTAATCATTTAAATAAATAAATAAATAGTTGATTAATAATTTATTAACAATTAATTAACAACTAATGAATCAATAACTAATCCGCATACTGCAGATCAGAGGAGATCTTAAAAGGTTGAACTTTTTTCGACCATAATTTATTTTATGTAACTATGTAACTATGTAAACTAAGGGATACAGTAATTGCAGTGAATTTCTGCTCATGTATCGAGAGCAAGCTAAAAGACAGGAAGCAAAGTGTTATAAATGTAAAGTTATGCATCTGGAAAAAAAATAGCCATGAAATTTATAAACTTATTAGAGCAATTCTAGAGGTATCTGATATTGAAAGGGATTCTCAGTAACAGTGCTCAATGCCAAGCGGCAGCTGCAAAGGCAAATAAAATATTAGCAAATATTAAGAAAGGTATAGAAGCAAGGGAAACAAAGATAATTCTGCCACTATACAAATCCCTAGTACACCCTAATTTAAAATATGGAGTACAATTTTGGGCACCACTTCATAAATAGGACATCTTAGAGCTGGAGAAAGTATAGACAAGGGCAACAAAACAAATAAGGGAAATGGAGGGGCTAACTAAATTAACCAAATGAAGAACAACTAACCAATTTAAACTTGTTTTCTCTAGAAAAAAGGTGTCTAAGAGGAGATATGATTGCATTATATAAAAACTTTCAGGGTCAGTATAAAGCTTTGACAAGTGAGCCTTTCGCCAAGAGGTTTTCAACGGACTTAAAAAGGGACTGGATATATTTTTAATTAAAAAGGGCATTCAGGGTTATCCTGGTTAATTAGAGAGAGAGAGAGTATTGCTCCAGGGAGGAATCCACTTACCAGTATTTGGGGTCAGGAAGGAATGACTTTTGTTTTCCCTTTTGACATGGTTGGCTAAGTTTTACTGTGTGTGTGTGTGGGGAGGGGGGGGGGTGGGGCGTCTGTTTGCTTTCCTCTGGATAAATTAACAACTACTCTGCAAATTGCAGATCAGAGGAGATCTTAAAAGGTTGAACTTGATGGACTAAAAGCCTTTTTCAACCTCCATTACTGTGTAACTATTACTATGTAACCATAATTATCTTTTATGAATAACAATGTATTGAGCTTTAGGTAGGATATAATAATTCTTAGAAATTAAGCTGATTTAAAAGATAGCCCAATATAAAAGAGATTAATTGTGATTCAAACTAAAAAAAACTTTTTCCAGTGTTCAGTGATCTTGTAAGCCAAATGTTTAGGTAGATAGTATGAGTAGACCAGGTGTACCTTCTTTGTTCTGATCTGCCATTAAATCTATTTTTATGACAGATGGGTGGAGTAGTAAAACTGAGGTTCTAAATAATGCTATTTTTTTCTGGGTTTCTTTTGTGAATGTTTTGGGGAGGCTATCCCTATTTTCCAGTCTTTATGTTATCAACTAAGGTAAAATAATTACAAATAGCGAACATTGTCAAAGTAATTACAGATAAGTTGTGTCGATGTACATAGATAGAAAATTGAAGTAAGTGTAATAGGTTTCAGATGAGTTGCATTCCCTCCAGTTATTATAGGGGTAGCATCAATGGCCTAAGAAATGGTAGTCCATCCCAGAGAAAGAGCTGGTCGTCATCCTGATAGACACAGGTAGGAGGAGATTTGCAGCTCTGCTTGAAGAGAAATATGACAGTTTTAACAAAGAACTGACTATGCAAACAATATCTTGATTATATCTCCATAGACCAGGTCACACAGTATACCTTGAATTACCAGAAAACTACATTCCAAATGGAATACTCCACACACTTCTCACTGGCATGGGGTGGCTCATGACTTTTCTCCCCCTATAAAAATATACATACTGTATTTGGAGCAAGATCCAGAAGGGGTCAAATAATATGATTTGTCTTAAGAGCAGCTCATCATCAGTAACTCAATGGGCCTAGTTGCTGGGAAGTGGACAGGTGAACATGCCTCCCCAATCCAGATTCTGGAATTGGGCCCAAGTTGGTACTGCACTAAGTCCTATTTGCTCCTTGTTGGGTCAAGATTTCTGCTGCTAAACTGAAGGCATACTATTTGTCCTGTTGCTTACATTCACCAACATCACTACTTACTCTCACCTACATCATTAGGACCAGCTGTTGAGTCATTATGGTAGGTCTGCTAGAGTCATGTTACATAATTCAAGGAAGGCCCTTAGTGGTGTATCACCTAGTTCACCCCCTAACACAATTTCAATCTGCTGGGGAGACACTTTATAGTTACATAGTAATTGAGGTTGAAAAAATACTTTTAGCCCATCAAGTTCAACCTTTTAAGATCTCCTCTGATCTGCAATATGCAGATTAATTGTTAATTGATCCAGAGGAAGGCAAACAGAAAAAAAGTATCTGAACAGAAAGAAAAAGTGAAATTGCCAATTGTCTCAAAAGGGAAAAATAATTCCTTCCTGACCCCAGAAACTGAAGATTGGATTCCTCCCTGGATCAATACTCCCTCTGTAATTAACCAAGATAACCCTGAATGCCCTTATTATTTTAAAAATATATCCAATCCCTTTTTAAAGTTATCTACTGAATCTGCGCTCACCACCTACCTTGCTAGAGAATTCCACAGATTAACCAACTTTACTGTGAAGAAACTTTTATTTCTTTAAGGTGGAATCTTTTTACTTCTAACCTCAAAGGATGTCCTGGTGTCAATTGAAAACCTCTTCGCACAAAAAGCTCCCTTGACAAATTTTTATACTGACCCTGGATGTATTTATATAGGGTAATCATATCCCCTCTTAGACACCTTTTTTCAAGATAATTTTTTTTTATTTGGTTAGTCTTTCCTCATAACTTAGTCCCTCCATTCCTCTTATTAGTTTTGTTGTCCTCTCTGTACTTTTTCCAGTTATAAAATGTCCTTTTTATGAAGTGGTGCCCAAAACTATACTCCATATTCCAAATGAGGCCATACTAGGTATTTGTATAGTTGCAGAATTATATTTACTTCCCTGGCTTTTATACCCTTCTTAATACATGCTAATATTTGATTTGCTTTTGCAGCTGCTGGTTGGCATTGAGATCTGTTACGTAGGTGGTTTTCTACAAGCACTCCCTAACCCCTTTCAATATCTGATACCTCTAGATTTGCTTCATTAAGTTTATAAATTGCATGGTTATTTTTCCTTTCCAGATACATAACCTTACATTTATTAATATTAAATCTCATCTGTCATTTAATTGCCCATTTCTCTAATTTATGCAAATCCCTTTGGAGGGAAAGTACATAATTTTCTAATTTAATTACCTTGCACAACTTCGTGTCATCAGCAAAAATTGAGACAACACTTTCCATTCCTACTTCTAAGTCGGTAATAAATATGTTAAAAAGGAGGGGATCTAATTTTGAACCCTGAGGAAACCCACTTACCTCATTAGTCCAATCTGGGTATGTTCCATTAACAACAACCCTTTGCCTCCTGTCTTTTAGCCAGCTCTCAATCCATGTGCATATATTTACTGCAATTCCTGTATCCCTTAGTTTGCACAATAGTCTCCCTTGTGGCACTGTATCAAAAGCCTTTGCAAAATCCAAAAAGACTACATCCGATTTAGGTTCTTTCAATAACATAATTCATAATTGTACTAATATCAGGCCATTGTTTGCTTTTTTTAAAGCCTCTGATTGGTTCAACAAAATATGGATGGTCCTGGATGGCTCCATATTAATGGTCATATCCAATTATATAGCAGGAAGTAATATAATGCTCAGTTCACACCTCAAGCCTAGACATCTAGACTGTTGTAGTCTACCTAGCTTTGATAACCTAAGCCTTACTCTCACTTTGGGGAGTATGCCTTGAGGAGATCAGATCAGGAACACATCGGAAGAGAGTGTATTAGTGTCTGTTTTTTAATGTTTAAATGTGATAATGTAATTTTTTACTATTTTGATTGTACAGTTTTTAAGACTGACCGCAGTGCATGGATAGGAGGGATGACTTATCAAAGAGATCTGGAATTGGGTAACTCATGACAATGCAGTGTATTAGCTTTAATGTTAAGGGTCTTAACTCTCCAATGAAAAGAAATGCCACAATGAGAAAGCTTGAAACTGAAAACATAGATATAGCTTGTCTCCAAGAGACCCATTGGGTGCATAATAAACATATATGTTTGGGGACAGGCTTTATATTCATAAATATAGCTCAACTTTCAAGAAAAAAAAGAGAGGGGTCTCAATTTTATTCAATAAAAATCTGACTATCGCAGAAGAATTTTTTAAACAAGATAAAGAAGGTAGATATTTACTATGGATTGGAACTATTGATAAAGAATCAAATACTATCTTCAATGTTCCAAATCATAACCAAAACAAGTTTGAAGATCATATACTCTCCACATTTTCAAAATATTTTCAGGGGTATATAGTAATCTGTGGGGACTTTAACATGTTGCTAGATGTGAAACTTGACAGAAACTCACTGAAAGAGGCCAAAAATAAGGCTAGAATTAATAAAATGTCAGAGGTTTTTGCTAAATGTATCTGTAAGCACAATCTTTATGATGCATGGAAAACATTACCCCCTGAACAAAGGGACTACACTTACTATTCTCACGTCTATAAACTTTACTCAAGAATTTATTATTTTTTTTGGGATGCATTTACTATTGATAAAATATTAAAAACTCTCATCGCTCCAATTACAATTTCAGATCATGCTAGCTTAACTTTAATGGTTAAAATAGATACTTAACAACTCATAAGACCTCAGTGGAACTTTTTTGAAACACTACTTTAGGACAGTAAAAGGAAAAATGAGTTAAAAAACTAAATTAACAATTTTTTTAAATTAAATTTGCAATCAGTCTCTTCAAAAGAAATAAACAACGCAGGCTTCCACTAAGAAAACGTTCTATTATTCTGAGGCCCTTGATGAAATTCAAGAAACGTGCATCGGGTTAACGTAGGGACGCCGTCGCGGGTCTATGACATCATTTGCTTGCCTCTAGACCGCGGCATGCATGGCAGAGAGCTAGCGTTTTGCAGATCAGGCCAATAGTCTAAAGCCCCTTGCCAATATCTCCCTATATATGCAGTTTAGCAAATTGATTAGTAGAAGGAAGGTGTACTACAGGAAGGGGGATCCTGATGTACACGCTATAACTTTGGGATAGCTTTACACTGGTTATGCAATATAGCATTGAGGCATTTATTACTGAATAGCTATAGTCTTACTATACAGTTTTTTTCATCCCATTTCCTTGGTAGGACATTTGGTATCTCTTTAGATTTTCAGCATACAGCTGTATATTAGAATTTTCTGTACCTTTGCAGCTTTCTTTATACTGTATTTATTTATAGTGTCCACTATCATATAGTTACATATTATATACTACAGTATATGAATCATAGCACTTGTCACTTTATATTAAGCACTTTATTTTGCATAATAGTCACTTTGTGAGTACATTGTCACTTAGCACTTTATATGGTGTGCCTATTAGGGACAGAATTTACCATTCTGAGATACCACATTAGTCAATCCAATATTTGTGTGGCCTCTTTGCAACCTACGTTTACATATTTTAATATGGATTTTACTAGTTAATAAAAGTTAAGTTTTATAATTTAGTTTATTATCCCTTTCTGAGATTTAGATTATTAGGTGTGCCCAAAAATAGGATCTTTTTTCTTCTCATACAGTATACTTTGGTTCTTATGTGAAGATACCTGAGCTACCATACTCTATATTTTCTATTAGTTTGAGCAACCTGGAAAAGGAAAGTAAAGTTAACCTAAAGGAAAATATCATGAAATAAATAAAATCTACTCAGATAGAGATAACGAAAATTAACCAATTACTAGCAGAACATTCCATATGATGCTTGCAGTAGAAATTACATCATTATGACAACAAAGCTAGTAAATTACTAGCCAATAAGGTTAAAAAGAAAACAAAAATAAACAGAATTGACTATTTATTCTACAACAACAACCTCATAACAAGCCCTAAATATATAGCCAAAGCTTTTGGAACATTTTATCACAAACTATACAACCTTCATTAAACCGTCCACAGAGCAAATTCAATCCTTCTTTAAATCATGAAAACTTCCCTCAATTTCGGACATAGTTAGAAACGTTAAATGAGCCAATAACTGTGAATGAAATAAGCACGGCTATAAAATTTTTTTAAATATCCACATCTACAGGTCCTGATGGATTTGGCAACGCCTTCTACAGAATATTTCACTCTGCTATTGTAAACAAGTTGTGTAAACTCTTCAATGAAATTAAAGAAGAGGGTAAAATGCCACAGGAAATGTTATTGGCCAACATAATATTATTGGCCATCACTACTCCCAAGAAAAATGGAGACTTGCAAGATTGCTCTAACTATTGACCCATCTCTCTTTTAAATACTGATATAAATCTATTTGCAAAAGTTTTATCCTTGAGAATTAGTAAAATTATGACTCAATTTATATCTCATGAACAAACAGGCTTTACCCCAGGCAGAGAAGGGGTCGACAACATCAGGAGACTGATGAACATGATCTCACATACAAAAGCAGGCAATACTCACACCCTATTCTTGTCATTAGATGCTGAAAAAAGCTTTTGACTGAGTAGGGTGGGAGTTTATGCATTCAATGTTAAATAAGTTTGGTTTTGGTAGTTTTGGTTCCTCTGCCATAGGCTTGTTTTATACAGACCCCACGGCTTCAGTATTAGGTACTGGATTCAATTCACCTGTTTTTCAAATCAGTAATCGACAGGGTTGTCCCCTCTTTCCGTTCTTGTTCTCACTGTCGATTGAACCCTTAGCGGAATTGATTAGAACATCCCCTCAGATAGAGGGAATAAGAATAGGAGAGAGGTAACATAGGATTGCTTTATTTACAGATTATATTATCCTTGTTATAACAAACCCAAAAGATTCCATTATACATCAAATGCAGCTATTGGAGAGATATAGTCTAATATCAAACTACAAACTAAACATACAAAAATCAGAAGTTCTAGCAATCAATATGTCAATAAAAGATAGAAAAGAACTGGAACAAAAAAATCCCTTTAAATGGAATTCAAATGGATTTTCACTAGTGATGTCACGAACATAACATTTTCGGTTCGCGAACGCGAACCGCCGCAATTGTTCGCGAACCGGCGAACCCGGCGAACCGCCATAGACTTCAATAGGCAGGCGAATTTTAAAACCCACAGGGACACTTTCTGGCCACAATAGTGATGGGAAAGTTGTTTCAACGGGACTAACACCTGGACTGTGGCATGCCGAAAGGGGATCCATGGCAAAACTCCCACAGAAAATTACATAGTTGATGCAGAGTCTGGTTTTAAGCCATAAAGGGCAAAATTACCTAACATTTCTAAATTGTTTGGAATAACGTGCTTTAAAACATCAGGTATGATGTTGTATCGATCAGGTAGTGTAAGGGTTAGGCCCGCTTTACAGTGACAGACCAAACTCCCCGTTTAACGCACCGCAAACAACCTCAAAAAGTCCATTTGCACAACCGCAAACTCCCCATTTGCACAAGGTTGGATACCAAGCTAGCCATGTCCCGTTCCTTGTCCTCACTGATGTCATTGAAGGTCTCTTCCTCCACCCAGCCACGTAAAACACCAAGGGTCCCCGAAAGGTGACAACAAGCCCCCTGGGACGCCTGCTGTGTTTGGTCTTCTACCTCCTCAAAGCCACCTTCCTCCTCTGACTCCTCTTCTTCAGACTCCTCTCACTGCGTTGCCTCTCTCTGCATTATTATAAGGTGTTTTAAGTAGTACTACTCTTATCAGTTTAATACCTGTTATAGCACATATCAGTGAGCGTGTATTAGGCCTGGATTTTTAGAACCAGGAGATGGAAAAAGATGCTTTGTTGGTCGTATCACTTCAATTTTGGGGCACGGCACGTGCAATCAAAGGTGCCACCAGATAGGAGTGTTTGTAAGTACTACTCTTATCAGTTTAATACTTGTTACGTCACCTATCAGGGGGCATGTATAAGGCCTGGATTTTTAGAACCGGGAGATGGAAAAAGATGCTTTGTTGGTCGTATCACTTCAATATTGGGGCACTTTGAGACATTAGCTTCTTACGCTCAAAAACATGTCCTTTACAGGCACCTGACTATGGGCAGATGAGCAGGAACTGCTCAAGGCGAGAGATGCAGTGGCGGATGGTTGAGAGGGGGCAAGGAGGACAGCAGTGGTTGATGTGGCTGATGATGCTGGACCAGGAGGAGGATGGCGGCTTTGAGTTTGTGTGCTGCTTGTACTCATGTGTTGGTCTGGAGTCACCCAAACATTAGGTCTCAACCTGTAGAGGATAAGGGAACCAGGCTACTCTAGACCTCATTCATCATTACCGGTTTTGACAGATTGGTTCTATGCGTCCAAGCTACTGTGACAACAGATATGAATGGCACTGTGCACTTGCAGAAGTTGGCAGAGTAGACGCTGTAGGTCTGACACACACGCTTGCAGACAACTAACTGCTATGCAATCTATTACAGTAGAATTTTTGTTTTTTGTTTTAAATGTACACTACTGTTACACCAGATATGAGTGGTGTGTTAAGTAGTACTACTCCTATCAGTTTAATCCCTGTTATGTGCCTTTTTTGGCGGTTTGGTTGTTGAAGGCACAGTGCAGCACCAGAGGCCAGAAAAATTAGGCATGTACACATGCCTGAAAAATTAGGTATTGTTGATCTTGCAGCAAGCAGAGAAGAAGGTTGGCTTGATTCAACACCCCAGCCCCGCATACCCACACTCAGAGATTGAGAGGGGGACCTGAGAAGGCCACGGGCCAGAGATATAAAGGGGGGCAATCCCAAATAAGCACACAAGCGGGGACAAAGGTAGTGAAGGGGACATAGAGGCCCATGAACTGACGGTCGCCATCTTGGCAGGAAAAGGGCCCAGCAATTAAGCCAAACTGACCCAGCACAGGCAGCTACTTGAGTCAAACGCTGTACAATTACACCTTAATAAAGCTGAAACATGCAGTAGCAGGGATCCTAAACGGCCACACGGGGACAAGGAGGCTAACAGCCCCCACAGTCTCTGCACCACTCTTTTTAACAGATAACCCAAGGGGCTAACCAGGGACCTTGCCCACATAAAAAGACAGAATTTTATTGGAGGAATTATTAGTGTCTTTACCCCCAAGAGAGGACATAATATACGGTATCTTTAGACTACCTGATGGCCAAACCTCCTTTAGCCCCAATGCTATCCAAGAAACATTTCAAAACTTTATCTGACTGGGGGTCTATAGAGTGACATTAGTACTGACCTTTATATGACTGGGGATCTATAGAGAGACATTAGTACTGACCTTTATCTGACTGGGGGTCTATAGATGGACATAAGTACTGACCTTTATCTGTTTGGGGGTCTATAGAGGGACATTAGTACTGACCTTTATCTGTCTGGGGGTCTATAGGTGACATTAGTACTGACCTTTATCTGTCTGGGGTCTATAGAGTGACATCAGTACTAACCTTTATCTGACTGGGGGTCTATAGATGGACATTAGTACTGACCTTTATCTGTTTGGGGGTCTATAGAGGGACATTAGTACTGACCTTTATCTGTCTGGGGGTCTATAGGTGACATTAGTACTGACCTTTATCTGACTGGGGTCTATAGAGGAACATTAGTACTGACCTTTATCTGTCTGGGGGTCTATAGGTGACATTAGTCCTGACCTCCTGCTGCAGTATTATTACTCCCAGTACTCCGAGGCTTGCTACTATTAGATATAATAACCTCAGTTTTGTTTCCTTATCTGTTGGTAACATCAAAATATGATTGTTAAATATTTCATATTTGTTTGTTTTTTCTCCCAAAGTGAACCCCTTTGTGTGTGTCCCTCAGACGTGGCGTTTCCGCTCTGCGTATGTTGGATTTGCACCGCTCAAAAAGTATGAAAAGAGATCCCCCTCCTTGAAGCCCATTAATGACATCATCAGTAAATTGTATGTAACAGATTCCAGTGTTTAGGGTTTATGACCCAATACTGCGATCATATCATTTATGACAAAAATCCGTATTTGTCGTATTATTCAGACACGCGTGCATCTGACACTTTGTGTTACATTTCCTGATACTTTTATTATCTTGTTCTTTATATATTTACTAGCGACTTGCCCGTCAAAAAATGGCGGCAATAAGATTGCAAGGCAGGTAATGGTGTTTGGACGAGACATTTATTTTATTGGCGGTCGGAGATCCTTCGGCGCTCATTGCGAGGCTGTTGGTTGTATTTTTTTTCTGATAGGCGCTTTTGCTGTTATTCTTTGGTCGGCGGTGATGTGTTTTTTGCGCTTATTGCAAGGCTTTGTGTGCTATGAGCAGCGTTGGTGCTCGTTGTGAGGCGCGCAGTGAATGGCTTTTATGTTTAATGTGATAATGTTTTTTTTGTGTATATGTATTTTTGTATGCTAATGAAATAATTACTAAATTAATATACTTTACCTATTTGTAAGTAATATATGCAGGAAGCATTGTGCTGAAGAGCTGACAATCTGTTTTCATGTTCCTGCAGCATACAATGTAGGTTTTCAGTGCTGTGGAGCTGCTGTGTAAGTGTCAGCAATGTGCGCAGTGTGTAAATAGGCTGCGTGCGCGAGGGGAAGCCCTTAGGGTAGCTGGGTACTTCCGCATTGTGTAAGTTAGTGTTGTAAAATGGCGGGGAATGTGTATGTGGTACGCGGGTGTGGATGATTTAGCGTCCTTGTTAATAGTGTATCTTTACCTCGTACGTCTTTTTAGGAAAATTCGTATGTGTTTCGCGTGTTTAGGGTCCTGTAGCCTCGTTTTCTTTTTTTTCAATGGCCATTTTTCTCTCACTTAGGTGATTTTCGGGTGTCTAAACTCATGAATTTGGACTTAAATGGAGGTGTAACTTCACTTGCAGAGGTCCTCGGTGCCTTCCTTGCTGTGGGTAAGCTTTTTCTGTGTTTGTTGTGTGTATTTATTGTGTTTTTAATGTTTTAAGTGTGCACGGTTCGGGCGTTAAGGTCGTATTTTTGTGAGCTCGTAATGTTTTGTTTTCTAAGTCCCGTATTTTTGGATGGTAAGTCCGTAAATTTGATGGTGTAAGTCCCGCCTGCGGCTCATTGCAGCCAACGTGGGAGCCTTCGGCGCTCCTTGCCAGCAACTCTGGCCCTCGCTTCGCAAGCCCGCAGCGTTAGCAACAACCCGCCTGCTCACAACTATATATGTGATATCTGCAACGTCTTCCCCAGTTGGCTAAGCGACAAAAAAAATGGCGTCGCGAAAAAATGAAAATGAGGCTACACGACCCCAAACCGCGCAAAACATCGCCAGCCATGTACGACTTTTAACTAGGAACAGACGAGGTACAAAATACACAATTAGAAATAAAGGAAACTGCTGGCGACCCACGTAACACATATAGAATCGCCGCCATTTTACAACACTAACTTGCAACTAATAACATTACAAATCTAAAATGGCGCGTTACACGACTATACAAGCGGTTTCCCCTCGTGCACTGCGCACATTGCTGACACTTACACCTCAGGTCACCAACAGTCCAAATGTACACTGTAAGCTGCAGGAAAATCAAAACTGATTGTTAGCTCTTCAGGATATTAATCACTGGATATATTAATTACAAATAGGTAAAGTATTTTAGTAATGAATTAATTCATTATTATTAAAAAAATATATATATATAAAAAAATACTAGCATATTTTACACTGCCGTTACTTTACATACATTAACGCTTCGCACTTCCTAATACGTTTGTTCATTCACAATAGTTATTATCGTGCATTCATTTAATAAGTATTAATTAGTAATGGAAAATAAAAATGTAGACTTTACACTACACTAAAATGTTTTACTTTTTACTCTGCAGTTATATATCTGGATTACTGCCTATTGGCTGCCAGCGATAGCACTCTCAAAGTAGTTACAAATCTAAATCACTTTATTATGCTCTGAGACCTGAATACATTTTTTCTCTGTCCCAGTCTATACTTTGTATTGCTGCCCTTAGACCGTTAAAATCTGCCCTTTTAAAATTAAGAGTTTTTGTTGGCCCCTTAAAATGTTGTTTTTTTAATTCAATCTCAAATAAGACTATGTTGTGATCATTGTTTCCCAAAGGTTCCCCTATTCCAACATTTGATACTATATCAATATTATTTGTGATGACTAAATCCAAGATGGCCCCATTTCTAGTAGGTTCTTGTATAACCTGGGCCAGATAAAGATCCCTGAGTGTACTCAAGAACCTGCTCCCCTTAGATGATCTGCTGGTCTAATTTATCCGGTTTATTTCAGGGTAATTAAAATCTCCCATTATTAGAACTTTTAATTAAACTTTTATATATTAGAACTTTTAATTAAACCTAAAAGGCACCCAATGTCTTTAGAGAAGTTGCAAAGTGGGCCCTAAATGTTTCTGCACCGGGTCCCACCAATCACTGTCGACTCAGGGTCTGCGCAGCGCTGTCTGACCAGGGTCTAGTACAGTAATATAATAATATAACATAGCAATAATTGCTGCTGTTTAGTTGTTCAGTCATGTCCAACTATACGTGACCCTATGGCCCTCAGCACGCCAAGCACATCTGTCATAAAAACACAAGGAATAAAACAGGAGGAATAAAAATACAACAGTATTCAGTAACTCTGGAGGTCCCAGTACTTGAAGAACGAAAAGTACAAATATAAATAAATATAAACACAATGAGTTGGGAAAAGTTGGGCATTTGAAGCCGAAATCACATTAACGAGTCCCCAGTTCTCCTAACGAGTTTATCTCATGTGCTTAATTATCTCAAAATTGGGGTCGATAACCCATGAGATGTAAGATCTCTCCATAATAAGACCTTAATGCTCTTGTGCTTTATTCTTATTCTTATTATTATTACTATATAATGTGTAGATGTACCGGCTGGGCATGCTCTTGTGCATTATTATTATTATTACTATATAATGTGTAGATGTACCGGCTGGGCATGCTCTTGTGCATTATTATTATTATTACTATATAATGTGTAGATGTACCGGCTGGGCATGCTCTTGTGCATTATTATTATTATTAGTATATAATGTGTAGATGTACCGACTGGGCATGCTCTTGTGCATTATTATTATTATTATTATTACTACATAATGTGTAGATGTACCGGCTGGGCATGCTCTTCTACATTATTCTTATTATTATTACTATATAATGTGTAGATGTACCGGCTGGGCATGCGCTTGTGCATTATTATTATTATTATTATTATTATTACTATATAATGTGTAGATGTACTGGCTGGGCATGCTCTTGTGCAATATCATTATTATTATTATTATTATTTCAGCTGGTACATCTACATATTATATAGTAGTAATAATAACAATAATAATAATAATAATGCACAAGAGCATGCCCAGCCAGTACATCTACACATTATATAATAATAATAATAATAATAATAATAATAATAATAATAATAATAATGCACAAGACCATGCCCAGCTGGTACATCTACACATTATATAGTAGTAATAATAATAATAATAATAATAATAATGCACAAGAGTCCTTCAGCACTGCACTGGACACTGAATAAACTTGCCTAGCTATTGATTTCCCTATTCAATCAGTATCACCTACACTCAGCCTCCTCTCAGTGAGATTGCAAGTTAGTTATTATTCTAAAATGGCTGCTGTCCATGAGTTAGAAGGCTCTGGAAGGGAGTGTATGCTGCTGATTGGCTGGAATGTGTCTGCTGACTGTGACATGCAGGGTCAAAGTTTGCTCAATGATAAAGTATTGGGGGCGGGTCGAATCTCGCATATGTTCGCTGTTCGCCGTGAACGCGAACATGCTATGTTCGCCGGGAACAATCCGCCGGCAAACTATTCGCGACATCTCTAATTTTAACATTTAGGCATAAAGTTCAAGGATGATATTAAAAAAAATGATTTCCTTAAATCTTAAAAAAACACTCAACAAATACTCTGAACTTATTCTGGGTTGGAAAGACAAACGATTCTCATTTTCAGGTAGGATTTCGAAAACTACAATTATTTTACTTCCTATGTTTAACTATATCATCTGCTGCATTCCATTAGTAGTCCCAGCATACTGGATCCAAAAATGTAAAATCATGATAGATAAGTACATCCACGCCAATAAACATGTCAGAATTAAAAAGTAAAATATGGCTAGACTATTTCTTAAAGGTGGCATAGCCAATTATAAAAACGTATCACAATGCCATAATGATTTCCCATATAGTTAAATGGCTAGAACCAATTGGTAAATATGCATGGTCCCAAATTGAAAAAAAAAACATGGTATCACAGGGAGATCTAAAATCATTAATATTTATTGACAACTTTAATCACAATAAGATAATAGCTGGGGTGTTATTGTAAAAAATCTGGAAAAAAATCAACCACAAACTCAAACTAAGTCCCTGCCCAAGTCTTATAATTTCATTGAGTTCACTAGGAAATTACTATAATATCCCCTACGTTAAAGAGTGGTCCCCATATATCTTGAAGGAAGCTGGTCCCCCTTCAATAAGTTTAGGTGGAAATTTGAGCCTTCCAAAAAAAGCTGGATGGCATACAGCAAATTGAGCTCGGTTTTGTCGGGAACAAACTTGTATTTGTTAAATAGAAAATCATTAACTCCATTCGAAAAGCTAACAGATGACAAAATAAAAGCCCTTTTGATCTCTAAATGCCTCTCAGTCTAAAAACTGAACCTAATGAAGATAAGGGAAAAACGAAGGGTATGGAAGACCGAGAGAAAGATATGGGGACCAATTTCCCATTAGAGAAATGGGACAAAGCCCTCAAAGTCACCAATAGGTTTATAAAGAAATATTTCTACAGGGAAACTTTTTTTAAGGCCATAAATAGATGGTATCTAGTCCCCACCCAAATTTTTTGAATTTCTCAAGCCACCGCCGATAAATTTTGTTGGAGGAAATGTGGTGCCATTGGCTACGCAAGTTCATGCTTGGTGAGATTGTCCCTTCATTTAGCCATTTTGGCTGGAATTGTGAGGCTACAATTGAATGTGGCATTCTGTACTTGCTCCCCGAAGGTTTAAAGACCCAAATACAAGCATACATTGTCCAAATTTTGATGGTTGCCAAATGGACAATAGCTTTTAAATGGAAACCACAATATACTCAGAGCTCGAATGGAATGCAAGTATTAATAAATAGGAATATGGAACTAGAGAAAAAAAAATTCTCTAAAGGATTGGTTAAAATAGACATTTATAAATGGAATTTGGGACGAACTATATGAATAAACGACAAGACTCTTGACTTAAAGTCTCCATTATTTATGAGTTACTGAATGCCTCTGAGCTGGTCAACCCCCTCCCTGGACACTGGTGACATTTCTTACTCAACCATACTGTTTGTTAACGTTGTTTGTTTGTTTTATGTTAAATACCATTAACTTTTTCAGGCGGTTATCTCAATTAATATTAAAAATGCAATAAGCTTGGATTGTAGCTGCCTAATCTTAAGATTTTGATATTATATTTGTTATAACTGTATCTGATTTTTGTACATTGCTATTTTTCTAATAAAAAAATAAAAAATCTACATCCACTGAGTTGCCTTGATCCAAGTTACTATTAATCTCTTCATAGAAACTAATTAGATTTTTTTGACATGACCTATCCTTCAAAAATCCATGTTGACTCCTACTTATAATCCTTTTCAAATAGACATATTATTGTATATTATCCGTTATTAGCTCTTCTAAAAGCTTTCCCACTACAGAAGTGAGGCTTACATGTCTATAATTCCACAGATTTGCTTTTGCTCCCTTCTTCAATATAGGTATAACTTCTGCTTTTCTCCAGTCATCTGGTAGAGACCCAGTGTTGAGTGAACCTTGAAAAATGGTTTGGCTTACCTCGTCTCACTTTCAATTCTCTCTCGAGGAAGACTAGTGTCAGCCACAATATCTTCTAAACTACACTTCAGCTGTTACTGTGAGGACTCAACTAATTTCTTGTGAACCCCATTAAAAAGCTTTTAATTATGCAAAAAAACTCTTGAGTTTTTATTTTAACATTGTGTCCTGATTTAGTGATCTTAACCTCAGCTTCAAACTGCTCATTACATTACCTTGTGATAGTGTTTAAAATGTCACCATTATATTGTTACTTTGTGTTAATATCTAACATCACCATTGTATTTTCCCTATAAATATTCTGTACCCTGCTCGATAAAAATAGCCTTCTTCGTTAGGACATAAGTCTTAGAACAGTGTTTCTTTTCCTGGATGCTGGGATTCCATGCATTGTTTGTGGCTGTTTGATCTGCTAAATATCTACCTAGATCCTGTTGTCTGCTCCAGCCTGTGGAGTGTAAAAAGAAATCCTGAACATTGGTGGAAGCGGTGGGGTTTATGCCTTCTGAACCTAGGACTGGTTTGACCAGCAGATGAAGTTTAGTGAAGATGGAATTGACGCCCTCAGAGAGAACAGAGCATGCAAATCTTGATTTTTTTACCAGTCTAATTGAATGCTCAGTAAGGAACTGAGGGAGACTCTGGAAGTTCCCAAGAGCAAGAAACAGGAACATCTGGCAACAACTTCTGGCAACAATTTAGAATGCACACTTGGAACATTCATTTCACTTTATCAGCAGGGCACCAACACTCTAAATGTATATTCTATGCAGAAGCAAAATACAAACAGATTGCTCGCTGCATACATGAATTATAAATAATTAAAGTATATTAATTTATTTAATAAATCATTCATATAGAAATATATATCTCTCTCAGAGGCTCAGTGCAAGCCTCGCAATGAGCGCCGAAGGTCCTCACAGTACAAAACCGTTTACATTCTGTGTCAAACAGCATTCCCATGGCTTTAAATTTTATTGCCCCGTCATTTTTGATGGGCAAGTCGCTAGTTATATCATATTCATTAAAAAAAACCCAAAATAAAAAATGCTGCTTTCACTTTAAATTAGGAGTTGGTGAAAACCGCATTTTTTACTTTCTTTTTAAATCCTCAAGTGTACTATGCTCTAATAAGTAGCATTGAGCCTGTTTGTCAGCTGGCAGCATCATCCAATCAGAATCAAGGGAAGTGCTCCAGCTGTAGGGACGGTCCCTCAAGGCAATTAAGGCTGCTGTGGGAGCTGTGCACATCAGCTGAACCATGCACATTACCCTGTAGTATTGGTTATGTACAGACTCTCTCTAGTCCCTCTGTCCACTTCTCTCCCCTTCTCTCTTCTCCTTCACCTCTTCCCCTTATTCCAGACTTCCCCTTTTCACCCGCTTCTCCTTTTTCCCCTCTTCTTCCAGCCACTTACTGCCTCCTAAGCGGGCTCACATTAGCACCTTATTTCTTAAGCCAATAAGATATTATTTATATAAGGTGATCCAATAGAATAAGACGCATGCAGTTTACACGTGTTAATAATATCTGGCACATCGCACCTATATGCGCACAAAATCTTTTTTATTTATTATTATCTGAGCATAGGTCAAGTGTTGGCCTCGTAGACTTACTGAAATACATATTTGTTTGGGCTAAATAATTGTTGACTGTCTCCATTAAAACTTGCTAAATCATGGGACATGCAGATTTAACTGTTTCATATCTTATGGCCTACATAAAAAATTACTGGTTCACAGCTTAGCCACATATCACAATTGCTGCAAAAGTGATAAATGCTATTAAATTCAAGCTGCGTATGAAATCGTATCTCGCAAATGCGCATCGTAACGCGATTTACGTAATACGATGGAAGTTCCCAAGAGCAAGAAACAGGAACATCTGGCAACAACTTCTGGCAACAATTTAGAATGCACACTTGGAACATTCATTTCACTTTATCAGCAGGGCACCAACACTCTAAATGTATATTCTATGCAGAAGCAAAATACAAACAGATTGCTCGCTGCATACATGAATTATAAATAATTAAAGTATATTAATTTATTTAATAAATCATTCATATAGAAATATATATCTCTCTCAGAGGCTCAGTGCAAGCCTCGCAATGAGCGCCGAAGGTCCTCACAGTACAAAACCGTTTACATTCTGTGTCAAACAGCATTCCCATGGCTTTAAATTTTATTGCCCCGTCATTTTTGATGGGCAAGTCGCTAGTTATATCATATTCATTAAAAAAAACCCAAAATAAAAAATGCTGCTTTCACTTTAAATTAGGAGTTGGTGAAAACCGCATTTTTTACTTTCTTTTTAAATCCTCAAGTGTACTATGCTCTAATAAGTAGCATTGAGCCTGTTTGTCAGCTGGCAGCATCATCCAATCAGAATCAAGGGAAGTGCTCCAGCTGTAGGGACGGTCCCTCAAGGCAATTAAGGCTGCTGTGGGAGCTGTGCACATCAGCTGAACCATGCACATTACCCTGTAGTATTGGTTATGTACAGACTCTCTCTAGTCCCTCTGTCCACTTCTCTCCCCTTCTCTCTTCTCCTTCACCTCTTCCCCTTATTCCAGACTTCCCCTTTTCACCCGCTTCTCCTTTTTCCCCTCTTCTTCCAGCCACTTACTGCCTCCTAAGCGGGCTCACATTAGCACCTTATTTCTTAAGCCAATAAGATATTATTTATATAAGGTGATCCAATAGAATAAGACGCATGCAGTTTACACGTGTTAATAATATCTGGCACATCGCACCTATATGCGCACAAAATCTTTTTTATTTATTATTATCTGAGCATAGGTCAAGTGTTGGCCTCGTAGACTTACTGAAATACATATTTGTTTGGGCTAAATAATTGTTGACTGTCTCCATTAAAACTTGCTAAATCATGGGACATGCAGATTTAACTGTTTCATATCTTATGGCCTACATAAAAAATTACTGGTTCACAGCTTAGCCACATATCACAATTGCTGCAAAAGTGATAAATGCTATTAAATTCAAGCTGCGTATGAAATCGTATCTCGCAAATGCGCATCGTAACGCGATTTACGTAATACGATTCAACTTGCGATTGACTTGCGATTGACTTGCGTAATTTCGACGCTCGTATCTCGCAAAATCGCTACGTGCACAAAATACACCAGTAAAATGGTTTACGTATTACGTACAGACAACTTAAAATGTAAAAGTGAGTTTCACAGAGGGAAAGCATGGAAGACCATTACAATTGATTTCACCATCCCCTCCCCCCACCAAAGCAAATGCATTATACAACCAATTAGTTGTTACATTTGGAATGAAAAGCCATGCTGCAGCTTACATAAAGCAATTAAAGACACACTACCTGATTACATAAAAACACAAAAACATCAAAATAATGCCATATTAACCCTGTTATTTTGTATACATGTTGCTCATCACATCTGCATTTGGGAACACAAATATGGGGCACATGGAGTATGTGAATATGTCCTGTTCAGTCTTTCGGTCGGGTCTGACTGTCTGTGACCCTCTGTCACTGCTTTCTTACAAGGTTCGTATACTGGTGATACCGGAGTGGATTGTCAGTTCCTTCTCCAGTGGTTTGGGATTTGGCCGTCCATTCTGCTTTTACTCTCCCACCCACAATGGCCCTTAATGGTATAGCTCACAGCTTCATTGAAGTACACAATATCTCTTGTTTGGTCTTTCGGTCGGGTCTGCCTGTCTGTGACCCTCTGTCACTGCTTTCTTACAAGGTTCGAATGCTGGTGATACCGGAGTGGATTGTCAGTTCCTTCTCCAGTGGTTTGGGATTTGGCCTTCCATTCTGCTTTTACTCTCCCACCCACAATGGCCCTTAATGGTATAGCTCACAGCTTCATTGAAGTACACAATATCTCTTGTTTGGTCTTTCGGTCGGGTCTGACTGTCTGTGACTCTCTGTCACTGCTTTCTTACAAGGTTCGTATGCTGGTGATACCGGAGTGGATTGTCAGTTCCTTCTCCAGTGGTTTGGGATTTGGCCGTCCATTCTGCTTTTACTCTCCCACCCACAATGGCCCTTAATGGTATAGCTCACAGCTTCATTGAAGTACACAATATCTCTTGTTTGGTCTTTCGGTCGGGTCTGGCTGTCTGTGACTCTCTGTCACTGCTTTCTTACAAGGTTCGTATGCTGGTGATACCGGAGTGGATTGTCAGTTCCTTCTCCAGTGGTTTGGGATTTGGCCGTCCATTCTGCTTTTACTCTCCCACCCACAATGGCCCTTAATGGTATAGCTCACAGCTTCATTGAAGTACACAATATCTCTTGTTTGGTCTTTCGGTCGGGTCTGACTGTCTGTGACCCTCTGTCACTGCTTTCTTACAAGGTTCGTATGCTGGTTATTCCGGAGTGGATTGTCAGTTCCTTCTCCAGTGGTTTTGGATTTGGCCGTCCACTCTGCTTTCACTCTCCAACCCACAATGGCCCTTAATGGTATAGCTCACAGCTTCATTGAAGTACACAATATCTCTTGTTTGGTCTTTCGGTCGGGTCTGACTGTCTGTGACCCTCTGTCACTGCTTTCTTACAAGGTTCGTATGCTGGTGATACCGGAGTGGATTGTCAGTTCCTTCTCCAGTGGTTTGGGATTTGGACGTCCATTCTGCTTTTACTCTCCCACCCACAATGGCCCTTAATGGTGCAGCTCACAGCTTCATTGAAGTACACAATATCTCTTGTTTGGTATTTCGGTCGGGTCTGACTGTCTGTGACCCTCTGTCACTGCTTTCTTACAAGGTTCGTATGCTGGTGATACCGGAGTGGATTGTCAGTTCCTTCTCCAGTGGTTTGGGATTTGGCCGTCCATTCTGCTTTTACTCTCCCACCCACAATGGCCCTTAATGGTATAGCTCACAGCTTCATTGAAGTACACAATATCTCTTGTTTGGTCTTTCGGTCGGGTCTGACTGTCTGTGACCCTCTGTCACTGCTTTCTTACAAGGTTCGTATGCTGGTGATACCGGAGTGGATTGTCAGTTCCTTCTCCAGTGGTTTGGGATTTGGCCGTCCACTCTGCTATCACTCTCCAACCCACAATGGCCCTTAATGGTATAGCTCACAGCTTCATTGAAGTACCCAATATCTCTTGTTTGGTCTTTCGGTCGGGTCTGACTGTCTGTGACTCTCTGTCACTGCTTTCTTACAAGGTTCGTATGCTGGTGATACCGGAGTGGATTGTCAGTTCCTTTTCCAGTGGTTTGGGATTTGGCCGTCCATTCTGCTTTTACTCTCCCACCCACAATGGCCCTTAATGGTATAGCTCACAGCTTCATTGAAGTACACAATATCTCTTGTTTGGTCTTTTGGTCGGGTTTTTCCTGTCTGTGACCCTCTGTCACTGCTTTCTTACAAGGTTCGTATGCTGGTGATACCGGAGTGGATTGTCAGTTCCTTCTCCAGTGGTTTGGGATGTGGCCGTCCACTCTGCTTTCACTCTCCCACCCACAATGGACCTTAATGGTATAGCTCACAGCTTCCAAGCCCCATCACTTATCAAACCACAAGGTGACCATGGGAACATACCCCGCAGTAACCCATCAGGAAGGGCAGCAAACACACACAGAGGGTTTGCAGAGGCACAATGAGCACCAGCCAACTCACCTCCATCAGGGGTAATCGCCACTACTTTTATCCAAGGAACCCCCACGCCATTGCTGGTGGCCATGTGCCAAGATGTCCATTCATTCCCATTTGTTGACCTCCCGTTAGGTTCTGCTATTCAACAATTTACATTAGTTTGGATTGCTAAGTGATGTTGGGGAAGTGCAGGTGAAAGCAGAGTGGACGGACAAATCACTGGAGAAGGAACTGACAAGCCACTGCAGTATCACCTATCATTATTCTATTAGGCCCTCAGGGGAATGTTCCTACTCCACAGTATCGCTAATTGTACTTGGCCTGTGCATTAACCCGTTATTATGCCTAGATTGTAGATCTATTAGATGCATTATATGATATCTAATGCTATTAGGACTATTATTCCTCTTAGTATGTATGGATCTATTGCAGGTTAACTAGTGCTCATTAGTTTACAGCTATAGTAATGTGACACTAATGTGATGCATGTGGATGTCCCATAACCCCAACCATTGAAAACACACCGACATGGTGAGAACAGTATAACACAGCTTTACTTTTGGACACAGACCACAATCAGCAGTGGTCAAGACTGTGCATTCACATAACGGTATACCAAAACTTTATTTTTGGACACAGACCACAATCAGCAGCGGTCAAGACTGTGCATTCACATAACGGTATAACAAAACTTTATTTTTGGACACAGACCACAATCAGCAGTGGTCAAGACTGTGCATTAATATCATGGGTGTGGTGTGGGCGGGTCCCGAGAGAGCAAGGGGCTAAATAAGGCATTGGGCACACCAGTACATGGACTCGATTGCTTGATTACTCTTGGGGTGGCCAGGAATGACAGTGATTTGTCAGCTTCATGGATTTAATGACACTTTCATCTATCCCTTGTTAATTCCATGGAGCTGACATGTCAGTGTCCTTGTTGGTCACCATGTGTAGTGTGTGTGATGCACTTGTGGTGGCATGTTGGTGTATGTGATATTCACCTGAACTGGAGGCTGGGTCCTGCTGGGCCACCGGGGATGAAGTTCCAGCTGCGGGCGATGGTGTCAGAAGGTCCCTTGCGATCATCTCCCACTCCTTATAGGTCACACCGTGTCCCTCTGCTTCTCTGGCCATCTTCCTCTTCACCATGTCCCTGATATCCACATATCGGTGCTTTAAGGACCTCAAGCCCCTAGGCACCGTGGACACCTCCTTCATCAATTCCACTACCTCCTTCCAAGCCTGAGCCTTAGGCCCAGGCTTCGCTTCCCTTGCAACAAGGATGACGGGCCGGTCACGGATTGCACCCAGGAGGACCATATTCTCCTAGGGCGTATAATTACGGGCCCTGCGCCTGCCCTTGCCAATAGCCCCTTGCTCTCTCGACTGTGCTTGGGGACCCTGGCCTCCCTGCACTTTTCCTGAGGCCTGTCCCTTCCCCAAACGACCCTGCCCCCTGGGATCAGGCCTCTTCCCCTCTGTCCCTCCTCTGTTAGTGCCTCTGTCTCCCTCCTCCTCCTCCTCCTCCCCCCCCTACGGCGACCACTCCTCCTCCGGGGACACCTCCTCCTCCTCCTCCTCCGGGGACACCTCCTCCACCCCCTCTGGGGACATCTCCTCCACCCCCTCCGGGGACACCTCCTCCACCTCTCCTCCACCTTCCACTACACTCTCCTCACACTCTCCGCTCCTCTCCTCTCCTCCTCTCTCCACCTATCTCCTCCCTCCATGCTCAAATAATAAAAAAAATAAGGATAACTCAAAATAAGTGTAACTGTTATATAGGTAATGAAAAAAAAAGTGTATGTTCTATGTGTTTTTAATAACTGTTGGGGGATGTGGTGCAAAGGTTGGGGGGGGGGGGGGGTGGTGTGTGTCCTAACGCTATGTATGTCTCTATGTGTCTTTAATCTATGTGTCAGGCAAATATGTGTAATGTGTAAATATGTGTAACTCTTACGTGTAAACATGCTAGTAATAAAATACAAGACAATCAAAAATAGTGCGCCTACAAATCAATATAACAATAAAGAAATAAAAGCATTAATGGAATGTCTGTTGGAAAGAAAAGATGTGTGTGCTATGTGTATTTAATAAGTGGTGGGGGATGGGGTGTGTTGGGGGATGGGGTGTGGTGGGGGGGATGGGTGTGTGGGGTGTGTGTCCTAACCATATATATGTCTATATGTGTGTTATTTAATTTTTGTGTCTTGCAAATATGTAAAATCTGTAAATATGTATATTTCTTAAATGTAAGGACAATAAAAAAGACAAAAAACTAATCTCCCTCTCTCCAAAGTACTAATCTCAAAGACTCTCTCCCACCTGCTCCTGGAACTGCGTGCTAACTCCAATGGCTCTTACAACACAGTCAGCGCATGGGTTTGTATCAATCACATTTATAAGCTCCTACTGTCAATCAAATTCTTAGCTCGTACGTGATTGGCTGAGAAGCGTGTCTCGCTAGGACGTCCCCTTATCAGCTTGCGAGCGCGCCAACAGACTCAGCCAATTATATACGCACTTATAGTGTCAGGCCGCCAAGTGCGTATGTAATTGGCTGAGAGTCCCAACACGGGCCGCCAAGTGCATATGTAATTGGCTGAGAGGCTTTTGGCGGGCCAACGTGGCAATGGTGATGGCGAAAAAACCCGCCAAAAGCCTCTCAGCCAATTACATACACACTTGGTGGCCTGTGTTAGGACTCTCAGCCAATTACATACGCACTGGGCGGCCCGCGTTGGGACTCTCAGCCAATTACATACGCACTTGGCAGCCCGTGTTGGGACAGCCAATTACATGCGGCCAAGTGCGTATGTAATAGGCTGAGAGACTTCTTGACGTAAAATCATCAGCTGGAATACCACGTAAAGATCCACAGGTGACCAATGGCAAAGCTGAAATTAACATGCCTAATACCAGGTAATGTAATCAACAAGCTATATAACCCCATCCCCAACAAGTCATCAGCATGTCTGAAACAGCATGGATGATCATGTGAGAGGGATGATGGACAGTCTGAGTGGGCGGATGAGGTTGAGATGCTTTTGTGCATATCACATAGCACAGTATGAAGACCCGGAAGCAAGGTGTGTGATTGAGGGGGTGATGGGGAGTGGCAGAGAGGAGTGTCTGGGAGTGAATGAGGGTGTGAGTGGTGATGTGATCCATGCTGGGGCAGAACCAAGCCAGGCAAGGGAATTACCACAGGCCATGCCTAGTATCGTGGGGGTGGATCAGGGAGGAGAGAGAGCTCCAGTAGCACAGGGACAGAGGGATATAGGGCCACCTGCAGACAGGGAGGCTGACAATGATGTCGGTGATCAGCTGCTGGGGGGAGAAGTACAGGATGTAATGGCTCAGTCAGAAGGGGGGGAGCCTGTCCAGGAGCCTGTCCAGGAGCCTGTCCAGGAGCCTGTGAGGAGGTGAAGGGCACCCACTGTGTACAGGGAGAGACTCACATTAGAGGGGTTAACTGATGGGGAGGTGTATGAGCGTTTTCGGCTGACCCTTGCCAGTCTTGGGGAGCTCTATGAGGTTCTGAGAGCGGACCTTGAGCCTCGCTCAGGGGCCAATAGAGCCATCCCAGGAATGACACGGATGTTAGTTGCAATACACCTCCTTGCTTCTGGTAGCTTTCAGAACACCCTGAGCATAGCCGGAGGAATGTCTCAGCCAAGCCTCTCCAATTGTCTGAGTGCATTCCTCCGTGCTTTTGGTCAGAAAGCTGCCAGATACATCAGTTACCCTAACACTGCTGAAGAGATCTCGAAGGTGAAGTTTGATTTCTTCCAATTAGGAGGTATCCCCAATGTGCTCGGTGCTTTTGATACACACGTGGCACTGATACCTCCTAGAGATCAAGAAGCGCTGTACAGAAATCGTAAGCATTATCATTCAATCAATGTACAGGTTGTTTGCGATTCAAACATGCGCATACAAGGTGTGTATGCAGGCTTCCCGAGAAGTGCTCACGACGCCTATATCCTGCGTGCATCCGGCATATGTGACATATTTGAGTCCGGCAGATTTCCATCCGGATGGCTACTGGGTGAGTACACATTAGTAATGGCAGTCAACCATATCTTACTATGACTGGATACAATAACACATAGGTACATCATGTTTCCCTCTATTGCTCTGATGTTCACATGTGCATTACCAAAGCCAGAACATAATAGCTCATTGCTGGCCATAACCCTGTGTTAGCTTGGCCAAACAGTATGCAGTTCACAACAACATATGACAAAAACCACAATTGATTAATCATTAGGTATATGTTCTGATGCATTCCCTTGTATCCTGTGACATGGACATCTCTAGTCTACATAACGTGTTGTGTGTTATTGTAAGGGCTATGTAAGTGAGATGTCTTCAGAATTCATCTGATAGAGGAGAATTAATAGTGTTTGGAAAACTTTTTCTTGCATGAATATATCCCTGAATAAACATGAATTAGCTTACCTTGAAGTTATCAAAATCCCCAAGGTCTTTTGGCATTTGCGTTTGATCGTGTACGCCCCTGGGAAATTCCACCTGAATTAGCATCACATTTACATTCACAAGAATACACGATCACGCTTCACCTCAGACCTCTGGCATGTGCTCGGTACAAGAACTGCAACAGTGACTTCCTGTGCTCTCTACCAGAAGGGTAGCAATATGTACCCTGTTGTATTTCCCCTGTATCTCCGCCTCATGTAAGCATCCTGCGGGTGTGACCATCTGGATTTGACATTTGTGGAAATCACATTGTAATTGAACTGAAGCTTCATATAGAATACATGTGTTAATACACTACTAATTATCCTATCAGATGCATCCATGATCCATCTCCCTTACATATATCTTTAACTGTGTATTAGCCACAGGGATGTGTTAATAGGTCATGATGACGATATTTGGGCATATGCTTTGTCAAACATCACAACATCCTATTCATATCAACATGTCACATTTTATTTCCACCAGGTGATGCAGGATATGGGTGTTTGCCGTGGTTGTTGACCCCTGTGAGCAATCCCCAGACTCGGGCAGAGGTGCGGTATAATGCTGCGCATAAAACCTGCTGAAATGTAATTGAGCACACCTTTGGTGTACTAAAGATGCGCTTCAGATGTTTACATTAAACTGGGGGGGGGGGGGCTCTACAATACAAGTCCCAGAAAGTTTGTCGTATCATCGTTACCTGCTGCTGTCTGCACAATATAGCAGTACAGGCCAACTGTCTGGGGGACATTGATGCAGCTCCACTACATGGGGAGGAAATGCCTTTACTTCCCCCTGAAGTGGATAATCTGCAGGGGTCACAACAACGGACCCGCCTCATTCGTGAGTACTTCACATGTAAGTACATACCCAATATGCATGGAATACAGTCTAATGTATCTGGATTATGCCTAACTCCCAAATCCACCTTTATCCATCGCCCTTGTCATACAGAATTCCAACCAGTCCACAGTAGAGGAGAGTTCCCTGACGTTGTCGATGTTTGTACACTGGAACAAGCCACATGATCAGTTACAGGTAAGTAAGCACACACTCCCATACACATCTTAAGTACTGATGGTTCTAAACATCAATGGCATAGATAATTTGAGTGGATTATATATCCCACTATGTCAATGTATATATGCCCCACGTTACATTGTTATCTAGTAATTTAGATTGAAAAAAGACTTTAGTCCATCAAGTTTAACCTCTATAGATCTATGATCTGCAATACTCAGATTTATTGTTAATTGATCCAGAGGAAGGCAAACAGAAAAACAAAAAGTGAAACTTTGGCAATTGCCTACACAGGGCAGAAAAATATAACATTCCTTCCTGACCCCAGATACTGGTGATCGTATTCATTACTGGATCAATACGCCCTCTCTATTTATCCAGGATAGCCCCTAATGCCTGTTTGTTTTTTAATGTAAAAATATACCCAGTCACCTACAACCATTACGGACCAGTATTGTTCACATTGTATGATCCTGCCAAACCACATGAAATGGGATCAATATGTCGTAGATAAATACCATACACACATACTTTGGAGATCAGTCACGATAACACAAAACAGAGTCCTCTGGTTATTTCCTCATGATTCGAGTTTATTCAGTTGGATCAAATATGGATCACCAGCCAAACCCAACATGGTTGCTGCTGCTGACTGGCTGGAGAAGTGACTACTACTGAAATATATTCAGACACAGCTTTTTAGACTTGTTTACATGAGACCATGCCGAAATCCAGATTTTTTCACCCTGTAGCAACATGGCATAACTCAATAACCGGCAATGACTTCTTATTAATAAGAGATATCCAATACGAATAGAACACATACTTTGTCTAATTTGTGACTGTAATCCTTACATCATATTAACCTTACAGAGCTGCTGTCGTGTGTCAACTCTTCTTTCAACAACCTAGACATGGAAAAACATGACCAGCAACAGAACTGCTACATCAATGTGAACTACATAGTGAGTATTTGTGTAATAATATGGCCACGTATGCTGAAGGACACAAATAACACATCAACCACTTTATTAATATCGGCCTATCTCTTTCCAGAATACATCAGATAGGTAAGCGGTGATAACTAATGCTGATCCACAGCGCACGTGTCCTGGTGGAACAAATCACCTCGTGGATGAGCTTGGGACTGCGTCCAAGGTAAAACACCACATTTGGCTCTCCAAAGATGCATTAATGTGTAATCTATGTGATATTCCTACATCATTAGCCAGATGAGTAGCTCGTTTCATATGTAGGGAAAGAACAGTGAAGACGTTTGCATGAAATGAGCAACATATATTGGTACAGTGGATCGAAAAAGTCTACACACCCCTGTTAAAATGTCATGTTTCTGTGCTGTAAAAAAATGAGACAAAGATAAATCATTTCAGAACTTTTCCACCTTTAATGTGACCTATAAACTGGACAATTTAATTGAAAAACAAACTGAAATCTTTTAGGTAGAGGGAAGAAAAAATAAAAAAATAAAATAACATGGTTGCATAAGTATGCACACCCCTAAACTAATACTTTTGTTGAAGCACCTTTTGATTTTATTACAGCACTCAGTCTTTTTGGGGATGAGTCTATCCGCATGGCACATTTTGACTTGGCAAGATTTGCCCACTCTTCTTTGAAAAAACACTCCAAATCGATCAGATTGCGAGGGCATCTCCTGTGCACAGCCCTCTTCAGATCACCCCCACAGATTTTTCAATCTGATTCAGTTCTGGGCTCTGGCTGGGCCATTCCAAAACTTTAATCTTCTTCTGGTGAAGCCATTCCTTTGTTGATTTGGATGTATGCTTTCGGTTGTTGTCATGCTGAAAGATGAAGTTCCTCTTCATGTTCAGCTTTCTAGCAGAAGCCTGAAGGTTTTGTGCCAATATTGACTGGTATTTGGAACTGAAAAATAATTCCCTCTCTCCTATTTAATTGAAGGCCTCAGTTCCAGCTGAAGAAAAATAGCCTCAAAGCATGATGCTGCCACCACCATGCTTCACTGTGGGTATTGTGTTCTTTTGGTGATGTGCAGTGTTTTTGCTCCAAACATATCTTTTGGAATTATGGCCAAAAAGTTCAACCTTGGTTTCATCAGACCATAACACCTTTTCCCACATGCTTTTGGGAGACTTCAGATGTGTTTTTGCAAAATGCAGCCTGGCTTGGATGTTTTTCTTTGTAAGAAAAGGCTTTCGTCTTGCCACTCTACCCCATAGCCCAGACATATGAAGAATACGGGAGATTGTTGTCACATGTACCACACAGCCAGTACTTGCCAGATATTCCTGCAGCTCCTTTAATGTTGCTGTAGGCCTCTTGGTAGCCTCCCAGACCGGTTTTCTTTTCGTCTTTTCATCAATTTTGGAGGGAGCTCCAGTTCTTGGTAATGTCACTGTTGTGCCATATTTTCTCCACTTGATGATGACTGTCTTCACTGTGTTCCATGGTATATCTAATGCTTTTGAAATTCGTTTGTACCCTTCTCCTGACTGATACCTTTTAAAAATGAGATCCCTCTGATGCTTTGGAAGCTCTCTGTGGACCATGGCTTTTGCTGTGGGATGCGACTAAGAACATTTCAGGAAAGACCAACTAGAGCAGCTGAACTTAATTTGGGGTTAATCAGAGGCACTTTAAATAATGGCAGGTGTATGCTGACTCCTATTTAACACGATTTGCAATGTGATTGCTTAATTCTGAAAACAGCTACATCCCCAGTTATAAGAGAGTGTGCAGACTTATGCAACCACATTAGTTTTCTTTGTTTTCTTCTTCCCTCCACCTAAAAGATTTTAGTTTGTTTTTCAATTGAGTTGTACAGTTTATATGTCACATTAAAGGTGGAAAAAGTTCTGAAATTATTTTTCATTGGCTAATTTCTTTACAGGCCAAAAAACCTGACATTTTAACAGGGGTGTGTAGACTTTTTATAACCACTGTAAGTGACGAAGTAAGCGCTCCGGGAGCATGTGCAATGTAAATATTGACATGTTCCTTGAATGTTTCAGTTCGCAAAGATGAGTCCCTTTCCACGGTCAGAACAAGGAATGATGAGCATTCCCACGTTCCAGGACTATGCTATTGTCACATTGCATCATGTATGTTCATATGTCAGTCATCATGTGTTGCATCGGGTGTGATATCACATCCTCTATATAGATTTATATGTACCTATTGCTTTAGATATGCCATTCTCTACTTGGACTATTGTGAAGCCTGTATCATACTTCCTTCCAGATCTCTTCCTCAGTGCTGATGTGATCCTCCCTGTACATATGGGGAATAGTAACTCTAGCCTTGGAACATAACTGTTAATGAGGTTCCGTTTACCTTCAGCAGATAATAGAGATGCTCATTCACAGAACAGAATACACCTCAAACTGGCCAGTTTGTTGTGAGTTCTGCTAACACATGAAATTATTTTGAACACACTGATATGGTCCTGGTCAGGTTCCCATCTGAGTGTCCAAACTTAGGTATGTAGAGTCTTCTCTCATAGTGCCATTTCCAGTGACATGACCTATGGGGGTTCTAACATTGACTGATTGAGCACTTCTACCTCTGCAGTTGCATAGGAGCGTGTGTTGCGCGCACACACAAGACTACAGATTACTTCTCCCCATGAGCATATCTCCTTCTGTATTGTTGGGTTTGAATATTGAATGTTATCCTGATATATTTAATAATATAACTGATATTGCCTCATGTTGGATGATGCACTGTATATCCCCCCCTCAACTGATCATCTATACCAATGTCATCCCCCCTGCCTGCATTCTGTCCCCATGTCCCTATTTCCGTGTGTTACTGGAACTCTGTATCCTACCCACCTCCACCATGATACTGAGCAGGCCTGTAGTAATTTGTCACTGTGTGGCTTTGTGAACAATTAAACCTGTTTTTTTCACTCAATGTTTGTGTAATCCTGGATATTTACCATGTAACAAGTAAATTACCCTGAAAGTCAGATGTGCTCATCACCATCAGTTAGTGGTGTAGCTATTCTGTTCAATCTGCGTTTACATTACTACATAATCATGAATGTAGATTCATATCATTCAAGTTGAGCCCTTCAAGTCATTATATACAACCCTCAAGTCTATAGACATGATTTCAGAATTCACACCCCTCGGGCTTGCACCTACATCTATATTGGCAAGGTACAGATTAATGTAGCATATGTATCTCTGTAAACACACACAGATATATGTATTGAACAATGACACTTCATTATATCTGTATTCTCTCAAATAGAAAGCATGATATGGTACAAACACACAGAAACAGTGATATCAGTATAATATAATCATACTTTATTTCATACACAGAGCACAAATAGAAATGGACAAGACTGTGAATTAATATCATGTGTGTGTTGTGAAGAGATCCTAGTATGGCAAGGGGCTGTGGCAAATCTGAGGACATCTGAAGAGGAAACAGACAACATCATGAGGGTAATGCATAGCATCTACTAGGGTCACATGTGGTCAGGACCCCACAGTAACCAACAGCATATAACACGACATTTAATCAACATAACCATTAATGCGCATACAACAACCATATGGTTGCCAGAATAAACAGACACTATAAAACATGGATCATGTGATACTAAGCGATTCCACACACAGTGTGTTCGCATACATTACTGATGATTGGTTAATAGATGATGTGAATCTGGAAAACAGAGATAGGAGGTGTTAGAACAATCATAAGCTGTTATTAGAGTATATTGCTTTTGCTCTTGACACTACTATAAACCAACTAACATGAACATCATCTCCGAGCAGTAATAACCATATTTATTCTATCCTGTTCAGTCAGCCTTCCAGGAATATGCTTAGGATGTGGAATACGACAAGGCATGCTTCACTGTGAACACAATCCTTCAGCAAAATGTACTATCACTATATATGTGGAATAGTTGTGCCATGCTGATATCACATCTCACTTCTAAATGGGTGGTACCAAGGCCAGACAGATTACAGTGTTCACATTACCCCTAAACACATGCACATTGATCATGATGTCAAACCAAGGAAATTGGCAGTTTGGTTTGGATGACATGAAATAACTGAATCCAATTTCATAATGTTAACGGGATGGAATGCTACAAAAACGTATGTGGAATTGCTGGTTTGGATTAGCAGATAGTAATGGGACTGTGCAACTCTATAGCCGGGACACTGATAATTATAATGGAAAATCACACAGTCATGTTCCTTAGAGAAAAGATATGTAGTCATATATTGCATTTCCGAGCCATCTGCAGTGGTGAATAACCCTGATAGAATGCCTGTTGTGAACTGGGTTGAGTGTTTACTCACATGATGGTATTGTACTGCACGAAGATGAAGAAAATGTCTTCATAGTTGTGAGATTTGGCTATTAACACCTACAAAGACAAAAACAATGTATTAATCAGAACAATATTATGATTAAATACAGCATTTAAGCTCAAGGTCAATCCACATTGAACATCAATTGTTGAAATGTTAAACATAACCAGACATGTACACACTCTGTAGCCAGACAATACTATGTCAACATCTCTAACAATCAGTATTCTGTGAGGAGTGGTCAGGAGGCCTTCTCGGATGGTCCTAACACCTCCTACTCCGAGTTAGCCGCCCCTCCACCCTCCTTGCCCGTGGACCGTCTCCCTCTTCCACGACGTGGTGTGGGAGCCGCGGGTGCCACTACAGCAGGTGGCTGGGGTTCATGGGTGGGCGATGTCTGAGATGTACAACCGAAGGCTGGAGAGGTATGGGCTGGAGTCTGAGTTGACGCAACAACGCTCGTCCCTCTGAGCTTGCGCTCGTCTCTCTGAGCTTGCGCGTTCCTCATATCTCTCCATCCTTCGGTTGTGCCTCCTCATCTCAGCATATATACCACGGGTGGTTGCCGAGATCACCCGGTTGCCAGCCAGGATGGCACTACTTATGGCCAACTGTCTCTTGCTGATTTCCAGCATTCTCTCTGCTCTCTGGCTTTGTGACTGGTCCTCTTGTTGAATGTGCTCCATTATATTGCATAATTGGGCATCGAGTGGTGGCAGAGGGCCTGGAGGTGTTTGTCTTGCAGATGGCAACTCAGCGGCTGCGGCCGGCGTCTCCGCGGCCGGCGACTCAGCGGCCGGCGACTCCGTGGCCGGCATCTCTGCGGCCGGGGCACTTCCTCCCGAGGCCGGGGCCGGGGCACTTCCTCCCGGGGCCGGGGCACTTCCTCCTGAGGCCTGGGCACTTTCTCCTGAGGCCGGGCACTTCCTCCCGAGGCCGGGACACTTCCTCCCGAGGCTGGGGCACTTCCTCCCGACTCCGGGGCCGGGGCACTTCCTCCCGAGGCCTGGGCACTTCCTCCCGAGGCCAGGGCACTTCCTCCTGACTCCACGGCCAGGGCACTTCCTCCCAACGCCCAGGGTGGAGCTCAGGCTGAGGGTGGAGCCCAGGCTGAGGGTGGAGCCCGGTATGAGGGTGGAGCCCAGGCTGAGGGTGGAGCCCAGGATGAGGGTGGTGCCCAGGATGAGGGTGGAGCCCAGGATGAGGGTGGTGCCCAGGATGAGGGTGGAGCCGCTGAGGGAGGCACAGCATGGTGTGGCTGGTGCAGGCCCTGAGGTGGCCACGACGAATGGCAGGGGGCAGCATAAGATGAGGCCCCGGGCATCACTTCCCGCTCCTCATGAGCCAGTGATTTAGATGGTCCCGGGCCCTCCTGAATGTCCTGGCCCACTTCAGCCACTCCTGCCTCCTCCTCTTCTGAATCTGTGGATACTGCAATGGAATAAACATATTTTTTAGTTGGTTGCCATACACAATTGACAGCTGTGCATTTACATAACATTGACATCATTATGACCTGTGAGTGACTGTGGTGCTTGAGCCACAGGCTGCATAATGAGCATTGTGGATCATGGCTCATATGAATGTGTACTGCATGTGCCTCAGACATGTGCTCTGCTGCATCTGCTGTGCAGTGTGTGAGACTGACCAATCTGACAAGTTTCCAGCAATGGTTTTTAATATGCAGCTGAGACATGGGCCAGGTTAGGACAGTATATGACACACATGCAGTGCTACAGAGTCTGTATCCACATATGCCGCAAAGCCAGATTTTTACTCTATCGCAGTGGAGGCCAAAGTCAGGCCTGCATTTGTGGATAGCCATGCTGCACCCAGCTGAGAATATCATTCTCCAAGTCATTAAGTCTAATTGACTCATCTGTTCACATAAAGGAAATTCACATATCCAGGCCTGTGCGCAGCCCAGCAAGTTTGACTTTGGACACCCTGCTCTAATCAATCTGGATATAATTAGAAATTGACATATCAGGGATACAAATTATGAACATGATAGGATTGCTACCAGGACTGAAATGGTTATTGTCGCCCCATATATCTTTAGTCAACCATAGGGCTTACAGTGCTATTGTATGTGAATTATCCCTGTGTGTGGGCAGGGGTGTAGGAGGCCATATAATTCTTGAGCAAGGATCGGCAGGTTCGGTCCTGGAGGGCTACACAGGTGAGCCAATCGCCTTTTCAGTCATCCTGATTGACTCACCTGTGCCCAAAAAGGATATCTTGAAAGGCTGGCATGTATGTGGCCCTCCTTACCCACCCCTGTTCTAGAGGGATACAGCTCATTATATACAACAGCCAGAACACAAGCCTATTTATACATACAAACATACATACATACATACATACAAACAGCATGATATCTTGAAAGGCCGGCATGTATGTGGCCCTCCTTACCCACCCCTGTTCTAGAGGGATACAGCTCATTATATACAACAGCCAGAACACAAGCCTATTTATACATACAAACATACATACATACAAACAACATGATATCTTGAAAGGCCAGCATGTATGTGGCCCTCCTTACCCACGCCTGTTCTAGAGGGATACAGCTCATTATATACAACAGCCAGAACACAAGCCTATTTATACATACATACATACAGCATGTTATCTGCAGGCTTTTGGACAGCCCATCCCCCCACAATCTCATACAACCATGTGTGTGATATGATACTCACGTTGCAGGGTGTTAGGTCGATCTGTGTCCATCTGGCCTGGTATTCCCACCACAGATTCAGAAGGGATAAATCTCATCACTGTCCTCTCCCATTGCTTATATACAACAGGGACCGCGGGCCCACCACCAGTCCTACGTGCTGCTGCTGCCTCCCTGGCCATCTTCCTTTTGACAGCCATCTTTAGATCATCAAACTTGTGACGCACTGTCCTCCAGTCTCTATTGGTGACCCCTACTGCCGACACAGCTCTGACAATTTTAGACCAGGCCTGCTGCCTCTGGCTGGCATTAATGTCTCTCCCACCACATATGGCGGGCACAGATTTCCCTGCGGAGAACCTGGATCTCCTCTGGGCTATAATTGGGGGCCCTGGGCCTTGCCACAACCTGTTGACTTACAGACGGTGCCTGCTCTTCCTCTTCTATCCCTGGGGCCGCTCCCTCATCCCCACTACCTCCCACCAAGGGATCAGGCCCCTGACCCTCTGCCCCTTCAACTGGTATTCCTACCTCTGGGGGCACTTCTCTCCCCCCCTGCTCTCCTCCTTGCTCTCCTCCTCCTCCTCCTCCTCTCCCTCCTCCTCCTCCTCTCCCTCCTCCTCCTCCTCTCCCTCCTCTTCCTCCTCCTCTCCTCCTCATCCTCCTCCTCTCCTCAGATGTTCTCCTCACTCTCCTCCGCGCCTCTCTTGCCTTACCGCCTCCCCTCCTCTAAACTCCTCTGAAAATAAAGTAACGATAAATAAATATAATATGTGTGTAGGTTTAGGAGGTAAAAAAAGATGCAAGTATTATGTGTAGTTCAGTAATTATATGGGGGGAAGGTCTTGGGGGGGTGTATGTGTGCAGTGGCCTACCACTAGGTGTAGCTATGTGTACGTATTAATCTATGTGTGTGAATTATGTGATATCAGTAATTATGTGCGTTGTAGACAAAGGGTTAAATTATCTGCTAGGTCAAAAGATCAAAAATTGCAATGCTCTCTTCTCTCTCGCTCACTCTCCTTGCTCACCAAAAAACCACCAACGCCTAGACCTGTGTGTCTACTTGCAAAAGCTCCAGCACAGTCAATCATTTTCTGTTTTGGCTCCCTTTTAAAGGCATACTGCCGTCTGGTTAAGTGGTACGTATCAAGTATTTCGCGCTCTTTTCCTACGCAAACCTTCATTGATTAATTGATACGCGCGTCCAAGGAAATCAAAGTTATCCAAGATAGCGTCCCTCATGCGCAAATCCTAACGTGTACGAAATCGCATCCATCGCTCGTATCTCGCATCACTTGGAATTTAATAGCGTCGGAAACGGTCTCATTTTTCAACTACGTAGGCCTTGCGTTTTCACCTATTATTTACGCAGCTCGAATTTAATAGGGCCCTATATATATATATTTGTATATACACTAACAATAAATAAATAGTATATCTGGCTTCACATTTGGATGTCTAAAACAAGTTTAAAGCTCAGAATTCCGAGGAAAACACTTATTACATTGCATTCTGGGAAGCTGAGCTGGGACATGGAAATGTGCCCACAAATGTCTCGCTCTTCAATTTATAGCCATTATCAAACATGACTTCCTTTAAGCTTATGCATGCTTTATTACACAGCTTTAATGCAAAGCCAAGGTTGGATTAAACACAAGCTGAGTATCCAATCCATGTACAGCTGTTTTTCAAGCTTACTGGCTATCATCAGCATGGCAAGGGATCTCAGCCTGTGTTGTGGACTTTATGAGTAGGTAGTTAACCACAACAATAATTTATAATATGGTGTGCAAAAGAGTGATAGAAGCCCTCCACTGTACAGTAGTACAGTAAATAAATAGTACATTATTATTATTATTATTGTTTATTTGTAAAGCGCCAACATATTCCGTAGCACTATACATAAGTTAAGTTACAGGCAATGACAAGTTCAAGATTCACACATTGTAATGAATGGAGGGCTTGGAATCCGGTGTCCAAAGCGCTTTCCCTAAAGCACCTTGCAAGATTGAAACTCGCAGACTTACAGTCTAAAGGTTGAAGTTTGTTTGTATGTAGTACAGTAGGGAGAGAGTAGTGCTGAGCATGTCAGGGAGGAAGGTTATAGGCTTCTTTAAAGAGGTGCATTTTTATTGAAGTTTTGATGGATTTAAGGCAGGAGGATAGTCTGGGGAAGCGAGACAAGGGGTTCCAGAGAATAGGGGCAGCACGAGAAAAGTCCTGGAGGCGGGAGTGAGAGGAGGTGACAAGAGTGGTAGAAAGAAGAAGGTCGTTAGCAGAATGAAGAGGGCGTGTGGGGGAGTATTTGGAGATGAGAGCAGAGATGTATGGGGGTGCGCTGTTGTTAAGGGCTTTATAAGTTAAGATCAAGATTTTAAATAGTATTCTGGAGGCTAAGGGAAGCAAGTGAAGTAATTGACAAATGGGAGCTACCGAAACTGAATGATGTGTACGGAAGATGAGTCTAGCAAAGGCATTCATAATGGATTGAAGTGGAGATAGTCGGGTGGTGGGTAGACCTACAAGAAGCGAGTTGCAGTAGTCTAGTTGAGAGATGATGAGACAGTGTATTAGGATTTTAGTTGTGTCTTGTGTAAGATAGTGACGAATTCTGGAGATTATTTTAGTTGGAGAAGAAAAAAAATAGTTAGTGATTGTATGTGAGGGTTGAAAGACAGAGCAGGGTCCAGTAGAACTCCAAGACAACGGGCTTGGGAGGTGGGGGTGATGATGTCGTTGTTGACAGCGAGAGAGATGTGAGGAATTGATGTTGTGGGAGAGGTAGGGAAGATTAGGAGTTCAGTTTTAGACATGCTGAGTTTGAGATGGTGGAACAGGTAGTGTACTTCTAAATAGTATCCTAAAAAGATACTTCACTCCTGCTGTAATTCCACATGGGCATCATATTTCAAACTGTTCTGGTCCCTTTAAGCATAAACAAAACAGTTTTTTTCTTTACAATGAAATAGCTTTTAAAAGCTTTTACATATAACTTTTTGAATGTAACAATTTACACATTATATAATCTTTTAAACTGTTTTAATTGTAATAAAACTTTAAATAATTTCTCTCTTTGTCTTATTTTAATAACCCTGTTTTTAACAATAATATATTTACTTGTAAATATATATATAAAATATATATATAACATAGGTAGAAACCAGATCGAAATAAACCCTTTATTAGCAATTATTCAAAATGGCTGACAGCATGCAAACACAAATATTAATCCAAAATTGATCAGATTTCAGATTATATTCTTTATAAGCAACTTTATTACACTGTCCATCAGATATAATGGACAGTCTTTACACAAAAATGCAATGCTATAATCTGGACACTGGTACTCTATGTGACCACCATTATTCAGTATATACCATCCCAGGAGAAAACAGCAATCTCCCTTTCAAGCATCACAAATTCACATCACATTAGACCCTCGCACATAGACAGCTCCCCCCTGAACAGTCAAATAGCAAAGCCAAGCAAAAGAGGGAATGACAAACAACACAAAATGGCGTTATCTACAAGGAACATTTCTCCATCAGATAACAACACTCTCATGCCACTTTCCACTACATGTTCACTCACTCAACCACAGTATCTGATCATACAGAAAAAAATCCATACACAGAGACATACATGAACATCTCCAAACTCTGTATTCCACACACTTTAAACAAGACCCACCTTTCTCCACTTGGAAAACATAATTTCTACAGAAAATGTTTTATACCGGTTTAAAAATCTGCTGATAAATCACTAATATAGTTGTCGTACTGCGAGTTGTTGTCCCATTGCGGGGCTCGCATAGCTGCAATGAGTGCCGAAAGCGCTCATTGCAGTGGTGGAGATGAGCGACACAGGCTCATTGCGAGGCCCGCAGGACTTAGCTGCAATGAACGCCAAAGGCCATCGTGAGCCCCGTAGTACGCAAAAAATCTGGACATCACAAGGATTGCGGACCTTGCAAAAATGACGAACAACAAAAAACAAACAAATATGCCTCAAATTAACTTACACACTCACACACAGCACAGGGGGAGAGTCAGGGAGCCTGTTAGTGAGGTTGCAAGTTAATTTGAGCCATATTTGGCATTTTTACATGATCCAAAATCGCCTAACCGAGAAAAAAACGTAACCAGATGAAAACGAAGCCGAATGCAGTAAAAAAGAGCCTGAAGCCAGTAACACTTAACCAAAGCCAGCAACATTTAACCCAAGGCAGTAACATTTAACCAAAGTCAGTAGCACTCATTGCGAGGCCCCTAAACTATACAGGGGGTGAGGCTTGCGATGAACGCCGAAGGTGCTCAGAGGGGGCAGAGACTCGCATTGTGTGGCAAACATCATTGCCATGGCTTAACATTTTATTGCCATCATTTTTTTATTATTTATTTTTTTCTATCTTTTTATTCATCTTTTGTATAAAAAACATACAAACAAATAAAACAGTACTAAAACATTTTCCACACATTTTGCCATCCATAAAGGAAGAGCATATTAAATCACAGTAATTATCCATAATTGTTCAAATTGAATATTCATTTCTCTGTTTAAACTGCTATCAGGACTCATCGCCATTTAATGGTTAGGAATTTTAATCAAACTTCTCTCTTAAAACTTTCTAGAAAAATTAAAGGGCGGGGGAGCAGGGGGGAAGATTCAGGGGGGGGGGGGACTTTCACCTCACACTCCTAACCCGAGATGTTCACCTCATTAGGGAAAGATAGAAAGAGAATCGTCCACCAATCCATATTCACAAATTACTCAAATCCCTATGGACCCCTGCAGCAAAGGGTTTATGTGGGGACACTTCGGGGGGCCGGATGGGGACCCCTAGCATAGAGGGGGTTAATTTTCTTAACTCATGGGGGTCAATACAGACCCCCATAAGCACTTAATTAACCCTATAATTCATGGGGGTAAATACAGACCCCCATAAGGCCTTAATTAACTCTATAACTCATGGGGGTCAATACAGACTGTAACGGAACCCATCACTGTTTCACCCTGTTTTATGGTTATTTAATTCTTGGTTAAAATATGATCACATTGCTATACTGTATGTATGTGGTCTGAGCGCCATTCAGTAATAATGTGTGCTCAGACCTAAGCTATCTGCAGATATGTTCTGGGTTATAAAATGTTGTTATTATATCTGTAAATATATTGTATTGTGTGGTATGCAGTCACATATCTTTGGTCTCATACACTTGGTCAGGAGTTGCCATCTGCCTCTTAATAGGATTTGCTAAACCAAACAAGAGATAGCAGAACAAAAGTGTTTTAGCAGACAAGATGGCACCATGAACAATGGGGGTAAGGACTCTTGAATAATGAGATGACCTGGGGTTTCCCCATACTCCCAGCAGGGGAATAAGTAAGACTAGTGATGTTACTCTCTCCACCGTCAGAGGGAGAATGAGCAGTTAGCCACGCCCAGTGGGCGGCTCCTGGGGGAGGGGACTCCTGGCTCCCACGCATTAACCCTGTCTGATTGGCCAGAGGTAATTAGGGGTTGACCAAAGGTAGTCACTGCCCCTACTGTGTATGTGAAGTGTTTAAAAATGTGGTTTTGTTTTTAATAAAAGAGAGTTCTACTTGACCCTTCAAAACGCAGCATCGTCTCGTTCCTTGAGGGGGATTTATGATACCGTTACTCTGCCACATTTTACAGCACTCCTGGATTATACAATGGGATATCGTGGATGGGAATAAATATTTCATTACTGCACAGCACCTTGCTTCAGAAAAGGACGTCTCCAACGGCTGGTACCCTCTCACTACCGGGGTAGCCGTTACATTGGTTGGCAGCGGTGGGATGGTCCTTTTCATCCCCAACGCAAGTGCTGAATGGAATCCCAGTACGCTAAACTGAAAAGACCCACACTAAAGGATCTCTTGGAAACCAGAGGAAGGAGTGCCAGCAACCGACCACGGAGAGAGCTGATAGCTGACTTACTGGAGCTGGACGAGATGGATCGATCCATGGAGGTCGTGGACCAACCTTCCCCTGCCAGCGAGGAGGAGGAAATTACAAACCTGGTTCAGCGGAGATTATCCATGTACCCAGCAACATCCGTGGAGCTAATAGATCAGCTGTTCCGGGAAGCGAGAACAGAGATCCAAAATAGGAGGGGGCACGAACTTGAACTGGCAAGAGCTAGACAACCCCTGGCACATACAGTTCATACTCCCCCACCCGCTGCTACAGGGCAGAAAATACCGTTCACTGCCTTCAAAGCGTTTGTGGAAAGTGAGGAAGAAATTGATGGATATTTGGCTGACTTCGAGAGGCAGTGCTCACTACACCAAATACCACCAGACCAATGGGTCACTATTTTGGCTGGAAAGCTATCAGGAAAAGCAAATGAGGCTTTTCGGGTGCTTACTGAGGAAGATATTGCGCAGTATCGCCGGGTGAAGGCTGCACTGCTCACCAGATATGCCGTCACCCCAGAAACTTATCGCCGTCGCTTCAGGGAGTCTAAAAAGAAGGCTGCAGACTCCCACATGGAATGGGCCAGCAATATACAAAGGGTGGCATCACATTGGGTGCGAGGGTGCAATGCCAACACAGGAGTGGAAGTACTACAGCTATTCCTGATGGAACATTTCTTCCAAGATCTGGCGGCAGACATACAGGATTGGGTGAGAGATCGTCGCCCTGCTAACTTAATCGAGGCAGCACAGCTAGCGGACGAATACGCAGAGTCCAGAAAGGTGAGCCAAGGGTCCACACGACCAACCTCTAGAGCAGAGCCACGCACCTCAATGCCCGCTGCAAGCACAGAATTTCGGGCCCCAGTACCCCCAGGACCGCCACAACCTCAGGGGTCTAACCACCAAACCCAGGATTCTTACAAAATGACCTGCCATCGCTGCGGCAACCCGGGGCACATTGCTCGTTATTGCCCCTTGGGATCAGCCAATAACAACTGGAGGCGCCCGACCAATAACCCAGAGATCCCTTTATCACGTACCTCTGCTGCTCACTGCCTGGAAACCAAAGGGAGCCCTGAGGAGTGTTTGGGCATCCTTTACGAGGCAAACCCCATACAAGCTGCATCCCCAGACAACCGCCAGCATCACCGCCAGGAGGTGCGTGTAAATGGACAGGTAGCACAAGGCCTAAGGGACACTGGTGCTACCATCACGTTGGTGCAGAAACATCTTGTGAAACCGGAGCATGTATCTACCCGTACTGTTGCTGTCCGTGTCGCAGGGGGGGCTGTTTTTCGCTTACCCACCGCCCGGGTACACTTGGATTGGGGAGTCGGGTCGGGAAAGACCACAGTAGGCATCATGGACAATTTACCTGCTGAGGTTGTGCTGGGCAACGATATTGGCCCTCTAGCCTCAGCCTTTTTACCCACGACTGCTGCTGCTTGTCCCGTGACCACCCGCTCACAGACCCATACAGAAGACAATCCTACAACAGGTCGGGAGACCCAGGTAAGCCACAAGCAGACACTTAGCACTAATGCCACAGAGAGACCCATAGCGTGGGACACCCCCGAAGAGCCTGGGAGGGAAACTAGACAGGACCCCAACCTCCAAAAGTACCGAGCATTAGCCGACGATAGAGGGGATGAGCGGGAACGTTTTATATGGAAAGGGGTTTCTATGGGACAGAGATTGTGGCCCATCTTTTGGACATTGGGATACTGGACTGTTGGGATGGGATCCTGGATTTTTTTGGGTGGGTGTACAGGGGAAGAACAGTGGGCCCTGTGCAATAGCGGCCCGACCACGAGCTGGGGGAGGAATGTACTCTACAACTTGGGACGGTTTTGCTAAAGGACTTCAGTTCATTTGGAAGGCTGATGCTTTTCTGCCTAATTATTTAATTGTCTGAAACCAGTTTGTAAAATGTATTTTCCCTCTCCTTGAAATGTTTATTGCAGTAATGCTGATGGGTTGTCAAACTGTAGAAGTGACCAACAAATCGTTTTGTCCGGACATCCCCAGGCCGATCCGTTGTGATCAGACCGTGTATGCCGGCTTATGGTCACGGGGGAGGTGTGTAACGGAACCCATCACTGTTTTACCCTGTTTTATGGTTATTTAATTCTTGGTTAAAATATGATCACATTGCTATACTGTATGTATGTGGTCTGAGCGCCATTCAGTAATAATGTGTGCTCAGACCTAAGCTATCTGCAGATATGTTCTGGGTTATAAAATGTTGTTATTATATCTGTAAATATATTGTATTGTGTGGTATGCAGTCACATATCTTTGGTCTCATACACTTGGTCAGGAGTTGCCATCTGCCTCTTAATAGGATTTGCTAAACCAAACAAGAGATAGCAGAACAAAAGTGTTTTAGCAGACAAGATGGCACCATGAACAATGGGGGTAAGGACTCTTGAATAATGAGATGACCTGGGGTTTCCCCATACTCCCAGCAGTGGAATAAGTAAGGCTAGTGATGTTACTCTCTCCACCGTCAGAGGGAGAATGAGCAGTTAGCCACGCCTAGTGGGCGGCTCCTGGGGGAGGGGACTCCTGGCTCCCACGCATTAACCCTGTCTGATTGGCCAGAGGTAATTAGGGGTTGACCAAAGGTAGTCACTGCCCCTACTGTGTATGTGAAGTGTTTAAAAATGTGGTTTTGTTTTTAATAAAAGAGAGTTCTACTTGACCCTTCAAAACGCAGCATCGTCTCGTTCCTTGAGGTGGATTTTTGGTACCGTTACTCTGCCACATTTTACAGCACTCCTGGATTATACAATGGGATATCGTGGATGGGAATAAATATTTCATTACTGCACAGCACCTTGCTTCAGAAAAGGACGTCTCCAACGGCTGGTACCCTCTCACTACCGGGGTAGCCGTTACACAGACCCCCATAAGCACTTAATTAACCCTATAATTCATGGGGGTCAATACAGACCCCCATAAGCACTTAATTAACCCCGTCACTCATGGGGGTCAATACAGACCCCCATAAGGCCTTAATTAACCCTATAATTCATGGGGGTCAATACAGACCCCCATAAGCCTCTATTTAACCCCATCAGTCCCATAAGGGTATATTATGACACCTATGGGGCTGTTAAAACCCTAACATTAACCACATAAGTGCCATGACGGTTCACAAGGACCATCATGGCACTAACTACAAACACTACACTATAACCTCTAATAAACCATTTAATCTAAACTAACCCCCCTCTACACTAATCTATTAACACTTACACTACCTCCCCACCACTCTAATTACAAAAAATAAAAAAAAACTACCTTACAGAAAATAAAAAAACCTAAGTCACCAAAAATAAAAATGAATAGCAATGTAAGTTAGAGAAAGTAGTTAGTTAAGTAGAAGCCTCTTATTTACGAGGCTGGAATTTAATAGGGCCCTAAATGTTTTATAGGAATACATGGACTTAGATTGGGCAGTAGATCTATCTTTCTATTTAATCAAAACCAGAAGGCTAAGCCTTTCTTAATTATCCACAGATTGGAAATAGACATATTTTTTGTTGTAGCATCTAAAAAAAATAATTGGTTAAGATTATTTTCTGAGATGCATTCTCTATCTGGGCCCAAGAACAACTTACAATCGGATCTGTCCATTTTTGATTTCCAATCTTTGATCGTATTCACACACTTTTGATATACAATATTGCAGTTGATTGGGATCTTTTTTTTAATACCTTATCATATCTGATACCTAGATAAATTAAGTTATTATTGTCCCAGTTAAATGGGTATTTTGATTTCAACTCTAATCATTACTGAGGATAAATTAATATCCAGTACTTCAGTCTTATTTAAGTTTTTTTTGTAGTAGGAGATTAACCAACATCTGCAAATTAAATCCTGTAAGAATCCTAAAGATTGAACTGGGTCTGTCAACAATATAACAACATCAGCAGCAAATAGTACAATTTTATGCTCCTTATGCTTAATCTCAATCCCTGTTATTTTCACATCCGATCTTATAGCCTCCGCCATAGGCTCCATAAGTAGAGCAAATAAGACAGGCAACAAGGGACACCCTTGTCTTGTGCCATTCTTTATCGGGAACTTCTCTGACCTAAACCCCAAACCAGAGACAACCGCCTCTGGGCCAGAGTAAAGGGCACCGTTAGCCAAATAACCAAAATCACCCATTTCCAAGGTTAGATTCATGTACTCCCACGAAACTCGATCAAACGCTTTTTCAGCATCCATTGATAGAAGTAGGGTGGGAGTACTTCATTTAGTTGCATAGTCAATCAGGTTAAGCACTTTACGGATATTATCCGTGCCCTGATGGCCTGGGATAAAACCGTAGTGGTCCATTGTAACCAAATCCTTTACTATGCCATTCAGTAAGGTAGCCAAAATTTTAGAATAAAGTTTAAGATCCACATTCAACAATTATATAGGTCTAAAGTCATTGCATTCTGGGATATCATGTTTATTTTTAGGGATTGTAACAATTGTAGATAACAGGAACTCCTTCTGTGCTCTACCCATATTTTCAATTTATTGAAAAGATCTTTTAGATATTCTGAAATCATTGTTTGACAAACTTTATAAAACAGGTTTGAGAAGCCATCTGGGCCTGGAGAAGAATACATATTGACGTTTTTAATTGCTTTAAATACTTCTTCTTCCTCTTGAATCGGTTTATTAAGATTTTCTAACTGAGAATTTGAAACTTTAGGGAGATTAATCTTATCAAGAAATTATTGTATTACTTCTGAAGTGGGTTTATTAAAAAGTGGATCTGACTCCAAATCATACAAATCCTGATAAAAGCTGGCGAAAGCCTGAGCTATTTCCTCAGGCTTCCTCAACAATTTATCTATTACACAAAGCACTTCGATTATTTTTCTTGCCACTTTATTCTTAATTTTGTTTGCCAAATATTTATCTGATAATTATCAGATTCTGATAATTAAAATAAGGGAGTGTCAAGCTCAAATTAAATAGTTGTACATACAGTTGTCTTAAAGTGGCTCCTCTTTGTTTTTTCATATGGGATTTTCATGAATTAAGAACCCCCCTAGTGTACGCTCTCTCAAGTTAACCCTTTTACTGTCTTCTTCCAAAAGAGAATTATCGAATCTCCAATAAGGAATTGATATTTTTTCGTTACCCATATCTAGTTTTAATACTATATAAGCAGGATCTCATATAGCTATAGGGCCAATCTTTACTTCTACCACTTTACTTATTGTTATGACATCTGTTAATATAAAGTCAATCCGCATGTAAGTTTAATGTCTTGGTGAAAAAAAGGTATAGTTTCTCAATTGGGGATTTAACAGCCTCCAGGAATCATAAAGATTATATTTTCTTACCGAGTGAAGAAATGCTTTACATTTTAACTTAACTTTATGGTCACACTCAGGGTGTTTTGATGAAATCCTATCTATATAACTATCTAATATCATATTGAAATCACACCCAATTATTGACCTCCCTTGCGCATATCTATGCCATAATTCCAAAACTTGATTCAAAAATGTATTTTGTTTATAATTTGGGGAGTAAACATTTGAGATCGTATATTTGTTGTTGTTTATCTTTCCAACCCAAAGGATATATCTCCAATCAAGATCACATTTAAAAAAATAATGGAGACCCCCTTGCTTTTTTCTTAAATGTTGCATTATATATAGTATCAAATAAGTTAATTTTAAAAGCTTGTATTTTATCTGTTTGCCAATGCATTTAACTATACTAGCAAGATGATTTCTTTTGGCTGGATGATTAAGCCCCTGAATACTAAAACTCAATATATTCACAACCATTTATTTTCTAACAGAGGCTTAAATTCCTCTTCCTTTCCCATAAAGCGCAACTCGGGCAGGTGCGAGAATGAATGGTGAGAGAAAGGGTGAAAAAAAGGGGGGGGGGGGGGGAGAAAATCATAAAACATACAACATTCATTCCCTGGGGAGTTCCTATTTCTGTATCCATCTTCCCCCCTTCCCCTCCCCTTTTATGCAAACCTATACCTCAAGTTTGAATGTCTAGGCGGCAGCCCTAGTGCCAATTTTATCTGGAGTTATCTGCATAACATACCCAAATTACTATAAAAAATCCAATCAAGTTAATAAATAGAAGCTAAAGACATTAATTACAATTACATTAATAATAGTTCCATAAATCCATCCAAGAACTTACAATTATTGTCTATACCAATGTATCTCTATCCTCTTCTTCATCTCTCTCAAAACCCATTAAAGGAGAGAAAAAAATGTTTTTTTCCTTATCATTTTGTGACTAAACTAATGTAAGGTTAAGCCCATCACAACAATTTATAATTTATCTCACGTCTTTCATTTCTAATCAGTGTAATATATAAAATCTGTGCCCAATTTAAAAAAATACTTGGATTTTTATAAATTTTTCACCACTTTGATGACACGCAACATTCAACAGAATTAATTTATAAAATGCTTTTACATCATAGCCTTCTCAAAATGAACGACTATTACAGTAATTTATTATCAAAAACCATAGTTTCCATTTATAAGCAGTATAATACTTTACAAGTGCAATCACATCAACATTTTTTTAAAAGTGAACCTATCACAGTGAATTATAGTCTACATCCATTCTTTCAAATTATCAATTGTGTAACATCAAATTCATTAGATACATAGCGTCTCCATACTAACTCTCTTAAAGTTTACCACCAAATTGTAATTAATCCCCCCATAAAAGGGGGAGGGGGATTTTCCGAAGAGAAATAGGAAATAACAAAAAAGTAGGTGGACGGTTCCTTGTTACTTAATTATCAATAAGTCTTTCAATGAGCCGTAAATTCTTGACATATTTATTTAGCAACCCAAAGTCATATTTGGCATCTTGCAAAAAAAAGCTTCCCCCTCCTCTTTAGAAGAAATCATAAATATTTGATTGTTATAAGAAACAACCAATTTAGCAGGGAATGCCCATTTTATAAGGAATATCTTTTTCCCTTAAACTCTTTGTAATATCTCTAAAGGATTTTCTTTTAAGTGAATTCTCTCCTGAAATGTCTGAATACATTTAACTATGGTGTCCTTAGCCACTATTCTATCCAGATTTTTAGGCAGGGGAATTTGGTATGTAATCTCAATTTCCTCTTTAAAGTTTATCTCATTCTTCAGCAATTCTAACAGAAATTAGATACGTTTTTAGCTCTTTGATTGATATTAATTCTGGAATTCCCCGTATTCTAATGTTGTTCCTTCTGGCTGACTCTTCCAAGTGAGAGCATTTTAGATGTAAACTTGTCATTTGTTTTTTTAAGTTCCTTTACTTCCCTGGTTAAAGTTTGATGTTCCTTGTTAAGTTCGTTTTGGTTCTTTTCTAACTCCTGAATCACTATAGTATGAGTTTCTCTCTCAATTCTTCTTTTAACCCTGACTGAGTTGCTGAAGAGCCTAGGTGGGAACTAGAAGAGCTATCCATATGTTTTTTTTATCTTTTTCATCTACTTTTGGGGCGACTAAACTTTATACTGTTTTTGATGCATTCTTTTTGTCCCTGGTTCTACTTTTTGCGGAATATTTCTCCTTAGTGCTCATTTTTATTAGTTTTTAAATCATTGTTTTTTTACTAATGTATTTCAAATTGACCTTTGTTTTGGATGGATACAAATAATCCCATTATGTAATATCTACATAATATACATTTTCATGAATTTCATCCACAACACCTTTAACCACAAGAGAGATCCTGTAAAGCTCAGATCTATCCACACTCTATTTCTAACTTAATTACCCTACAGTAGTATACCTTGCCCTCTGGCTTAACAATGTTTTGCGTTACAAAAAAAAAATATATATATTTTTTTTAATAAGAAATACTATTATTCATAGAATTCACAACTCAACTGAACTCAACGTTCAAATAAATATACTCCTCTAGCAGAAGATACTCAAACTTCTGACTAATCGGTAGTAAGAATGAAAATTCTCTTTACATAATAGGTATAAATTAACCCTAAAAGGTAGGACAATTCCTTTGACAGGAACTTATTTAGTTATGTCCATGAAGCTTTTTTCAGTATGTGTCTAATTAGCTCTAAACTCCAATTCAAATCAGGTTATTGTCCCCAGTCTTTAAATTCTTTATAAAGGTTGAAAAAGTGCTAATCCGGAACTCCTTTAAAAAGGGATAACACAAACAGATTTCACTCTTCAAAGTTTAAATAACAGCTCTTGGATTGATTTTATTTGCTGGCTTCTTCTTCTTTTTGTAGCCCCAAACCCATGGATCTCTATGAAATGTCAAAAAGTTCTGTAGATATTCATTTAAATGCTGATTTAATAAGGAGAATCCCAAATAAAGCAGAATATTCAATGGGACAGCCAAATGTAACCCTTTAGGTAAACCACACAAGCCATTTCCTCTTCCCTTTCCTCAAATGCCAACTCAATTGCAGCAAAATCATATATCCCTCCTAAACTTTGTGTGAACCCCTGATGATAATATGGAGGAGAAAGGCAACATCAGCAGCTATCTATGATAGCTAAATGTATTTTGAAGTCTCTTTTGAGGTTTTTCCTCCCTTTTTTTACCTTCCCCTTCCCTTCTTTGCTTTCCCTTTTTTCTTTCTTTTTTCCCTTTTTCCCTTCTCCCTTCCTTCTCTATCCCCTTTTCCTTTTTTTGTTGAAGTCCTTTGCCAAAAGCTAAGAACTTTAACAAAGGGAGTGACAAACTTTACTCCAAATTATTATAATCCCAAGTCATATTTTTGGAAGTTCAATGTCTTCCTTATATTTAACAATTAGCTCAGTGCTTCACAGTGGTTAAGTCCTTCTAGGAATAGTTAATTTTTAAGGGGCTATACCCCCGTTATACGCCTGTATCAGTAGCAATCAATTTCTCCCATCCACTATTGTCCACAGCGGTGTATACTGACAACACACTATGCCTGTGTTAACTCCGTGTCGGTACCGGGAAGCAGTTTATCTAAAGGGATACACCCCAGCATGCACCCGGCCCGTGACTGTCACCACCCTTTCAGATCTTCCAGGCGGACAAAACAAAAATCTGGGCATCTCAACTCCTGGCCAAACTCCTTTGCCAAGTCCCAACTGGCTCGTTTCAAGCCTCACCTCTCTACAGATTGGCAAGCCTCTCCAAATTCAGGTATATTAGCATTCTATTGTCCTGTGTATTTCGTCCTCCATCCTCTACCTACCCAATATAATCACGAGTCAGGTTGCCTATCCTGGGGACTCACAATCAAAATCGTGATGGATAATTACTCTTCTGTTCTTCTGCTATACTCAAATTTGGCATAGTACACCTAGATCAGCAAAACACATGGACTGCAATCATTAGCCCGACTAGGCGCCAACTAGTTAAATCCTGGGCGTGGCATCTCCCCCCTTCTGACCCCAGATACTGGCTAGCGGATTCTTCCCTGGATCAATACTCCCTCTCTAATTTTCCAGGATAACTAGAATGCCCCTTTGAACTAGAAATAAATCCAGTCCTCATTTTTAAAGTTATCTATCGAATCCTCTGTCACCACCTCCTTTTGTAGAGAATTCCACAGATTAACCACCCTTACTGTGAAGAACCCCTTACTTTAAGGTGGAATATTTTTCTTCTAACCTCAAAGGATGTCCTCTTATCAGCTGAAAACCTCTTGGCACAAAAAGCTCACTTGACAAATCTTTATACTGACACTAGATGTATTCATATAGGGTAATCATATCTCCTCTTAGACGGTTTTTTCTAGACAAAATAAGTTTAATTTGGTTAATCTTTCTTCATAACTTAGCCCCTCCATTACCCTTATTAGTTTTGTAGCCTTTTTCTGTGTACCTTTTCCAGCTCTAAAATGTAATTTTTATAAAGTGGTCACCAAAATTGTACTACATATTCCAAATGAGGGCGTACTAGGGATATGTATAGTGGCAGGATTATATCTGCTTCCCTTGCTTCTATACCCTTCTTAATACATGCTAATATTGTATTTCCCTTTGCAGATGCTGCTTGGCATTGAGAACTGTTACGTGGGTGGTTGTCCACAAGCACTCCCAAATACCTTTCAATATCTGATATCCCCTTATTTGCTCCTTTAAGATTATAAATTGCATGGCTATTTTAGTTCCCAGATGCATGACTTTACATTTATTCTAATTAAATCTCATCTGCCATTTAGATGTCCATTCCTCTATTTTATGTAAATCCCTTTGTACATCATCATCTGATTTAATTACCTTGCACAACTTCATGTCATCAACAAAAATATAGACACTATTTTCTAGTCCCATCTCAAAGTAATTAATAAATATGTTAAAAAGGAGATGACCTAATACTGAACATTGAGGAACCCCACTTAACACATTAGTCTAATTGGAGTATGTTCCATTTACCACAACCCTTTCCTTTCTGTCCTTTAGCCAACTCTTGATCACGAGCAGATATTTACTGCAATTCCTCTATCCTTTAGTTTGCACAATAGTGTCCCATGTGGCACTGTGTTGAAAGTCTTTGCAAAATCCAAAAAGACTACATCCACTGAGTTGCCTTGATCCAGGTTCCTACTAAACTTCTCATAGAAACTAATTAGATTTGTTTGACATGACCTATCCCTCATGAATGCATGCTGACTCTTTCTTAATCCTGTTCAAATAGACATATTATTTTATATTATCCCTTCTTAACCCTTCTAAAAGCTTTCCCACTACAGAAGTTAGGCTCACTGGTCTATAATTCCCTGGATTTGCTCTTGTTCCCTTCATAAATATAGGTATCACCTCTGCTTTTCTCCAGTCATCTGGTAGAGACCCTGTGTTGAGTGAATCTTGAAAAATTAAATATAATGGTTTGGCTATTACAGAACCCAGTTCCTTCTGTAACCTTGGATGTATTCCATCAGGACCTTGGGCTTTATTAACGTTTATTTTTTCCAACCTCTTTTGGATTTCTTCCTGCGTTAACCAATTATTCGGCAAAGGTAAAGGTAGTGTAGCCCCATTATGTTGCAGTGGTACCTCCTTTGTGTATACAGAAGAAAATAACCTATTTAGCTCATCTGCCTTTTCCTGGTCACTAATTGTCAAATGCTCCTAAAGCTTCCTTCCTGGCCTTCTTCCCATTAATATATTTAAAAAATAATTTATGGTTATTCTTACTCTCTTTTGCAACTAATTGTTCATTTTCTATTTTAGCCAGTCTACTAGCCCTTTTGCAAGCCTTGTTGATTTCCTTGTACTCACGTAAAGCAGGCTCTGTCAGCTCTTGTTTGTATAATTTAATTGCCTGTTTTTTAACTCTGTATCTTGATCTTTAAATCATTGTTAAGCCACATTGGCTGTGATTTACTTCTTTTACTTTTATTCCAACATGGTATATGGTGATAAGAATGTATATTTAGTAAGGATTTGAACATTGTCCATTTAAGTTCACTATTTTTACCTGCCAGTTCTCATTCCCAGTCTATACTTTGTATTGCTGCCCTTAGATTGTTAAAATCTGCCCGTTTAAGATTAAGAGTTTTTGTTGGCCCCTTACAGTTTTGTTTTTTTAATTCAATTTCAAATGAGACTGTTGTGATCACTGTTTCTGAAATGTTGCCATAATTTCAACATTTGATACCATATCGATATTATTTGTGATAACTAAATCCAAGATAGTCTCATTTCTAGTAGGTTCTTCCTGGACCAGATAATGATCCCTGAGTGTACTCAAGAACCTGCTCCCCTTAGCTAAACTGCTGGTCTCATTTATCCAGTTTATTTTAGGGTAACTAAAGTCCACCATTATTAGAATTTGCCCATGCTTAGCTGCATTTCCAATCTGTAATATTATTTGCATTTCCTCGCTTTCAGTTATATTTTGGGGTTTATAGCATACTCCTACTAATATTCTTTTGGAATTTGCTCCTCCGTGATTTAACTCTACCCATAAACATTCAACATTACCTCTAGTTCCAGCAAAAATATTTTCTCTGACAAAAGGCTTAAAATCAGGCTGAACATACAGACAAATCCCTCCTCCTCTTTTACCATTACCCCTATCTTTCCTAAATAGGTTATAACCATCCAGATTAACAGTGCAGTCATGAGATTCATCCCACTAGGTTTCGGTAATGTCTATCAAATCCCATTTTTCATTAACTGACAATAATTAATTAATAAGTTACTTAGTAATACCTCCCTATTTACTATACTATCCCTCTCCCCATCTCATCCCCCATGAGTATTTAATTCACCCCATATCCCCACTACACTTCCTAATCCATTACTTAGATCTAGTCCCTCCCCCCACCTACTAGTTTTAAAACTCCTCCAGCCTTTCTACCATCTTATCCTCTAGCACAAAAGCTCACTCGTCACTAAGGTGCAGCCATCCTCGCTATAGAGATTGTACTCAAGTGAGAAGTTAGCCCAGTGCTCTAAAAACCCAAACCCCTCTGTAGTGCACCACATTTTTAGCCACGCATTAAGCTCCATCTGCCTCCCTGGGCTAGCACGTGGCACAGGTACTATCTCAGAAAATACTACCATGAAGGTCCTTGCTTTGAGCTTATTCACTAGTTCTCTAAAATCATTCTTTAGGACACTCCATCCTCCACTAAATTTGTCATTGGTACCAATATGTACCAAGACTACCGGTTCATTTCCAGTCCCTCCCAATAATTTATCTACCCGATCCACAATATGCCGAGACAGAAAACTTTTGGATTGCTAGGATCTGGGTGACAAACCACCCTGTCTACTATCCTAATAATAGAGTCCCCTACCACTAAAACCTGTCTGTTGCTCTGCCTGTGCAGCTCTATTTGGCATTGTCATTTCTGAATGGACATCCCCAACAGTTTCACTCAATCTGGCAAATCCTTGGTGTTTACCAACTCAGAACTGACCTGCCTCCTCCTCTGCTTCTTCTCACTAGCCCCATTTCAACCCTCCATGCTAGGCCCAGCTAAACTGTGCTCAGTGAGCACAAACTCCCTTTCCAGTGGAATATCAGTAAGTGCTGCAATTCTCCTCTCCAGTTCTTCAATTTGAGCTCCCAGAGAGGCAACATGCTCATACCTCTCACAGAGATATGGAACCTGGATCATCTGTTCCAGTAGTGCATACATACGACAGAATGTACACTGAGTGAGATTGCCACTGGACTGACTCAAAATTTCTGTGTGGAACAAAAACAAACAATAATAAGAATGAATATATTTGTATAAAGCTTATAAAAAAGATAAATAATAATAAAAAATTAAATAAAATACACACACACACACACACACACACACAATCTTATGCATGCTGTATTACACAGCTTTAATGTAAAGCCATGGCTGGAATAAACACAGGCTGAGTATCCAATCCATGTACAGCTGTTTCAAGCTTACTGGCTATCATCAGCATGGAGCGGGATCTCAGCCTGTGTTGTGGAAATTATGAGTAGGTAGTTCACATAACAATCATTTATAATATGGTGGGCAAAAGAGCGATAGAAGCCCTTCACCATACAGTAGTACAGTAAATACAAAGTACATCTGTGTTCACATCTGAATGTCTAAAGCAAGCTAAAAAACCTGCTTCCAGCTCAGAGTTCCGAGAAAAACAGTTATTACACTGCATTCTGGGAAGTTGAGCTGGGAAGTGCAAAAGTGCCCACAAATGCCTCACATATATAATTGTCATAAGTGCGGGTTGTCAAAAGTTGTTGCTAACGCTGTGGCCCTCGCAAAGCCGAAGGTGCTCCTTGCCAGCAACTGCGGACCTCGCAACATTTACGGACTTACGACACACAAATTTTTGAGATGCGGGACTTAGAATAAAAAACATTACGTACTTAACGGCCGACGCGCGCGACTCTGAAAACAATAGAAACACAATAAATAAACACAAAAAATACATAAAAAACATACCCACAGCAAGTGGGGGGGGGGGGGCTGGCACACAGGACCTCTGCAAGTGAAGTTACACCTCCATTTAAGTCCAAATTCCAGACTTTATAGACAAGAAAAAACCCCTAAGCAAGGGAAAAAATGGCCTCCGAAAAAAATGAAAATGAGGCTACAGGACCCTAAACACGCAAAACACATACGGACGAGGTCCACGAACACGGACGCAAAAGCAGCCACAGCCGCGTACCACACATTACCCGCCATTTTACAACACTTACTTCCTGAATGCGGAAGTACACAGCTACCCTAACGGATTTCCCTTGCGCACGCACACTATTTACACTACACACTGCACACATTGCTGACACTTACGCAGCAGCTCCACAGCAGTGAAAACACACATTGTATGCTACAGCAACATGAAAGCAGATTGACAGCTCTTCAACACAATGCTTTTTGCATATATTACTTCCAAATAGGTAAAGTATATTCCTTTATTAATGTATTATTTATTTGATTACCATACACCAAACAGCATTAGCTCACTTACAATTTCATTGTCGTCATTTTTTGACGGGCAATATTCTAGTATATATATATTCCCTTTTTTGCACTATAAGTCTGCCCCCCCTTTCTTTGCACTCCCTCCTTTTATTTAAACTCCTACACTTTTACTAGAACTGCACTCATCCTAGAATTGTTCGCAAGCTCACAAGTTTGCCCCTTCTCCTGTTTATATTAACTTCTGCCTACTCACCTGGACACAATTAGAGCACTCAGCAAATAATCACACTTTACTTGCAAGAAGTAATTTCCAGTTGCAAACAGCCCCAGACAACTCACAAAGCTTTATTCAAGTTTAACACAGTCAAACCACACCCCTCTCACCTGCCCTCAGCAAATAATCACAGTCTGACTGAGGTAATTTTGTGCGACTTTGTCCACCACTCCTTACAAGCCTCAGTTTCTATGGAAGACACGCATGACAAGCAATCCTACACCGATTATCATAAAAGTGGCTCTGCTCACCTCTAATTTTGGCCGTGATTAGTTGTCAAGCATCTCTCCCATAAAAATTCCTGAAGCTCGGGTTGTTATCTATCGGACAATTAGTGCATCCTGGCTGGGCTCATCAAATGTTGGAGAGAAAACATACCCACCAACCATAATTTACTCCGAAACCCAGTCATGATACCAAAAAATAGAGTCCTCAGATAATTTTCTTATTAATAGATTTTATTTATACAAAACGTGAGTCAACAACAAAAAAACATCCAAAATGGCCGCTGCTGACTGACTGAATGAACAGAAATATAAACAACATACCTTTTTTTTATAGTGAATTACATAAAAAACATGATATATCCCATCAACTAAGTCAATAAGATATTATTTATATAAGGTGATTCGATAGTATAAGATGCATACAGTTTGCACTTGTTAATAATATCTGACACATCACTATATGCACACAAAAACTATTTTATTTATTATCTCTAGGCATAGGTCAAGTGTTGGCCTTGTATACTTACTGAAATGCACATTTGTTTAGGGTAAATAGTTGTCGACTGTCTCCATTAAAACTTGCCAAATCATGGGACATGCAGATTTAAGTGTTTCATGCCTTATGGCCTACAATGAAAAATTACTGGTTCACAGCTTACATCTTAGCTAAATATCACAATTGCTGCAAAAGTGATAAATGCTATATATACTGTATATATATATATATATATATATATATATATATATATATATGTACACAAACTAAAAATGTATGAATATTTGTATTTTACCACAACAGGAGAAAGAGAGAGGAGAGAAAAGAGCTATAGAGAGAGAAATAGAAGAGAGATAGAGTTAAAGGAGAGACAGAGAAATAGATGAGGGGAGAGGTAGAGCTAGAGATGGGGAGAGGGAGTGCTATGGGGGAGAGATAGAGATAGGAGGAGAGGGAATGAGAGATTGGGGGAGATGGAGAGATATGGAGAGAAAAATAGAGGCGAGATAGAGAAATAGAGGAGGGGACAGAGAGAGAGAGAGAGAGAGAGAGAGAATGAGTGATGGAGAGAGTGATAGAGAAGAGGGAGAGGAAGAGATATGGAGAGAGAAATAGAGGAGAGAGAGATAATGGAGAAATAGAGAAATAAATGAGGGGAGAAGGAGAGAGATAGAGGAAAGAGTGATAGGGAAATTAGAGAAATAGAGGAGGAAGAGAGAGGGAGAGAAATTGAAGAGAGATAGTGGAGAGAAGGAGAGAGAGATAGAGTAGAGAGAGAGATAAAGGAGAGAAATAATGGAAGAAGTGAGAGAGAGAAAGAAATTGAGGAGAAATAGAGAGAGGGGAGAAGAAGAGAGGAGAGGGAGAGGAAGAGATATGGAACAAGAAATAAATGTGATGGAGGATGTGATAGAGGAGAGACAAAGAAATAGAGGAGAGGGCATAATAGGGGAAGAAGGAGAGATAGGGGAGAGGGAGAGATGAGGGAGAGATGGGAGAGATAGGGGAGTGGAAAAAATAGAGATAGGGGAGAGGGAGAGATAGGGGAGAAGGAGAGAAAAGGGTTGGCATGAGGGAGAGAAAGGGATTGATATGAGGGAGAGCTATCCGAGAGGGAGGGAGGGAGAGATACAGAGAGAGAGAGAGGGATAGGAACTACTTCTATGAGCTGCCATGAACATACGTCCTGATCTAACATGTATACTATTTAATTATTGCATGTCATCAAGAAACTGGAGGATCTTCCCAGCATAACAAAAGTAAGCAGAACCAGCACCACCTTATCAATAGATTAAATAAGTAAAGTGATCTAGTGATAGAGAGATTAGGGGAAATGGAGACAGATTAGGGGAGATGGAGAGAGATGGGGGAGAGGGAGAGATGGGAAAGAGGGAAAGATAGAGAGAGAGATGGAGAGATGAAGAGAGAGGGAGAGAGATAGAGGAGTGAGGGAGAGAGATAGAGGAGTGAGGAAAAGAGATAGAGGATAGAAAGAGAGATGCTGGAGAGATTGAAAGGAGAGTGACTGAGAGAGAGATATATAGAAGAGGGGGAGAGATTGAGATACGGGAAAGGGAGTGATAGAGGGAGTGATATAGATAGGGGAGAGGGAGTGAGTGATAGGGGAGAGAGACAGGGAGTTATAGGGGAAAGGGAGAGATAGTAGGAGTGACAGGGGAGAGGGAGTAATAGGGAAGAGGGAGTGATAGGGGGAGAGGGAGAGATAGAGATAAGAAGATAGATAGAGATAGGAGGAGAGGGAGTGCTAGAGGGAAAGGGAGAGATAGGGGAGAGATAGATATAGGGGAGAGGAAGTGAGTGATAGGAATAGAGAGATGGGAGAGCTAGGGGGAGTGATGAAGGTAAAGGTAGAGATAGTAGGAGAGGGAGTGAGTGATAGAGATAGAGAGATTAGGGGAGAGGAAGAGATTAGTCGAGAGGGAGAGATGTGGAGATATAGAGGGAGAGATATGGGGAGAGGGAGACATAGAGGGAGATGGAGAGATAGGGGAGAGGGAGATGAATAGATATGGAGAGAGAAATAAAGGGGAGAGAGATAGAGGAGAGGGTAAGAAATAGAGAAGGGGAGAGAGATAGAGGATAGAAATAGAGGAGGAAGAGAGATGGAGAGAATTTGAGGAGAGATAGAGGAGGAAGAGAGATGGAGAGAAATTGAGGGGAGTGGGAGCAAGAGATAGAGGAGAGAAAGAGAGGAGGGTAGAGAGAGGGTGAAGGAAGAGAGGAGAGGAAGAGGGAGAGAGAAATAGAGGTGAGAGAGATAAATGAGAGACAGTGAAGTAGAGGAGGGAAGAGGGAGAGAGATAGAAGAGAGTGTGGAGCAGAGAGAGAGAAAGAGATAGGGAGAGATAGGGTAGAGGGAGAATTGGAGATGGAGGAGGGAAAGATGGAGATGGGAGAGTTAGAGATAGGGGATCAGGAGAGACGGAGATAGGGCAGAGGGAGAGTTGGATATAGGGGAGGGGAGAGGGGGAGATAGGAGAATGGAGATGGAGAGATAGGGGAACAGAGAGGGAGAGATAGGGAAAGAGGGAGAGAAACGGGTTGAGATGAGGGAGAGAAAGGGGTTGAGATGAGAGAGACATAGGGGGAGAGGGAGGGATAGAGAGGGAGGGAGAGAAACAGAGATAGAGAGGGATAAGAACTGTTTCTATGAGCTGCCATGAACATGCATCCTGATCTAACATTTATTCTATTTCATTATGGCATGTCATCAAGAAACTGTAGACACTTCCCAGCATAAGAAAAGTGAGCAGAACCAGCACCAAATCATCCCTCATCAAGAAAATGGATGTTGTTCCCAGCATAACAAAAGTAATCAGAACCACCACTATCCTTATCAAGTAATAACTAAGTAAAATGAGATTAAATAAAAAATCAAGTAAATGGGTGGAGCATGTGTCAGTGAGCAGGGCTTATAGAGGTAACATTATTAACGGTAGGAGGTTATACAACTGGGTGGCGTCAATGTAAGGGGAGGGCCCGGGTCTCTGTCTTCTGCCCCACCAACTTGGAAGGTCAACAGCCACCACTGTGTATAACATTATATAATAGAAACATAGTAGTGGAGGTTATTTCTTTGTAGTTCAACCTTTCATTCTCCTCTTATCCTTGTATTATGTGAATTGTAAATTAATCAAGAGAAAGGCAAGCAAAAAAAAATAAAATTTAATAAATCATTAATAATCTAATTGGGGATAATTACAACTTCCTGATCTAAAAAATTGACAACTGGGTTATTTCCAGGTTCAATTTCTTAGCTAATTTTGTTACTTGACATAACCTTGTAATCATATTGCCTTGTAGGCAACTTTTTGTTCCATATAGAATCATTCAGTTTGATTTGCCTCTCTTAATAGCTCAATTCCTTTGTTCTCCTTCTTAGTTATTTTGCCCTTCTCTGAACCTTTTCTGGAACATGTATTTTGTGATGTGGTGCCCAAGACTGTAATACACTTGACCAAGTGAGGTCTTACCAGAGATTTATCTTGTGACATTATTATACTTTATTCCTTGCTTCTAAACCACTCCCCAAACAGCATGAGATAAATAGTTTAGTTACGTGTTGATAACATTTGTATTCAATGATTCAGTTTAGTTTAGCTATTATATTTTAAGACATAATGTTTACCACTAACAACAGGATCTACATTGGCCAGAGATTTGTAAGTTTCCTTCCTAGATTTGATGGTGCTCCTGGGGATCATCAAAGATTTTGATATTTTTTTATAACCTAACCCTGACTTGTACTTCTCAACAACATTGTCCCTTACTTGTTTGGAGAGTTATTTGGCCTTCGTGGCAGTGCTTGGTTAGTGGCGCCTCTTGCTTAGGTGTTGCAGCATCTGGGGTCTTTCAAAAAAGGTATATGTATGTAATGACAGATCACGTGACACTTAGATTGCACACAGGTGGACATCATTTCACTAATTATGTTACTTCTGAAGGAAATTGCACCAGAGCTTTTTATGGGCTTCATAACAAAGGGGGTGAATATATACGCACATGCCAATTTTCAGTTTTCTATTTCTAAAAAATAGTTTTATGTATATATTTTTCTCATTTCACTTAACCAACTTAGACTATTGTGTTCTGATCCATCAGTTAAAATTCAGTTTAACAAAACATTGAACTTAAGGCGGTAATGTAACACAATAGGTAAAAAGTCAAGTGGGGGTGAATACTTTTGCAAGGCACTGTAATATATCTTACTGTCTTAAAACCAAACTTAATTGATCTTATCAGGGAGGATGCATACACTCAACTGAAGGCTGATACCATAACCTTTGAAAACATATGTAATACTAAATATTGCTATTATAAATTATTAAACATGAATTTTATTAATGATCAATGCATAATTAAAATAATTAACTCCTCTTGCTATACCATTACAGTGGTCCGCTAAGCAGTGTTATGTGGGTACCATATCTGCTTTTTATCAGTCCCTGGAAATTGAGCCTATGGAGTCTTTAAACTAAATGTAATGATTTAGCTATTACAGTTCCCTCAATACCCTTGCAGGTATTCCATCTGAAATTGGTACTTTTTTTTACATTTGTTTCTTGTGTTAATGCAACTTTTGGATTACTTCATGAATTCTTCAATCGTTTGGTAAAGGTAATGAAGCCAATTTATTTACAGTGGTCCCTACCATTGGTACTTCCCTTCTGTATAGAGTAGAAAATAGTTTGTTTTGCTCACTTGCCTTCTCCTAATCACTATTGATCAATCTGCCTGTCTCACATTCCACGCTTCCAATGTTTACCTTTTTAGTCTTTTCCAACATATGTATTTAATATAATCAATTTTATTCTCATTTGCATTTCACTTTTTTTTTTTTGAAGACTTGTTATAATTATTGTACATGCTGCCACTATTCCCCTCCTTATTGTATAATTTGTATGTCTTTTTGTTGCTTATGTTTTTTAAGTCATTATTTACTTTTATTCTCCACTGTGTATGTTGATATGTATAAATATTTAGCAAAATCTTAAAGGTTGTCCATTTATTGTCTGTGTTTTACTTGCTAGTGCTTTGTCCCTGTATATGCAGTATAATGATGCTCTTATACTATTAAAATGTGTTATTTGTTGACGCCCACATTGCTTTTGAAAACTAATTTTAAACAAGAATGTGTAGTGTTCACTGCTCCCTTACGTCAACATTTAATATTACATAAGTATTATTTGTGATTACTACATCCATCATAACCTCTATATTGGACTAGCAACTTGCCTGTCAAAAAATGACGGTCAATAAAATGTTAATGTTGTGAAATTTTTTTGCAAAACAATATGAATCTGATACATTTGTCACCTTTTTTTTATATAAAAATAAATACCAAATGATTTTTTTACTTTTTATTTTTTTAACTTTCAACTTATATTTAACCAACATGTTTCAATGTATTTTTTCAATCTTCAGTCTTTTAATTGTGATTTATATATAATAACAATATACAAATGTGTTCTTTTTTCATGCATACATATTGTAAAGTCTAACATCAAAGTTTGTAACATGCAACTTGTATATTAAACAATCTTTAAACATTTTTTTAACAATACTAACACTTTTCAATTGTTATTTATCCATGAGTAACTGCGGACTATGTTATCTTTGAGTAACTGAATTGTTTTAATAATGACATGCTTTTTATCATTTTTTACATTTTTGTTAAACTCTTGTTAAACTAAATTGGCATTGAATCCAGAGGAAGGCAAACAATAAAACCCCCCATTGAAAGTTTGCCAATTCTATCAAAGAGGGAAGAAAATGAATTGCTTCCTGACCCCATTAACTGGCGGTTGGATTACTCCCTGTATCAATACTCTGTCTTTAAATGATACACTTCAAATTATTATGAAATGCTGCAACTTATAGTAATATACATGTTTGACTATACCACATATATATTTAACTAACTGTCAAACACGTTTAAAATACACATATTTAACATATGAAATTGTAACATCAAACAATAACATTTAACTCAAGTCACGAAAATGTCAGATAATTGTTTTGTGGGGCCAATCATGTGAATATGAAACTTTTAACCCATTCCAATATGTTTAAGGATTTTTTACTGTTGTTTTTCTTATCGTTTCCTTTTTTTTTGTTCTGTTTGTCCTTTGTGCAAATGTCACATAGAGTTTCGTAAGTGAAATAGTGGTCCCCTATTTAAAGAGTCCCAGAGTACTTCAATTTTGTACTGGAAGTAAAACCACTGTTCTCTATGTTTTTTTTTTCCTTTCTATAGAGTTTCTTCTTGAAATGTTGTTTTTGTGCAATCATATCGAGTACCATAAAATGTTGTCGTGGAAATGAAACCACTGTCCTCTATCTTTCCAACACCTCATAGTACACAATGTTTTTGGTATAAAAGCATCCATCATCCAATAAATGACCCTGACTTTCGTTTTCTTCAACATGCACTTTAATTTCGTTTGGATTTGTGCACCTTGAAAAAGCAACATAGAGTTGTCCATGTGCAAAAACTGGTTCTTTAAAAAAAATCCAAATAGACTTAAAAGTTTGTCCTTGGGATTTATTGATGGTCATGGCAAATGCCATGATAACTGGAAATTGTCTCCTTTGAAGGACAATAGGCAAACTACTCTCACTTGGAGCTAAATCAATTCTTGGTATAAAAACTTGTTCACCATTATGGGTCCCAGTTATAATTTCTGCATGTATAAAATGATCTTTCAACTCATGAAGAATTAATCTGGTCCCATTACAAAGTCCATTTTTTGGATTCATATTTCTCAATAACATAACAATTGCCCCTTTTTTCAATTGTAAAATATGTGGGGGCATTCCAGATGGTGTTAACTAATTAATAAATTCGATACTAAAATTCGATTCACTGTCTTTATCATCAGCCAGAACTGAATCTGCACTGTAATAATTCTTTTGTGGTGCATTGATGTATTTTAAAATTTCGTTATTTACATTCAAGGCATTGATATTTTTTGATGTTAATATCACTTTGTTTGCAATGTCTGAGTAATCCTCGTTATTAAGAGTGATTAGAAATATGGCTGATATGAGTGATTCATTGCAAACCATTTCTGACTGAATTTCAATGGTATCATTTGGTAAATGCTGTATTTCTGGATGTTTTCCTTCTCCGATTTTAATGAGCCAATCATTGAATTCATTTTGGCCTTCAGATCTCATATTTAATTCTAATTTGAGATGTGTAAATATTTGCCACAGTTTACTGGTCTTGATACATGTTTCAATGATCTCCGTTCTATTTCCATGTGGCACAACAGGTAATGTTTGCCTAAAATCTCCTCCTAACAGCATCACCTTTCCACCAAATGGCAACTTATTATCCATCACTTATTTTAAGAATCTATCAATACATTGCAGTGCATGACATGACATCATTGTTGCCTCGTCTATGATAATTAGTTTAGTTTGTTTACATTTTCTTGCTTGTAAAGAATTGAGTCGAATATCTGACACTGATATTTCCAAAATGGGAACTGGCAGCTTAAATCCATTATGCACAGTTCTACCACCATCTAACAAAAGTGCAGTAATTCCAGTTGTTGCAAATGGCATAGCTATCTGACCCTGTGATTGAATATAACTCATCAAACAATTGTATAGATAAGTTTTTCCTGATCCACCCGGGCCGTCTAGATAGAAATACCGGTCTTTGACCATTTCATCATCTGTAGCATTTGTGATGGCATGAAATGCTTGTAACTGTAAAGTATTTAAAGTTGCCAGTTTTTCTTCAGTTTTTTGTTTTTGTAGCTCAGTGTCATAATCATCAAAATTGATGTCATCTATAAGTCCTGGATCTGGCAAATTAAAACTTGCACAATTTAATCCATGAGCCAACAATATTTCTTGTATTTCCATCAAGGTTTTTAACAGTGCTATTGGTTCCTTGTAACGTTTCAAGAAGTCTTCTGACATATTTAATTTAAATGTTTCCCACAAAGTAAAAGCATCAGGTACATTGCAAAAGTAATGTGCAGTAAAGCAAACAAACTGACTTTGACGCAAATGTACAGCTAAACGATAGATAGCATGTGACCGATCATGCATCTCAAATTTCAAAAGGCGCCACATTGCTTCAGGAGCACTCACATAGCGAGCATCTAAATAATTTGATAGTTCGTCATGTAAAATTGGATTTTTGGTTTCATTTGCAGCACCTTGCACAACAACAGTAGCTGCATCATATCCTTTGTATATATATTTATACACATACTTGATTGATTTAATAGAAGTGCAAGCTTCCACATTGATATGTGCATTGTACTTGATGAGCAAATGTGGATTGTATGGAACGACAAATCTATTATAAACCTTTTGCCCACGGATAATAGCTGTTTGTCCTTGTGTTCTTTTATACAAAGGATATCCATCACAATTTGCATAAGTTTGCATTTGAAATTGTTTTGGAAATTCTTTAGTACATTTTTTATTTTCCATACATGGTGAATTATGATTCATCTCTCCACATGGTCCATGATTCATTCTGTGTGTAACAATCTCCCGAAGTTTGTTATATTTTTCTTGGTCTGGCAATTCAGCCGAAATGACTGAATCCACTCTCTCTGCAGTATTCAACTTATCTTTTTCCTGCAGTATTAAAAGTATGTGAGCATGTGGCAGTCCTCTTTTTTTAAATTCAATGGTGTAAACAAAAGCCACACATGTCCAAATAAGTGTGCTTTAGTGATATCATGTATTAATGAATTGAGTTTGATTTTGAATATTCTTGCCACTAAATCGGGTCGGTCAGAAGTAGTTTGTCCCAGATTCAAATTTTCCTTGATCTCTGGCCATTGTGGATTACATGTGAATGTAATAAATAAATCTGGTTTTCCAAATTTTGTGACAATAGCCATGGCATCATTATACCTTTCTCGCATATTGCGAGGAGATACTTGGAAAGTGGATGGCAAAATAATTACTCTTCCAGCTGGAATGTCTCTGTTGGAAGCTAATTTTGCCACATAATCCATTAATCCACAATACTGTTCTACTCATAACTTATTTTGTTGAAATTTAATGAAATTTAGATTATTGGCTTCAACTTGTAGATATGAATCAATAATCCATTGTTGAGTGAGTTTGCCCCCAAAAATTGGATTAAAAGAATCCCGAATAGCACTTTGTGCCACTTTATATTCCAGCATGGAAATATTAGATCTAAGACGAAGTTTAGTATTAGGATAACTTTCCAATTGTAATTTTGGTTCCCATCCAGGTTCCCCATTTGGAAAGAAAATGGGATATGTCATTGGATCTAAATTACAGCTTAATATATTTATGTTGATAAATGGTTGTTATTCATTGCATGGATATATTCTAATATCCCGCTAAAAAGGTGGTTCACCATCTTCATTTTTAAACACCATGGCAACCTCATTTACTGTTGGTAAATTATATAATCTTTGATCAGTGTTGCGATCTCTTTTTACCACCATATTTACTCTTGGCGTAGGCAATTGATGTCTTTGAGCATGTTCCTGTTGTTCTTTTTCAAGCTGTGCTAATTGTTTGTATGCTTGGCTGTATGGGTATGGGTTTTTTGCCATAATTTTATCCAGCTGTTCAAAGACTATGCGCAAACACTGTTTATTTTCTGGAAGCGTCATTCTTTGTTCCACAGCTTCCATTGTACCTAAGACATATAACTGTGCAAATTTCCTTTGCTCTCCTTCTTGTGTGTGTAAATGTGAAGTTCGGTGGTAAATTTGACCTTGAGCTCTAAAACAGTAAGGACCATGTCCTGGTACATTTTCTGCTAATGTTGCACCCATTGAAGCAAATTAAATTGCACTGTTATAAGACTTTATGTTTTGTTTGAAATTATTATAATTTGGAAATGTTGGATCGCTCAAAATGCATTCTAAATAATATGGAAATGGGTGTCTTAGTGGAAGTTTCACCTTTCCTTTCTGACAGCAACTAATGAAATTTCCGTCAGTAGGTCTTTCCTTTATAAAATGATAGGCCCCACAAAACTGACAAACCACATTAAGTAACCCACAATAATGAGTATCTACTTGTACTGCAGTAGTAAACACATTGTCATGCATTTTTTCAACATAGAGATCAGAACCACTTTCTATATGTACATTGGTGTCATGTGTCTCTACATTTAAGTCATTAGGCAATATAGAATCATTTGACAATGGTTCACAGACATGTTTTTGTTTACTTTTTGTTTTCTTGGAAGCCCCAACACACTCACTTGCTGCTTTCTTACTCATTTTTCTTTTATTTAAAAGTCTCTGTCGATCTTCTTCTCTCAAGCGTTGGGAAGTTTCCGGTGTCTGAGCATCTCTCCACCTTTGCTTCCTTTCCCTTGCCAATCTTCTTTTGCGTTCAATTTTGTCTTCTCCATTACCCGCCATTTTAATCTGTAATTGTAAAAAGAGATGTAATTATTGTTTGTTGTTTGTTTTATGTACATATTGTTTTTACCTTTTCTACTGTTACATTAAACTGTAGGAATGAAGTAATCAACCATTTAAACATTTTTTTACAATGAAATAAATAAAACCATTTCACAAATGTTTTATTGACATATATTAAATACCAATGGACTGCAGATATATATATTTTTGAAAGGTAATTATTAATTACATAGTAAAGTAATATGAATGTCCGTTATTGATTGATTTCCAAAATAGTATAAATGTAGAACTTTCCAAGTTACTTCTATTCTCCTAAAGAAGCTGCAACATAAACATCTATTAATAAAGTATACATGTATTGTAACAGACTCTTATTTTTTTAAAACCTTGTACTTATTTTACAATGAAATAAATAAAACCATTTACATTTTTTTTATTGACATATATTAAATAGCAAAATGCTGCACATATATATATATTTTGTAACGTAATTATTAATCCTTCAATTCCATTCATTCTTCATTGTCTTGACTGCATACATTTAATTCCCTTTTTTCTCAAGTCATGTAACCTTTTTTTTTGTTAATATTATTATTTTTTTTTTTTCCGTTTGCAAATTTACATAAGTGCATGTTACAAATTTTTCTTATATTCTAAAATAAATCTTTTCAGTGATGACTAATTATTACTAAATGCAACTATTATTATCCGTTAATTAATCAATAAGTACTCTCCATTTTAACAAAATACAAAATAGCCTTTTTTGTTCCATCACTTGAGAATTAAATGTTATACCTGTGAAGGTGATCTTTATGGTGTTCAAAGGCTGCAAACGTCACGCTGTGTGTTGATTCAGTTGCAGATCCAATGAAACTGTGAAATAAGAATGAAATCCTTTTTAACATTTTCCTTCATCCGTATCCTTCAATCAGCAGCAACAGACATATATTTGGATAGATTCAAAACCTAAAAGCATATTCCTGAATGTCTTGCTGTAGTAATATAATTAAATGCTGTACCTGTCAAGATTATCCTTATGATGTTCAATGGCTCCAAACGTCACTGTCTCTGTTCATTCAGCTGTAGCTCCGCTGAAAGTGTACAAAAATGTAAAATTAATGTGTTGCTTCATCCGTATCAATAAATCAGCCTGAACACAGATATTTTTGCATAGAATAAAAACATGAAATGAATATATCAATCAATCAGCATGAGCACAGATATGTTAGCATAGATTAAAAACATGCAATCAATATTCCTGTCAGTCTTTAAATAAGAATCAATTAATGTCCATTAATCTTAAATTAATGTCTGACTAAATATAACGTCAAGATGTAAGCATGAGTATATTCCCTTTATTTTGGGGGGGGCGGGTATTTTATAATGAATATATTACAACTGAATTATTAAAATAATGTACATTAATAATGAATCAATGTGTTCCTTTTTTATGCACATTCTTAAACGTTAACCTTTTTTGATATTAATGATTACTAATGATTAATTAATTAATTAATTAATTAAAGTACATTATTAATTTTATTTTCAATACTTTCACACAGGTAAGCACAATATTATTTCTCAATTAAATACATTTCAATTTCTTGTTTCCTCTCATTTTATTTATTATTTTAAAATTAATTAATTATTATGTCGCGAATAGTTCGCCGGCAGATTGTTCCCGGCAAACATAGCATGTTCGCGTTCGCGGCGAACAGCGAACATATGCGAGATTCGACCCGCCCCCAATACTTTATCATTGAGCAAACTTTGACCCTGCATGTCACAGTCAGCAGACACATTCCAGCCAATCAGCAGCATACACTCCCTTCCACACCCTTCTACCTCATGGACAGCAGCCATTTTGGAATCATAACTAACTTGCAGTCTTACTGAGAGGAGGCTGAGTGTAGGTGCTGCTGATTGAATAGGGAAATCAATAGCTAGGCAAGTTTATTCAGTGTCCAGTGCAGTGCTGAAGGACTCATCAGATCTCTGCTGTAAACACAGCACCCCAAAAAGCCCTTTTTAGGGCTATACCATCATTTTTTTTTATTCGTTTTTTTTCTGTGTAATCTAACTTCATTTGCCTGTCTCCCTGCTAGCCCCTGCTTGCAAGTGTGTGTGTCAGGCTCACAGCTTATACTGTGTGTGCACAACGCATACAATATAATATTGTTTACTAGTTGTCTACTTTTAAAAAACCCAAACTTTTATTTTCTTAAATCTAAGTGCATTTGCCTCACTGTCAATCAAAGTTCATTTGCTTGACCGCTACCCATAGTGTGTGTCCTGCTTACAAGTACTGTGCCAAGTTCAACCAATCCAGTCTAGTTGGGGTACCAACAGTCCACATTTAAAAAAAAATGACAGGCAGAGGCAGGACACCTTGCAGAGGCCGTCGTGGTCGTGGTGCTGTGATTCCCTTTGGCCCTACAATAATGCCCAGTGTTCAGAGGCCAGTTACCCTGAACTTGAAAAGTTCAGAGGACGTAGTTGACTGGCTAACACAGGACACCCAATCTTCTACAGCTTCCGCTTGGAATATTGACGCACCATCCTCCTCCAGCTTAGCTTCGGGCACCTCTCAAGTTACCACTCACCCACCTGCCGCCACCACCAACACTAGTACCACAGCCAATTCAATTGATCAGTCAGAAGAGTTATTTACACATCAGTTTGAAGAAATGAGTGATGTGCAACCATTATTGCCAGAGAATGTAGATAACAGGGATATGTCTCAGTCAGGCAGCATTACACACATGTACGTACGATGTGATGATGATGATGATGATGTACCCGCTGCTGCTTCCTTTGTTCAGTTGTCATATACAAGTGAGGCGGGTGATGATGATGACGATGCGTCACGTGGGTGCCTGCTAGAAGAGAAGAAGAACAGGGGGAAAGTTCAGATGGGGAGACAGAGAGGAGGAGACGAGTTGGAAGTAGAGGGAGGTCATCGCAACGAGCTAGTGGCACAGTCAGACAGCATGCATCAGCACCCGGAGTCAGCCAGACAGCACGCCAATCAAGGCATGCTGTTGCCACCACCAGAATGCCGTCACCGCCGAGCTCAGCAGTGTGGCATTTTTTTTGTGTGTATGCCTCTGACAACAGCGATGCCATTTGCAACCTGTGCCAAAAGAAACTGAGTCGTGGGAAGTCCAACACCCACCTAGGTACAACTGCTTTGCGAAGGCACATGATGTCACATCACAAACGCCAATGGGATCAACACATGAGTACAAGCAGCACACAAACTCAAAGCCGCCATCCTCCTCCTGGTCCAGCATCTTTCACCACATCAACCACTGCTGTCCTCCTTGCCCCCTCTCAACTCTCCACCACTCCGTCTCTCGCCTCTTGCTGTTCCTGCTCATCTCCCCACAGTCAGGTGTCTGTCAAGGGCATGTTTGAGCGTAAGAAGCCAATGCCACAAAGTCACCCCCTTGCCCAGCGTTTGACAGCTGGCTTGTCTGAACTCTTGGCCCGCCAGCTTTTACCATACAAGCTGGTAGAGTCTGAGGCGTTCAAAAAGTTTTTAGCGATTGGGATACCGCAGTGGAAGGTACCCGGACGAAATTTCTTTGCCCAAAAGGCAATCCCCAACCTGTACTCAATTGTGCAAAAGGAAGTAATGGCATCTCTGGCACACAGTGTTGGGGCAAGGGTCCATCTGACCACTGATACCTGGTCTGCAAAGCTTGATCAGGGCAGGTATATCACCTACACTGCGCATTGGGCAAACCTGCTGACGCCTGCCAAGCATGGAATGCGTGGCTCTGCAGAGGAGTTGGTGACACCGCCACGACTTGCAGGCAGGCCTGCTGCCACCTCCTCTACTCCTCCTACTCCATCCTCTTCCATAACCTCCTCAGCTGAGTCCTCTTCTGCTGCTGTGTCTTGCTCCACATCAACAGCACCCCCCCAGCTCCCCAGATACTATTCCACATCCCGGATACGGCAGTGTCATGCCGTCTTGGGGTTGACTTGCCTCAAAGCAGAGAATCACACCGGGCCAGCACTCCTGTCCGCCCTGAACGCACAGGTAGATCAACGGCTGACTCCGCACCAACTAGAGATTGGCAAAGTGGTTTGTGACAACGGAAGAAATTTGTTGGCGGCATTGAATTTGGGTAAGTTGAAGCATGTGCCGTGCATGGCACATGTGTGTAATCTGATCGTACAACGCTTTGTCCATAAGTATCCAGGCTTATAGGACGTCCTGAAGCAGGCCAGAAAGGTGTGTGGCCATTTCAGGCGTTCCTACACGGCCATGGCGCACTTTTCAGATATCCAGCGGCGAAACAACATGCCAGTGAGGCGCTTGATTTGTGACAGCCCCACACGTTGGAATTCAACACTCCTAATGTTCGACCGCCTGCTCCAACAAGCCATTAACGAGTATTTGTATGACCAGGGTGCTAGGACAGCCTCTGCGGAGCTGGGGATTTTTTTGCCACGTTAATGGACGCTCATGCGCAATGCCTGTAGGCTCATGCGTCCTTTTGAGGAGGTGACAAACCTTGTCAGTCGCACCGAAGGCACCATCAGCGACATCATACCATTTGTTTTACTCCTGGAGCGTGCCGAGGAAGAGTTGTGGTCACCATCACCATCAGAAACAGCCTTATCAGCATCTCTTGCTGGACCTGCGGCAACACTGGAAGAGGATTGTGAGGAAGAGGAGTCAGAGGAGGAATGTGGCTTTGAGGGGGAGGAGGAAGACCAATCACAACAGGCATCCCAGGGTGCTCGTTGTCACCTATCTGGTACCCGTGGTGTTGTACGTGGCTGGGGGGAAGAACATATCTTCAGCGAGATCACTGAGGACGAGGAACGGGACATGACTAGCTCGGCATCCAACCTTGTGCAAATGGGGTCTTTCATGCTGTCGTGCCTCTCGCAGGACCCTCGTATAAAAAGGCTGAAGGGGAACGACCTGTACTGGGTGTGCAGGCTACTAGACCCCCGGTATAAGCAGAAAGTGCCTGATTTGTTACCAAATTACCGCAAGTCAGAAAGGTTGCAGCAGGTCCAAAACAAATTAACAAGTATGCTTTACACAGCATATAAGGGTGATGTCTGAGCACAAGGGCAATATAACAGGGGAAGAGGTGAAAGTAATCCACCTCCCACGACCACGCCGGCAAGGACAGGACGTTTAAAAGACGTGTTGTTGATGGAGGACATGCGGACCTTTTTCAGTCCTACGCATCGCATCAGCCCTTCGGGATCCACCCTCAGAGAACGACTTGACCGACAGGTAGCAGACTACCTCGCCTTAACTGCAGATATCGACACTCTGAGGAGCGAAGAACCCCTTGAACTTCTGGCCTGCCCCGCTTCAAGTGTCCTGTCAGAAAGGACCTTCAGTGCAGCAGCAGGTTTTGTCACCGAGAAGAGAAGTCGCCTAGGGCAAAAAAGTCTAGATTGCCTAACCTTTATAAAGATGAATGAGGGATGGATCCCGAAGGGACTGACACTGGGCGATACATTCGACTGAAAAAGGCCTGATGAGATGAGCTGCCTTCGACTATAAATGGTCCACATGCTGCTGTATGTTATCTGTGAATGCCGGATGACTTGCGTGAATTATCCGCCACCAACTAGGGTTCAAGAAGAGGCAATGTTTTATGGCACTTTCTGCCTGGGGAACAAAGGTCAATTTTTCTGGCCGCTGCAACAGCAGCGGCTTCAACAATATCTAATTTTTGAATTTCAATTTTTATGCCAGAAGGCGTACGGCATGTAATGGAAAAGAAAGCATATTGAACAGTCTTGCATAACACAACAGTTGTGCAAAAATACATATTTACAATGAAGAAATTTTGTTAAAATTAGGTGGCTAGGCCTTCTTTTTTTTACTTTTTTGGTTAATACATTTTCTTTTTTTTTACTGTGATTGCAATTTTTAAGAGAAACCTAAGACATGGTAAAACAGACAATAGTAAAGTCCTTTTATCTATCATCACTCCAGCAGTAGCTTATTATTTACAATATCTAACCTGCTCAATCGCCCTTGGGTTACCCTAGGGCAGGCTTCAGTAGGCGACCTCTCCTTTCCTCGGATGATTTTGCCGCCGGTTGCTTCTGAAGGGTCTCCTCCAGGGCTCCCCCACCCCGGTCCTTCCCCCCGAGTCGCTTCAACCATTAACAAATGTTTTATTATATTAGGGGGGCACTAAATGGGGATGTTATCCAGGGATCCCAAATTGTCTGGAACTGGGTGATTCTATCCAAGACTACATGGTTAAATCTCTCGTTGAGCAGTAAATAGTTGATTTTTTTTATTAATTCCTGAAAGTTTTAATTTGGGGTTTTCCAACTACTAGCTATGTGTATTTTTTCTTTCCAAAAATATTTTATTAGGTCAATCTTAAACATTTTAGAAGCTAGTAAGCATGTTTCTTCCTATAGTCTTATGACTGCCGAACACTCCCACCAGACATGAATAAATGTAGCCTCATTACCACTGTTCCTAAAACATGAGCTGCTCCGTTTTGGATCCCATTTATTAGCTTAAAATGAGTAATATATGTCCTGTGTAGGACCTTTATTGAAGTCTCAAGCAGACTATAATTTAAAGATCCCCTACTTAAGCCTTGCCAACTTTTATCCCATGTGCTATCTGCCAACTCGGTGCCCAAATCCCTTTCCCAGGCTTTGGTATAGTCGGGTTTGTTTGCCCATGAGTTTTCATTAAATAGTTCATACATGAGGCTAATAATACCAGGCTGAAAGGGGGAATCCCTACATTTTTTGAGTAGCCAAGTGTTTCTTTGGGGGGTTCCCCTACCACTTATCGTATATATAAAATGATGTATCCTGCAAAAATTATAGTGTTCAGCCAGGGGTAAATTGTATCTATCTCTCACCCACTCAAAGGTCATTATTTTGTCGTCATGCCACCGTGGACCAACCCTTAGTAGGTTCTGAGACTTCCACCAACTGAGAGAGCTTTCCGGAAGATGTATCTTAAGGTGGGGATTGGGTACGATAGGGGTAAGATCTGATACCCGAGTGTCCAGTTTTTGTGTCCAGTTCATCTCCGTCCATATTTTTAATGAGTGCTTAATCAATGAGTTTTTCAAGTTTCTCAAAAAAGTATACAGGCCTGGAATCCATATTACTGTATCCCATGTATAAGGTGACATGCTTACATTTTCCATAAATACCCAGAGCGGCTGATGTGTTTTGGAGAATGCGCCAGAGGAATGAAAGCCAGCTGCGCTGCCTTGTAATACAGTTTGAGATTCGGGTCCCTACCCTCTTTTGGAAAGACTATGAGGTCTGATTCAATTAAGGGGGCATAGGTTCTCCATTTAGTATAGCGTTAAACAAAGATGTTAGGTGCAGGGGTAAGCAAGGGCTCAAATTTCTTATAGTACAGATGAGTAAAACCGTCTGGCCCTGGGGACTTGCCAAATTTAAGATCTTGGATTGTAGATTTAACTTCCTCTTGGGATATGTCTAGGTTCAAGCTGTCCAACTGAGGTACAGGTATTTTGTGGACTTCTTGCTGTAGTAGGAAGGACTCTATGTCAGATCCGCTGCAGCGGGATTGGGATGAATATATGGTCTGATCGAAGTTTTGAAATGTTTCTTGAATAGCATTGGGGCTAAAGGAGGTTTGGCCATCAGGTAGTCTAAAGATACCGTATATTATGTCCTCTCTTGGGGGGTAAAGACACTAATAATTCCTCCAATAAAATTCTGCTTTTTTTTTTGTGGGCAAGGTCCCTGGTTAGCCCCTTGGGTTATCTGTTAAAAAGAGTGGTGCAGAGACTGTGGGGGCTGTTAGCCTCCTTGTCCCTGTATGGCCGTTTAGAATCCCTGCTGCTGCATGTTTCAGCTTTATTAAGGTGTAATTGTACAGCGTTTGACTCAAGTAGCTGCCTGTGCTGGGTCAGTTTGGCTTAATTGCTGGGCCCTTTTCCTGCCAAGATGGCGACCGTCAGTCCATGGGCCTCTATGTCCCCTTCACTACCTTTGTCCCCGCTTGTGTGCTTATTTGGGATGGCCCCCCTTTATATCTTTGTCCCGTGGCCTTTTAAGGGTCGCCCCCTCAATCTCTGAGTGTGGATATGCAGGGATGGGGCGTTGAATCAGGCCTACCTTCTTCTCTGCTCGCTGCAAGATCAACAATACCTAGTTTTTCAGGCATGTGTACATGCCTAATTTTTCTGGCCTCTGGTGCTGCACTGTGGCTTCAACAACCAAACCCCAAAAAAGGCACATAACAGGGATTAAACTGATAGGAGTAGTACTACTTAACACACCACTCATATCTGGTGTAACAGTAGTGTACATTTAAAACAAAAACAAAAATTCTACTGTAATAGATTGCATAGCAGTTAGTTGTCTGCAAGCGTGTGTGTCAGACCTACAGCGTCTACTCTGCCAACTTCTGCAAGTGCACAGTGCCACTCATATCTGTTGTCACAGTAGCTTGGACGCATAGTACCGATCTGTCAAAACCTGTAATGATGAATGAGGTCTAGAGTAGCCTGGTTCCCTTATCCTCTACAGGTTGAGACCTAATGTTTGGGTGACTCCAGACCAACACATGAGTACAAGCAGCACACAAACTCAAAGCCGCCATCCTCCTCCTGGTGCAGCATTATAAGCCACATCAACCACTGCTGTCCTCCTTGCCCCCTCTCAACCATCCGCCACTCCATCTCTCGCCTTGAGCAGTTCCTGCTCATCTGCCCATAGTCAGGTGCCTGTAAAGGACATGTTTGAGCGTAAGAAGCTAATGTCACAAAGTGCCCCAAAATTGAAGTGATACGACCAACAAAGCATCTTTTTCCATCTCCTGGTTCTAAAAATCCAGGCCTTATACACGCCCCCTGATAGGTGACGTAACAAGTATTAAACTGATAAGAGTAGTACTTACAAACACGTCATTCCTATCTGGTGGCAACTTTGACTGCACGTGCCGTGCACCAAAATTGAAGTGATACGACCAACAAAGCATCTTTTTCCATCTCCCGGTTCTAAAAAAACAGGCCTTATACACGCCCCCTGATAGGTGACGTAACAAGTATTAAACTGATAAGAGTAGTACTTACAAACACGTCACTCCTATCTGGTGGCACCTTTGACTGCACGTGCCGTGCCCCAAAACTGTTTGTGGTTGTTTGCGGTGCGTTAAACGGGGAGTTTGGTCTGTCACTGTGAAGCGGGCCTAACCCTTACACTACCTGATCGATACAACATCATACCTGATGTTTTAAAGCACGTTATTCCAAACAATTTAGGAATGTTAGGTAATTTATGCCCTTTATGGCTTAAAACCAGACTCTGCATCAACTATGTAATTTTCCATGGGAGTTTTGCCATGGATCCTCCTCCGGCATGCCACAGTCCAGGTGTTAGTCCCGTTGAAACAACTTTCCCATCACTATTGTGGCCAGAAAGAGTCCCTGTGGGTTTTAAAATTCGCCTGCCCATTAAAGTCTATGGCGGTTCGCCGATGTTCGCCGGTTCGCGAACATTTGCGGCGGTTACCGTTCGTCGTTTGCGAACCAAAAATTTTAGGTTCGCGACATCACTATTAATTAATCATTAAAGATTATTAATGTTATTTACCTTTTTTAATGTAATATTGATGAAGCAGTATCCTGAAGAGCTAACAATCTCTTGAGATTTTCCGGCATTAGAAAATGTCCAGTCAGACTGTCATCACCTGAGGAGAAAGTGTCAGTTATGTGTCAAGTGTGCCCTATATATAGGCTTTGTGCGCGAGACAAATCTGTTTTTTTAGGCGGGAAATCCGCTGTCCTGCAAGACAAATGCGTTGTTTTAGGCGGGAAATCTCTGTTAATGCGTAAATGTGTAATTTCGTTTCGTAAAATGTAGTCGCTAGTGTCTGTTTTACGCATTGCGTGGTTATTTAGCATCCGTGGTATTGGTATTTTTCAAGCACATACGTCTCTGGCTGTGTTTTACGCACTTCATAGTCGTGTAGCCTCGTTTTCTTTTTTTTCGGTGCCCATTTTTCTCTCGCTTAGGCGATTTTGGATCTTTATAAATCATCTAAATCAATCTAAACTGGAGTTCCACCTCACTCACAGACGTCCTGCCCGGTTCCCCATGCTGTAAGTGATATTTTTATTATTTTTGTGTGTGTATTTATTGTTTTGTAATTTATTTTGTTCCGCTGCTAATCTTGTAATTTTTTTCATCTCTTATTTTTTTTTCTAAGTCCCCCGTCTTGTGTAAAAGTGCTACGGTTTAACGGCTCGCCTCGCTACGATATCTCCCCCTCTACAGCAATTATATCTGGTGACAAGTTGGCCACCTCACTGATTATTGTGCACCCCTAATCAATAGATCTTGCTTGAGCGCCTGTTTCTAGTAGTATGGATTTATAAAGGCCACCCGTGAATTCATTGTGGGACTGAGTGCAGTATGCTTAGTGGCAAAGAGAGTGGGGAGCGAGATTCTAGGCAAAGCAAGGAGATGAGAGAGAATGGTGAATGAAGTCCCAGATGAACATGGGAGAGGGTGATAAGCGAGATTCTCATGAGAGAATGAAACGAGAGAGAATGGAGACAGTGAGATTCCCTCATAAACCGGTAGATGAGAGGAAAGCGAAAGGTGATGCGAGATCCCCATGTCATGCCCAAAAGGCCCCCTGAACTTTTTGGACTATGGACACTGTTATTCATAACAGATATTACTAAATATTTCCATGTACCTGGGAGTTACATAGTTACATAGTAACTGAGGTTGAAAAAAATACTTTTAGCTCATCAAGTTCAACCTTTTAAGATCTCTGATCTGCAATATGCGGATTAGTTGTTCATTGATCCAGAGGAAGGCAAACAGAAAAAAATCTGAGTGAAACTTTGCCAATTGTCTCAAAAGGGAAAAAAATAATTCCTTACTTACCCCAGATACTGGCCATCGGATTTCTCCCGGGATCAATACTCCTTACAAAGTTATCTATAGAATGCTCTGACACTGCCTCCCTTGGTAGAGAATAGAGATTAACTACCTTTACTGTGAAGAACCCTTACTTTCTTTAAGGTGGAATCTTTTTTCTTCTAACCTCAAAGGATGTCCTCTTGTCAGTTGAAAACCTCTTGGCACAAAAAAGCTCCCTTGACAAATCTTTATACTGACCCTGGATGTATTTGTATAGGGTAATCTTATTCCCTCTTAGACACCATTTTTCTAAAGAAAATAAGTTTAATTTGGTTAGTCTTTCTTCATAACTAAGCCCCTCCATTCCCCTTATTAGTTTTGTTGTTCTTCTCTGTACTTTTTCCAGTTCTAAAATGTCCATTTTATGAAGTGGTGCCCAAAACTGTACTGCATATTCCAAATGAGGGCGTACTAGGGATTTGTATAGTGGTAGAATTATATTTGCTTCCCTTGCTTCTATAACCTTATTAATACATGCTAATAGTTTATTTGCCTTTGCAGCTGCTGCTTGGCATTGAGAACTGTTACATAGGTGGTTGTCCACAAGCATTCCCAAATCCCTTTCAATATCTGATACCCCTAGATGTGCTTCATTCAGTTTATAAATTGCATGGTTATTTTTCCTTCCCAGATGCATAACCTTACATTTATTCATATTAAATCTCATCTGCCATTTAATTGCCCATTTCTCTAATTTATGCAAATCCCTTTGGAGGAAAAGTACATCATTTTCTGATTTAATTACCTTCACAACTTCGTGTCTTCAGCAAAAATGGAGACAATTACTTTCAATTCCCACTTCTAAGTCATTGATAAATATGTTAAAAAAGAGAGGACCTAACACTGAGCCCTGAGGGACCCCACTTACCATATTAGTCCAATCTGAATATGTTCCAATTGCAACAACCCTTTGCTTCCTGACTTTTAGCCAAATCTCAATCCATGTGCATATATTTACTGCATTTCCATAGTTACTATGGGAAGTGCCAAATGGTTTGTTTGGGCAATGTTTAAAAAAATTATGTTTTGAAGGGATGTATTTCATAAACGAGTTAGCAGCAAGTAATAGTTATGACTTCAACACTATTTTCAACAATAGAACCTGAGAAGATGCAATGTCTAAAAGATGGATATTTCTATTAGCACCCACTACCGTGCTGCTTTCCTGGGAAAGGGAGGCCAAATTGATGACATTAAGGTGCAAATTACGCTTGCAGAGTTAGGGGTCAGAAAGAAAGATGGCATCTGATCAAACTACAGTAGACTTATGGTCTCCATTCACCACAGGAGGCAGGTAATAGTACTGCTAACACTTAATTGACAGGATTTTGACAGACAGATTTCCTCACATGAAAAGGACTGTGGTGTACATAAGAGTGTGATGTGTCAATAAAGGCTCTCTGTTTTTTTATACACATACAACATGATGTGTATGCCATTCTGAGCTCCACATGGAAATAACGGTTTGTTATTTTCTTAAGCTGGTACTAGGCTAAGTGAATATTGGCCTGTTTCTGTATCATGTGGACTGGTTGTTAATGGACTGACTACCTAAACTAGGCACTGAGGTAACCCTGAATTCACAACCTAGAGGAATTCCTCTAAGCTGAAGGCAGGTGGTCAAATCTGGGTCATGACATCTAGTTGGCAGTGGTTGGAATTCTCTGTACAGTAACCAGCAGCAGGATGTCTACCTACAAGGACATGATGGAGGAGCTAAGGTCAGAGGATGAACCTTCAGAGGGGAGGAAAAAACTGTAGGCAGGCGTTAAAGTTTTGCATGTCACTGCAGATCCAGCCCTGGCCCAATATTATCTGCAGCTGAGAAGGATGTGGTGTCCAGAAGGACGTAGAAGACTGTCATTCTAAACACGGATCAGTTGGAGACCCTCTGGACACAAATGGTGCAGGAAATCCGATGGGAGAAGAGAAGGGTACTTAACTGCCCTTCCCCATTTCATGTGAATGTGGAACCTCTATTTACACTGGATGTACAAATGGGCCAGGCCCAGTTAAATGTTGCTAAGAGAGAGACAGAAGGGGATGGTACCATTCATGATGTTTGCTCAACAGAGGCAGAGGAATGTGAATCCCAGACAGTAATAGCAGGCCATGTGGATCCAGTGACAAAAGATCCCAAATGGTGGGAGACAAGAAAGGAGGATGTGAGGAACTAATCCATCTGTAATCCCAGGGAGTGGAACTTCCAGTCCATGACACCCTAATGGATGTATGTATCTGGATCAGACCGGTTTGTTGCTCCTTGGAGGTGTTATTTTATTGGGCTCCAAACTGGAGTGTTTTCCCTAAGACATGGGGAAGAGGAGGGCATTGCCCACTGGCTTTTGCGAGGTGGGCTAGCCATGGCACCATGGGGACTTTCACATAGACTGGGTATCCCCCTGGAAGTGTTGGGAGTGAGCGAGCAAACAGAACCAGTGGACACACATAAACTCAAACATTGGTCAGTGGATGGTGAAAACCTGGGGACTGGGACTGGAATGCCCACTTGTAGTCCCATAGGCCCAGGGACTGTTTTAGATATCACAGCACAGGTTGCGCTGGGAAGGAAATTGTGTTCCACATTTTGCCCCCTTGGGCTTGGCACAGCAATTGCACCATGAAAGCTATGCCCAAAATTATGTGCCTGCTGGTATTGTTGAAAATATTTCAACGCTATGACCTGAGGAGATGGAATGTCTAAAATAGGTATATTTTTATTAGCACCCCCTACCGTTCTTTTTTTCTGGGAAAGGGAGGCCAAATTGATGACATTAAGGTGCATATTACACTTGCAGAGCTAGGGGCAGGAAGAAGGATGGCATCTGCTTCTATACCCTTCTTAATACATGCTAATATTTTGTTTGCCTTTGCAGCTGCTGCTTGGCATTGAGCACTGCTACCTAGTTGGTTGTCCACAAACACTGCAAAATCCCTTTCAATATATGATACCACCCTAGATTTGCTCTATAACGTTACATTTATTCATATTAAATCTCTTCTGTCATTTAGACACCCATTCCTCTAATTTATGAAAATCCCTTTGGAGGGAAAGTACATCATTATCTAATTTAATTACTTTGCATAACTTTGGGAGACACTACTTTCCAGTCCTACTTCTCAGTCAGTAATAAATATGTTAAAAAGGAGAGGACCTAATACTGACCCCTGAGGAACCCCACTTACCACATTAGTCCAATTGGAGTATGTTCCATTTACCACAACCCTTTGCTTCCTGTCTTTTAGTCAGCTCTCAATCCATGAGCAGATATTTACTGCAATTCTTGTATCCCTTAGTTTGCACAATAGTTTTCCATGTGGCCGTGTATCAAACGCCTTTGCAAAATCCAAAAATACTACATCAACTGAGTTGCCTATGTTTGACATGACCTATCCCTTTATAAATCAATCTTGACTCCTACTTATAATCCTGTTTGAATAGACATATTCTTGTATATTATCCCTTATTAACCCTTCTAAAAGCTTTCCAACTACAGAAGTGAGGCTCACTGGTCTATAATTCCCCAGATTTGCTCTTGTTCCTTTCTTAAATATAGGTATCACCTCTGATTTTCGCCAGACATCTGGCAGCGACCCCCTGTTGAGTGAATCTTGAAAAATAAGATATAATGGTCTGGCTATTGCAAACCCCAGATCCCTCAGTACCATTGGAAGGACCTGGGGCTTTATTAACATTTATTTTTTCCAATATCTTTTGGATTTCTTCCTGCGTTAACCAATTATTTGGTGAAGGTAGTGTAGCCTCATTATGCTTCAGTGTCTCAACCACTGGTACCTCCCTTGTGTATACTGAAGAAAAAAACCTGTTTAGCTCATCTGCCTTTTTCTGGTCACTATTTATCAGACGGCCTGTGTCACATTGTAATGTTCCTACAGCTTCCTTCCTGGCATTCTTCCCATTTATATATTTAAAAAATATTTTAGGGTTAGTCTTACTCTCCTTTGCAACTAACTTTTCATTTTTGTATTTTAGCCAGTCTAATTGCCCTTCTGCACGTCTTGTTGATTTTCTTGTACTTACGAAAAGCAGTCTCTGTCCCCTCTTGTTTGTATAATTTGAATTCCTGTTTTTTTACTCCAGATTTGATCTTTAAATCATTGCTAAGCCACATTGGATGTGATTTACTCACTTTTTAAAAAAGTGGTGCATTAATGAGGGGTTTGGATTTTTAGAGCACTGGGCTGACTTCTCATTTGGGTACAATCTCTATAGCAGCGATGGATTGCATCTTAATGAAGAGGGAGCTGGTGCGCTGGGGAAAGGGTGGTAGAACGGCTAGGGGAGTTTTTAAACTAGTAGGTGGGGGGAGGGAATATATATAATAATGGGGTGGAAAGTGTAAACGGGGTAAGAAACAAATTAACTAGTTAAGTGAGAGGGGATGATGAAGGGCTAGTATAGTCAATAGGGAGGTATTGTTAAATAACTCAAGTACAATGTATGCTTGCTAATGCCAGAAGCTTGCCAGGAAAAATGGGAGAGTTAGAATTATTAGAAGTTAATGAGAAATTTAATGTAATAGGCATTACTGAAACATTGTGGGATGAATCTCATGACCGGACTGTTAATCTGGATGATAGGGGAAGTGGAGGAGGTATTTGTCTGTTTGAATTTAAGCCTATAGTCAGAGAAGATATTTATGGTGGAACTAGCGATAATGTTTAATGATTGTAGGTAGAGTTAAATAGCGGAGGAGCAAATTCTAAAAGAATATTGGTTGGAGTATGCCATAAACCCCCAAATATAATTGAAAGTGAGCAAATGCAATTTGCAAGTTACAGATTGGAAATGCAGCTAGGCATGGGCAAGTTTAATAATGGGAGATATTAACTACCCTGAAATAAACTGGATGAATGAGACCAGCAGTTCAGCTAAGGGGAGCAGGTTCTTGAGCACACCCAGGGATCATTATCTGGCCCAGGTTATACAAGAACCTACTAGAAATTAGGCTTTCTTGGATTTAGTCATCACAAATAATATTGATATTGTATCAAATGTTGAAATAGGGCAACCTTTGGGAAACAGTGATCACACTACAGTCTCATTTGAAAAACAAAACTGTAAATGGCCAACAAAACTCTTAATTTTAAAAGGGCAGTTTTTAAAAGTCTAAGGGCAGCAATACAACCTATAGACTGGGACAGAGAACTGACAGGTAAAAATACGGAACATAAATGGGCAACGTTCAAATCCCTTACATATACATACTGTACTTAACACCATATACCATGTTGAAATAAAAGTAGAAAAAGTAAATCACAACCCATGTGGCTTAACAATGACTTAAAGATGAAGATGAGGAGTAAAAAACATGCATTTAAATTATACAAAAAAGACGGGTCAGAGACTGCTTTACTCGAGTACAAGGAAGTCAACAAGACTTGCAAAAGGTCTATTAGACTGGCTAAAATAGGAAATGCAAAGTTAGTTGCAAAAGGGAGTAAGAGTAACCCTACAGTATTTTTTAAATATATTAATGGGAAGAAGGCAAGGAAGGAAGCTATAGGAACATTACAATGTGAAACAGGCTGTCTGACAATTAGAGACCAGGTAAAGGCAGATGAGCTAAACAGGTAATTTTCTTCGGTATACACAAGAGAGGCACAAGTGGTTGGAACACTGCAAAAAATGGGGCTACACTACCTTCACCAAATAATTGGTTAACGCAGGAAGAAATCGAAAAGAGGTTGGAAAAAATAAATGTTATTAAAGCCCCAGGCCCTGATGGAATACATCCAAAGGTACTGAGGGAACTGGGCTCTGTAATAGCCGAACTATTATTTCTAATTTTTCAAAATGCATTCCATACAGGGTCTCTATCAGACGACTGGAGAAAAGCAGAGGTGATACCTATATTTAAGAAGGGAGCAAGAACAAATCCAGGAAATTATAGACCTGCAAGTCTCACTTTTCTGTAGTGGGAAAGCTTTTAGAAGGGTTAATAAGGGATAGTATACAAGAATATGTTTATTTAAACAAGATTATCAGTAGGAATCAACACAGATTTATAAGGGATAGGTCATGTCAAACAAACCTAGAAGCATTGTCTTCATTTTTGCTGATGACACTAAGTTGTGCAAGGTAATTAAATCATATATTGATGTACTATCCCTCCAAAAGGGATTTACATACAGTAAATTAGAGAAATGGTCGACTAAATGGCAGATGAGATGTAATATGAATAAATGTAAAGTTATGCATCTGGGAAGGAAAAATAGCCATGCAATTTATATTCTTAATGGAGCAAATGCAGTGGTATCTGTCATGAACGATTTGGGGTCCATGATGGGACCCCCTGCACCCCACAAGGAACTCTATTTGGAATGCTGGCACACTGGGTGCTAATGTCATGAACTATTACAATGGACCTGAAACTTGTTGACTTGATTGTTTTTGTGTGTAGTGTTGGCCACAGTAATTCATTTTGGGGTTACTATGTCATGTTATATGCACTGTAATAATGTATCTGTGTCAGAAGTAGGCCCTAGGATGCTAGAATTATCTAAAAAATCCTGCAGTCACTTATGTGACAAAGGGTTAAAAATTCTAAAGTGACTGCTCTGGCTTTAGTCTGGAAGGGGGAAGTTTTATAACCCTGTAAGTTGAGATCCCCCAAATCTGTTGGGCGTAACAGCTGGTGTCATCGGTATGAGATCTGAAGCATTTTTACCAGCAGCCACGATGGCTATTTACAAAGACAGAGAGAAAGAGAGCCAGGTGACTGCAGACGAATGGCCCTTCTAAAGCAATCGATGGCATTCATGGGATTGTGGCAGGGCCATGAGTTGTCAGGCTGGCTGAAGAAACTGGTATGGAAAGAGATTGCCTTGGAGAAACAGTATCATGCCAGGATAGGGCCTGTTGGTGCCCTTGAAGAGGATCTCTATGTTCAATTGGAGCTAATAGATGGGCTCTGGGAGATTGTGTATGGTGATCCTGAATGTGGCATGGGGACTGTAAGGAGACAGAAGAACTTATTTTTTAATCTCTGTCAAGGTCTGGGACTAGAACCATGGTCCGTGGAAGCTAATTTGCTGGAACCGCTGATTCAGTAAGAGCTGCAGCTGGAGGCTGAGTATGTTGAATTGCTGGATGAGGCATATATGGAGGGGATTTGGCCATCCAGTTGGGAGGAACCCTGTCAGGCGGACAGGGAGGAAGAGAGTTACCAGAAGTCTTGAGAGAGGATATTATGGACTCTGACCAGTACTATAGCAATATGGAGGTACAAATGGGCTAGGCCCAGTTAATTTTTGCTACAACTGGGACAGATGAGGATGGTACCATACATTATGGGTACATCTCAAAAGCAGCGGAGTCTGAGTCTCAGATGGGAAGAGCAGGCCAGATGGAGGGCCTGGGAGGGTTCTGGAAAGAACCAGAGATGAATTGAGAAACTAGCATGGGGTTTCGGTGGATAACTACAGTCCAGGAACCAGCCAAGGATTCCGGGATGAATACGGGGAAAAACCATGGGACTATGTCAGGCCAAAAGGAAGGCATGAAGGGGAGCAACCATGCTCCTGGTTTCTTGAAAGAACCAAGTATGGACTGTGCCCTGGGAATGGACAGTGAACCTTTGAAGGAACTCAAGCTGATAACTAATGTCAGAAAGCCAGCCATAGTTCAAGGGACAGGCTCAGCAAGCAACCCTGGGAGTGTGACAGACCAGATGGCACAGCCCTATCCAGGTGGCAGGGACCCCATTGCTAAGGACAAGGCAATGGGGCAAAAAGAAAAGGACTGTCAGATTGTGGATGCAAGGGAGAGTTTGGGTGGAATAAGCTGTACCCACCAGGCCTTGGAGGAGAAAATGGACTGTGAACCATTAAAGGAGCTCCAGCTGATAAAAAGTGTCAGGTAGCTAGCCACAGACCAGAGGGCAGGGGAGGTTATGAGTCCTGAGATCCTGCCAAACAGAGACCCAGCAAATCAGTTAAAGAGGGACCACATTCCTTATTGTGTGCCCAAGCAAGGAGAGCTGGGGCACAGTGCCCTGACCATTGGCCAGGGGCCAGCCATAAATCAAGGGACAGTAGGAGAGAGCTGTGAGACCCTGCCAGTGGACCCAGTGACCAAAGATCCCAAGGAATGTCAGTTATGTGCCCAGGCAGTGGTTCCAGAGAGAGTGAAATGAGGGATGTGAAATGCTGATCTAGATGCAACCTAGAGGATTGGAGTCTTCAGACCAGGCCACAACATTGGGTGCCGGCTTCCAGATCAGTCCAGTAAATTCCCCCTTTTTGGGGGTTGGGGTGTCAATGGTACCATTGGACTGTTTTGATTACCCTGACACAGAAGACTGTTGGTAGAACCCAGGCCAAGCAAACAGTCTGGATGGGAGCATCTATGCTCACTGGCCCTTGGGAAAGACTTTAATGGACTGTGGAACTTTGAAGGAGCTCCAGCTGATAAAAACTGTCAGAGGGCTAGCAACAGAGCAGAAGGATGAACTCTGATATCCTGTGGGACAGAGACTAAGCTAGTAAGCTAGACTGGAAAAGCACTCCATATTGTGTGCCCAAGCAAGCAGAGCTGGAGCACAGTGCCCTGACTGTGGTTCCAGTGGTTCCAGGCGATATGGAATACAGCGCACAGACTGTGGTCCAAGGAGATACTGAAATGGAGTCCCATGCATAGACTATTGCTCCAGGTGAACAGGGGTACTGTGCCCAGACTGCAGTACAGGAGAAAATGGGGTACAGTGCTCAGCCCATGTTTCAAAACAGGGGGGTGAAGGCTACACCCAAGGCCCGGGTTTCTGATGCCAGACAGCAGATCCAGCATTCAGTGTACATACTGGGATTGCCTGCTTTTGTTCCAAAGGAAAATGACTATGCTCCTGCCTAGTGATGTCTCGAACATCAAATTTTCGGTTCGCGAACCGTGGACTCGAATTTCATAAAATGTTCGCGAACGGACGAACATCGGCGAACCGCCATAGACTTCAATGGCCAGGCGAATTTCAAAACCCACAGGGACTCTTTCTGGCCACAATAGTGATGGGAAAGTGGTTTCAACGGGACTAACACCTGGACTGTGGCATGCCGGAGGGGGATCCATGGCAAAACTCCCATGGAAAATTACATAGTTGATGCAGAGTCTGATTTTAAGCCATAAAGGGCATAAATCACCTAACATTCCTAAATTGTTTGGAATAACATGCTTTAAAATATCAGGTATGATGTTGTATCGATCAGGTAGTGTAAGGGTTACACCCGCTTCACAGTAACAGACCAATCTCCCTGTTTAAAGCACCGCAAACAACCTCAAACAGTCCCTTTGCACAACCGCAAACTCCCCATTTGCACAAGGTTGGATACCAAGCTAGCCATGTCCCGTTCCTTGTCCTCACTGATGTCATTGATGGTCTCTTCCTCCACCCAGCCACCAAGGGTCCCCGAAAGGTGACAACAAGCCCCCTGGGACGCCTGCTGTGTTTGGTCTTCCACCTCCTCAAAGCCACCTTCCTCCTCTGACTCCTCTTCTTCAGACTCCTCTCACTGCGTTGCCTCTCTCTGCATTATTATAAGGTGTGTACTGTTAAGTAGTACAAATCCTATCGGTTTAATCCCTGTTACGTCCACTATCAGGGGACGTGTATATGGCATGGATTTTTGGAACAGGGAGATGGAAAAAGATGCTTGGTCGGTCTTCCCACTTCAAATTTGGGGCACTGTGCGTGCAATGTAATGTGCCACCAGATAGCAGTGGTGTATTAGGTATTAAACTGATAGGAATGAATAGTACAACTTGTTACGTCACCTATCAGGGGACGTGTATATGGCATGGATTTTTGAAACAGGGAGATGGAAAAAGATGCTTGGTCGGTCCTCTCACTTCAAATTTGGGGCACTGCGCGTGCAATCTAAGGTGCCACCAGATAGGAGTGGTGTATTAAGTTGTACTATTCATTCCTATCAGTTTAATACCTGTTACGTCACCTATCAGGCGACGTGTATATGGCATGGATTTTTGGAACAGGGAGATGGAAAAAGATGCTTGGTCGGTCCTCCCACTTCGAATTTGGGGCACTGCGCGTGCAATCTAAGGTGCCACCAGATAGGAGTGGAGTATTAAGTTGTACTATTTATTCCTATCAGTTTAATACCTGTTACGTCACCTATCTTTCCTCCCAATAGCACATTCTATATGTCATCAACCGGCCTGTGTGTATTTAGAGAACCACACTTTAAGGCCCTTAACCTAGGACAAGGTGGCTTGGCTATCAGAATTGCCTCAGAGCCTTAAAAACTTGCCAAACCCCCTAATCAGACACTCACTATCATACTGGAAATGGGCCAAGAAACACACAGGTTTGTTCCCTGGATCCACCCAAATGACCCCAATTTTTGACCACCCTCAGGCCCTGAAACACATGAGCACAACATCACAACACTGGTGGAGGTCAAGGAAACTAGATAGACTGGGAGACTGGTTAGTAAAGGGCCAGATGCTCACCTATGAGGAAATGAGGGACAAGCATGAGCTACCTCTGTCAGAACATTACAATTACTGTAGGTTGAGGCATTTCACACACTCCCTGACCTAGAAACAGGGGACACCGGTCTTAAATTGGTTCTCCAAAATTTGTAAAGATAAACCTCTATCAAGGGGGATCATTGGGTCGCGGGTCGCTTTACAAATATAAAACATTTGTTACTGGTTGAAGTGACACTGTGGGAAGGACCGGAGTGGGGGAGCCCTGGAGACCCTTCAGAAGCAACCGGCGGCAAAATCATCCCAGGAAAGGAGAGGTCGCCTTACTGAAGCCTGCCCTAGGGTAACCCAAGGGTGATTGCCCAGGTTAGATATTGTAAATAATAAGCTAATACTGCTGGAGGGATGATAGCTAATATGACTTTGGTGTTTCCTGCAGATATACTCTTTACTATTGTCTGTTTTACCATGTTTTAGGTATCTCTTAAATTGCAATCACAGTAAAAAATAAGAAAAATTAGTAACCTAAAAAGTAAAAATAAGGACTAGCCAGCTAACTTTCACAAAATGTCTTTATTGTAAATATGTATTTTTGCACAACTGTTATGCAAGACTGTTCAAAAATGCTTTATTTTTCATTACATGCTGTACGCCTTCTGACAATAAAATAATTTAAATGCAAAAATTAGGTATTGTTGCAGCGACCAGAAAAAATGATGTTAGTTTGCCAGGCAGAAAGTGCCCTAAAACATTGCGTCTTGAACCCTAGTTGGTGGCTGATAAGTCAAGCAAGTCATCCGGCATTCAGGGATAAAATACAGCAGTGTGTGGACCATTATTAGCTCAAGGCAGCTCATCTATCAGGCCTTTTTTAATCTAATGTATTGCCCACTGTCAGTCCCTTCGGGATCCATCCCTCATTCATCTTAATAAAGGTGAGGTAATCTAGACTTTTTTGACCTAGGAGACTTCTCTTATCAGTGACAAAACCTCCTGCTGCACTGAAGGTCCTTTCTGACAGGACACTTGAAGAGGGGCAGGACAGAAGTTCTATGGCAAATTGGGATAGCTCAGGCCACAGGGCAAGCATGCACAGCCAGTAGTCAAGGGGTTTATCGCTCCTCATAGTGTCGATATCTGTAGTTATGGCGAGGTAGTCTGTTACCTGACGGTCGAGTCGTTCTCTGAGGGTGGACCCCGAAGGGCTGTGGCGATGCATAGGACTTAAAAAGCTCTGCATGTCCTCCATCAACAACACGTCTGTAAAGCGTCTTCTCCTTGCCGGCGTGGTCGTGGGAGGAGGAGGATTATGTTCACCTCTTCCGCTGTTAGATTGACGTTGTGCTGTGGCATCACCCTTAAACGCTGTGTAAAGCCTACTTTTTAATTTATTTTGGAAGTGCTGCATCCTTTCCGACTTGTGGTAATTCGGTTACATTTCAGGCACTTTCTGCTTATACCGGGGGTCTAGTAGCATGGACACCCAGTACAGGTCGTTCTCCCTTATCCTTTTTATACGAGGGTCCCTCAACAGGCACGACAGCATGAAAGACCCCATTTGCACAAGGTTGGATGCCGAGCTAGTCATGTCCCGTTCCTCGTCCTCAGTGATCTCACTGAAGGTATGTTCTTCCCCCCAGCCACGTACAACACCGCAGGTACCAGGTACCGTAGGTGACAACGAGCACCCTGGGATGCCTGTTGTGGTTTGTCTTCCTCCTCCTCCTCAAAGCCACATTCCTCCTCTGACTCCTCTTCCTCACAATCCTGTGCATGGTCCGGTGTGACTCTCTGCTTTCAGGGAAGTCAACCCCAAGATGGCGTGACACTGCCGTATCCGGGATGTGGAATAGTACCTGTGGAGCTGGGGGGGGTGCCGTTGATGTGGAGCAAGCATAGCAGCAGCAGAAGAGGACTCAGCCGAGGAAGTTATGGAAGAGGATGGAGTAGGAAGAGTAGAGGAGGTGGCAGCAGGCCTGCCTGCGAGTCTTTGATGTGTCACTAACTCCTCTACAGAGCCACGTATTCCATGCTTGGCAGCCGTCACCAGGTTTACCCAATGCACAGTGTAGGTGATATACCTGCCCTTACCATGTTTTGCAGACCAGGTATCCATGGTCAGATGGACCCTTGCCACAACACTGTGTGCCAGAGATGCCATTACTTCCATTTGCACATTCGAGTACAGGTTGGGGATTGCCTTTTGTGCAAAGAAATTTCGGCCGGGTACCTTCCACTGCGGTGTCCCAATAGCTACAAATTTTTTGAACGCCTCATTCTCCACCAGCTTGTATGGTAAAAGCTGGCGGGCTAAGAGTTCAGACAAGCCAGCTGTCAGTTGCTGGGCAAGGGGGTGACTTTGTGACATTGGCTTCTTACGCTCAAACATGTCCAGATGAGCAGGGACTGCTCAGGGCGAGACACAGAGTGGCGGATGGTTGAGAGGGGGCAAGCAGGGCAGCAGTGGTTGATGTGGCTGAAGATGCTGGACCAGGAGGAGGATGGTGGCTTTGACTTTGTGTGCTGCTTGTACTCATGTGTTGATCCCATAGGCATTTGTGATGTGACATCATGTGCCTTCGCAAAGAAGTTGTACCTAGGTGGGTGTTGGACTTCCCACAAGTTTCTTTTCGCACAAGTTGCAAATGGCATCGCTGTTGTCACAGGCAGACACACCAAAAAAATGCCACACTGCTGAGCTCTGCAATGACGGCTTTCTGGTGGTGGCAACAGCATGCGTTGACTGGCGTGCTGTCTGGCTGACCCCGGGTGCCGATGCATGCTGTCTGACTGTGCCACTAGCTACTTTCGACGACCTCCCGCTGCTTTCAACTCGTCTCCTCCTCCTCTTTGTCTCCCCATCTGAACTTTCCTCCTGTTCTTCTTCTCTTATAGTGGGCACCCACGTGACATCCACAGACGCATCGTCATCATCAACCGCTTCACTTGTATCTGACAACTCAACAAAGGAAGCAGCACCGGGTACAACATCATCATCATCAGACCGTACGTCCATGTGTGTAATGCTGCCTGACTGGGACATATCCCTGTTATCTACATCCTCTGGCACTAATGTTTGTGCATCACTCATTTCTTCCAACGGATGTGTAAATAACTCTGCTGGCGGATCAAGTGAAGCGGCTGTGGTGCTAGGGTTGGTGGTGGCGGCAGGCGGGCGAGTGGTATCTGGAGAGGTGCCCGAAGCTAAGCTGGAGGAGGATGGTGCGTCTAGGTTCTGAGCAGAAGCTGTAGAAGATTGGGTGTCCTGTGTTAGCCAGTCAACCATGTCCTCAAAACTTTTCAAGTTCAGGGTACGTTGCCTCTGAAAACTGGGCATTATTCTAGGGCCAAAGGGAATCACAGCAGCACGACCACGACGACCCCTGCGGGGTGGCCTGCCTCTGCCTGTCATTTTTCTTTCGATTAGTGGTACTATGCGTGCAAGCTACTGTGACACCAGATATGAGTGTCACTGTGCACTGGCAAAAGTTGGCAGAGTAGGCGCTGTAGGCCTCACACACACGCCTGTAGGCAGGCAACTGATATTCAATCGATTACAGTAAAAAAAAGGGTTCTTTTATTTCACTGTACACTAGGTTGCACCAGATATGAGTGTCACTGTGCACTGGCAAAAGTTGGCAGAGTAGATGCAATAGGCCTCACACACACGCCTGTAGGCAGGCAACTGATATTCAATCGATTACAGTAAAAAAAGGGTTGTTTTATGTCACTGTACACTACGGTTGCACCAGATATGAGTGTCACTGTGCACTGGCAAAAGTTGACAGAGTAGATGCAATAGGCCTCACACACACGCCTGTAGGCAGGCAACTGATATTCAATCGATTATAGAAAAAAAAGGGTTGTTTTATGTCACTGTACACTACGGTTGCACCAGATATGAGTGTCACTGTGCACTGGCAAAAGTTGGCAGAGTAGATGCAATAGGCCTCACACACACGCCTGTAGGCAGGCAACTGATATTCAATCGATTACAGAAAAAAAAGGGTTGTTTTATGTCACTGTACACTACGGTTGCACCAGATATGAGTGTCACTGTGCACCGGCAAAAGTTGACAGAGTAGATGCAATAGGCCTCACACACGCCTGTAGGCAGGCAACTGATATTCAATCGATTATAGAAAAAAAAGGGTTGTTTTATGTCACTGTACACTACGGTTGCACCAGATATGAGTGTCACTGTGCACTGGAAAAAGTTGGCAGAGTAGATGCAATAGGCCTCACACACACGCCTGTAGGCAGGCAACTGATATTCAATCGATTACAGAAAAGAAGTGTTTGTTTTATGTCACTGTACACTACGGTTGCACCAGATATGAGTGTCACTGTGCACTGGCAAAAGTTGGCAGAGTAGTTGCAATAGGCCTCACACACACGCTAGCAGGCAGGCATATGCAATTAGATTACACAGAAAAAAATAATAAAATAAATGATGTTCTAGCCCTAAAAAGGGCGTTTTGGGTTGCTGTCCTTGCAGCAGATATTAAATGAGTCCTTCAGGTGTGTAGTGAAAGCTAAATACACAGCCTGGCTATCTATTTCCCTATTAAATCAGCAGCAGGTAGAATATATGTCCTCTCTCAACGAATGTAGCTTCAGAATGATTCTAAAATGGTGGCTGTCCTTCAGATGGAAGGCCCTGGAAGGGAGTGTATGCCGCTGATTGGCTGGAATGTGTCTGCTGACTGTAAGGTGCAGGGTCAAAGTTTCCTCATTGATAAAGAATAGGGGGCGGACCGAAAAAGCGCATGAGTTCGCCTTTCGATGCAAACGCGAACATGCAAAAATCGCCGCGAATAGTTCTCCGGCGAACTGTTCGGGACATCCTTACTCCTGGCCTAAAAGCCAGGTGAGAGTCCTTGCCCTGGCCTTTTGATGTTGTGCTGGCCGGGAATCCACAGGCCTTGTCCCTGGCTTTTAATTCTTCCCTGGAGTTGGTACAGGGGAATGATAACAAGAATCTGCCCTTCACACCCAGGATCAGGCCCCGTGCTGGTAGAGGCCTGGAGAAATTGTTTTCCACATTTGCTTAAATGGAGTTTGGTGGCCCTCTTGATTCAGCTGGATAGATGGGGTTACTGCTCAGGATTGGGGGGCATGAACCTGTATTTGATCCTTCAAGATGCCTGTTAGCCTAAATGTATCAAGTTCTATGGATTACAAATTGGGGTCCACAGGATGCTATTTCCTGCCCACCCCACTACTTGTTGCTCCCTGCAGCTACAGGAAAAGGAAGAACCACAGAATGCTTCTCCTGGGATGGTATCTCTAAGCTGCAGAAATGCCGGCATCCATCTGATTAAATATGGGCGCCGGGATTCTGCATTTTTTAAATGGGGGCCAGCTGTCATGAATTATTTGGGGGCCACGATGGGACCCCCTGCACCCCACAAGTAACTCTGTTATTTGGAATGCTGGCACACTGGGTGCTAATGTCATGAACCATTACAACGGGCCTGAAACTTGTTGTGGGGACTGACTTGTTTTTGTGTGTAGTGTGGACCACAAAAATTCATTTTGGGGTTACTATGTCATGTTATATGCACTGTAATTATTATTTTTATTATTATTATTATCGTTTATTTGTAACCCGCCAACATATTCCGTAGCGCTATACATAAGTTAAGTTACAGGCAATGACAAGTTCAAGATTCACACTTTGCAATGAATGGAGGGCCCTGTTTTTGAGCTTGGTATCCGGTGTCCATAGCGCTTTCCCTAAAGCACCTTGAAGGATTGAAACTCGCAGACTTACAATCTAACGGTTGAAGTTTGTATGTGGTACAGTATGGCGAAAGTAGTGCTGAGCATGTTAGGGAGGAAGGTTATAGGCTTCTTTAAAGAGGTGCGTTTTTTTTAAGTTTTGAAGGATTTAAGGCAGGAGGATAGTCTGGTGAAGCGAGGCAAGGAGTTCCAGAGAATAGGGGCAGCGTGAGGAAAGTCCTGGAGGCGGGAGTTAGAGGAGGTGACAAGAGTGGTAGAAAGAAGAAGGTCATTAGCAGAATGAAGAGGGCATGTGGGGGAGTATTTGGAGATGAGAACAGAGATATATGGGGGTGCGCTGTTGTTGAGGGCTTTATAAGTTAGGGTCAAGATTTTAAACTTTATTCTGGAGGCTAAGGGAAGCCAGTGAACTGATTGACAAAGAGGAGCTGCCGACACTGAACGATGTGTATGGAAGATGAGTCTGGCGAAGGCATTCATTATGGATTAAAGTGGGGAGAGGCGAGTTGATGGGCAGGCCAACAAGGAGCGAGTTGCAATAGTCAAGACGAGAAATTATGAGAGAGTGTATTAGAATCTTAGTAGTTTCTTGTGTAATGTAATGGCGTATTTTGGATATGTTTTTTAGATGCAAAAGACAGGATTTGGTTAGAGACTGTATGTGTGGGATGAAAGAGAGAGCAGGGCCCAGTAGAACCCTGAGACAACGGGCTTGGGAGGTGGAAGTGATGATGGCATTTTTGACAGAGAGAGAGACGTGAGGTATTGAAGCTGTAGTAAAGGGTGGGAAGATTAAGAGTTCAGTCGTAGACATGATGAGTTTCAGATGGTGGGTGGACATCCAAGAGGATATACTAGAGAGGCAGTCGGAGACGTGTGCTAGAAGAGAGGGGGGAAGATCTGGTGCTGAGAAGTAGATTTGGGTGTCATCTGCATAGAGATGGTACTGAAACCCAAAAGAGTTTATTAGGGTGCTGAGTGAGGATGTGTAGATGGAGAAGAGGAGGGGGCCTAGGACTGATCCTTGGGGTACGCCAATAGACAGGGGGTGAGGAGAAGAAGATGTGCCGGAGAAGGAGACGCTAAATGATCATTCTTGGAGGTATGATGAGAACCACAAGAGAGCAGTGTCTTGAATGCAGAGGGAGGAGAGAATGATGAGTAGAAGCGGATGGTCAACTGTGTCAAAGGTGGCAGAGAGATCCAGAAGAAGCAAAATGGAAAAGTAGCCTTTAGACTGGGAGATGAGCAGGTCATTGGTGACTTTTATGAGGGCTGTCTCAGTTGGGGCTGAAAGCCGGATTGGAACGTGTCCAGAAGAGAGTTAGAGGAGATGAAGCTGGTAAGGTGGTTATAGATGAGCCTCTCCAGCAGTTTGGAAGCCAGGGGAAGTAGAGAGATAGGGCGATAGTTAGATTCAAAGTCAGAATCAGATGAGGGTTTCTTGAGAGTGGGTGTAATTATGGCATGTTTTAGAGATGATGGAAACGTGCCAGTGTTTAGAGAAAGGTTGAAGATGTGTGTGAAAACTGGAATTAGTGTAGAAGAGAGGGGAGGGATGAGCTGAGATAGAATAGGATCCGAAAGACAAGAGGCGAGAGGATGATATTAGGATGGAGACTTCATCCTCTGTTGCAGGGGTAAAGTAGTTCAAAGTGGCTGTGGGAATGGGGAGGGGGTAGATTGGGTGTTGTTGGTTAGTTGAGAGGGTGGAGTGTGTGAGCAACAGTGAGAGGTGAGTTCATTGCGGATAGATTGAATTTTATGTGTAAAATGGTTGGCAAAGTCTTTAGCCGTGAGACAGGAAGGGATGGGGGGAGGTGGTGGGCGGAGGAGAGTATTAAAAGTTGCAAAAAGATGTTTTGGGTTAGAGGACAGAGTTGATATTAGTGATGTGAAGTAATGCTGTTTGGCCATGTTGAGGGCAGAGGAGTAGGAACGTAGAATAAACTTGTAGTGAAGCAAATCTGCTGCGGAGCTTGATTTCCTCCATAGTCATTCAGCAGTGCGGGAACACTTCTGAATGTATCATGTGTGTGTGTAGTGTGCCATGGTTGTGGATGAGATTTAGGGCGTCCGTGTGTAGTTTTGGGGGCAAGGGTGTCAAGGGTGGAAGAGAGAGTAAAGTTGTAGTGTGAGGTGGCAGTGTCAGGGCAGTTGAGGTTGGTGATAGCTGAGAAGAGGTTGGAGCACAGTGGAGATTTGTGTAGGGTTAAGTTCTAGCAGGTTTCTGTGGGTTATTGTGGCTGGGGTTGAAGAAGAGTGATGGGAGGAAGATGTGGTGAGGAGGTGATGGTCAGATAGAGGAAGAGGGTGGATGACTGGGTTGGAGGTATGGGTAATATTGGTAAAAATAAGGTCAAGAGAGTGTCCATCATGGTGAGTTGAAGAATCTGTAAGTTGTGAGAGGCTGAGGGAAGAGGTGAGTGCAAGTAGTTTGGCGGCTGCTGGGTAGGTGGGGGTGTCAATGGCAATGTAGAAGTCACCAAGTATCAGTATGGGAATATTGGAAGAAAGAAAGTGAGGGAGCCAGGCGGAAAAGTGATTGAGAAATTGAGAGGGAGTACCTGGGGGGCGATAGATTATAGCAACACGTAAAGAGATAGGAGAGAAGAGGCGGATAGTATGAGCTTCAAAAGATAAAAATTGGAGGGATGGGACAGGGGGTATGAGGTGATATGTACAGCAAGAAGAAAGTAATACACCCACACCACAACCTTGTTTGTTCCCAGGTCTAGGTGTGTGACTGAGGTGAAAACCACCATGTGATAGTGCTGTCAGAAGAGGAGAGCCAGGTTTCAGTGAGAGCCAGTAGATTGAGGGAGTTGGTAATGAAAAGGTTGTGAGTGGCTGAAAGCAGGTATAAATGATTGAGGCACCTGGGTTAGGGGATATGTCTCCAGCAGCCAGGAGAAGGAGGAGTGAGAGTGAGAAAATATGGGAGTGGGACTTACAGTGATGTTTCTGCTTATAAACGTGCTGGGGAGGGGATGGGATTGTGATTGGAGCAGGGAGAGTAGCTAGTGGGAGCAGAGAAGAGGAGAGGAAAGCAAGGAAGGTGAGATGGGTATAGTATTGGGGGTGTGATATGGATAGGCTGAGAGAGAGGCAGTAGAAGATGAGGAGGAGAAAAAAGTGAGAGAGCATTTCGACACAGTGTGTAAGTGTAGGGAGTAGATGAGATAAAGATGAGAAAGTAAAAAGAAAAATTGTTAGTGACAGAGATGGGAGAGTAGCTGGGTTGTGTGTAATTATATATATATATATATATATATATATATATATATATATATATATATATATATATATATATAAATATTGTATTAAATTAATTGATTAATTTGAAGCAGGTGATGCTGAGTGAGCAGGTGTAAGTCAGTTGGGTATCTATAAATTGAGACAACGCGTGGGTGGGATTTGGGCAGGGAGGGAGGGTAGAGAAAGCAGTGTGTGCATAAGCCAGAGGAGAAGTTACAGGAGAAGCCAGAGGAGAAGTTACAAAATGGATGCTGGAGGCAAAATCCAGAGGAGAAGTTACAAGATGGTTGCTAGAGGCTTCTAGCAGTGTGTGCAAAAACCAGAGGAGAAGTTACAAGATGGTTGCTGGAGACTTGTAGCAGTGTGTGCAAAAGCCAGAGGAGAAGTTACAAGATAGTTGCTGAGGGCTTGTAGCACTGTGTGCAAAAGACAGAGGAGAAGTTACAAGATGGTTGCTGAGGGCTTGTAGCAGTGTAGGCGAAAGCCAGAGGAGAAGTTACAAGAAAAGCCAGAGGAGAATTTACAAGATGGTTGCAGGAGGCTTGTAGCAAAGTGTGCAAAAGCCAGAGGAGAAATTACAAGATGGTTGCTAGAGGCTTGCAGCAGTGTGTGCTAAAGCCAGAGGAGAAGTTACAAGATGGTTGCTGGAGGCTTGAAGCAGTGTGTGCGAAAGCCAAAGAAAAAGTTACAAGATGGTTGCTGGAGGCATGTAGCAGTGTGTGCAAAAGCCAGAGGAGAAGTTACAAGAGAAGCCAGAGGAGAGGTTACAAGATGGTTGCTGGAGGCGTGTATCAGTGTGTGCGAAATCCAGCGGAGAAGTTGCAAGATGGTTGCTATAGGCTTGGAGCAGTGTGTGGGAAAGCCAGAGGAGAAATTACAAAATGGTTGCTGGAGGCTTGTAGCAGTGGAGTTACAAGATGGTGGCAGTAGGCTTGTAGCAGAGTGTGTAAAAGCCAGAAGTGAAGTTACAAGATGGTGGCTGAAGGCTTATAGCAGTGTGTGCAAAAGCCAGAGGAGAAGTTACAAGAGCAACCAGAGGAGAAGTTACAAGATGGTTGCTGGAGGCTTGTAGCACTGTGTGTGAAAGCCAGAGGAGAAATTACAAGATGGTTGCTGGAGGCTTGTAGCAGTGTGTGCAAAAGCAAGAGGAGAAGTTACAAGAGAAGCCAGAGGAGAAGTTACAAGATGGTTGCTGGAGGCAAAAGCCAGAGGAGAAGTTACAAGATGGTTGCTGGAGGCTTGTAGCAGTGTGTTGAAAAACCAGAGGAGAAGTTACAAGATGGTTGCTGGAGGCTTGTAGCAGTGTGTGCAAAAGCCAGATGAGAAGTTACAAGATGGTTGAGGAGGGCTTGTAGCATTGTAGGTGAAAGCCAGAGGAGAAGTTACAAGAGAAGCCAGAGGAGAAGTTACAAGATGGTTGCTGGAGGCTTGTAGCAGTGTGTGCAAAAAGAAGATGAGAAGTTACAAGATGGTTGCTGGATGCTTGTAGCAGTGTGTACAAAAGCCAGCGGAAAAGTTACAAGATGATTGCCGGAGGCTTGTACCAGTGTGTGCGAAAGCCAGAGGAAAAGTTACAAGATGGTTTCTGGAGGCTTGAAGCAGTGTGTGCGAAAGCCAAAGGAGAAGTTACAAGATGGTGGCTGGATGCTTTTAGCATTGTGTGCAAAATCCAGAGGAGAAGTTACAAGAGAAGCCAGAGGAGAAGTTACAAGATGATTGCTGTAGGCTTGTTGCAGTGTGTGCAAAAGCCAGAGGAGAAGTTACAAGATGGTTGCCGGAGGCTTGTAGCAGTGTGTGTAAGAGCCAGAGGAGAAGTTACAAGAGAAGGCAGAAGAGAAGTTAGAAGATGGTGGCCGGAGGCTTCTAGCAGAGTGTGCAAAAGCCAGTGGAGAAGTTACAAGAGAGTGGCCGGAGGCTTGTAGCAGTGTTTGCAAAAGCCAGAGGAGAAGTTACAAGATGGTTGCTGGAGGCTTGTAGCAGTGTGTGTGAAAGCCAGAGGAGAAGTTACAAGATGGTTGTTGTAGACTTGTAGCAGTGTGTGGAAAGCCAGAGGAGTATTTAAGAGATGGTTGCTATAACCTTATAGCAGTGTGTGCGAAAGCCAGAGGAGAAGTTTCAAGATTGTGGCCGGAGGCTTGTATCAGAGTGTTCAAAAGCCAGAGGAGACGTTACAAGATGGTGGGTGGAGCCTAGTAGCAGTGTGTGCAAAAGCCAGAGGAGAAGTTACAAGAGAAGCCAGCGGAGAAGTTACAAGACGGTTTCTGGAGGAAAAAGCCAGAAAGAAGTTACACAATGTTTGCTGGAGGCTTGTAGCAGTGTATGTAAAAGCTAGAGGAGAAGTTACAAGATGGTGGCTTGAGGCTTGTAGCAGTGTGTGCAAAATCCAGAGGAGAGGTTACAAGATGGTGGACTGAGGCTTGTAGCAGTGTGTGCAAAAGCCAGAGGAGAAGTTACAAGATGGTGGACGGAGACTTGTCGCAGTGTGTGCAAAAGCCAGAGGAGAAGTTACAAGACAGTGGCTGGAGGCTTGTAGCAGTGTGTGCGAAAGCCAGAGGAGAAGTTACAAGATGGTTGCTATAGGCTTGTAGCAGTGTGTGCGAAAGCCAAAGGAGAAGTTACAAGAGAAGGCAGAAGAGAAGTTAGAAGATGGTGGCCGGAGGCTTGTAGCAGAGTGTGCAAAAGCCAGAGGAGAAGTTACAAGATGGTTGCTGTAGACTTGTAGCAGTGTGTGCGAAAGCCAGAGGAGAATTAAAAAGATGGTTGCTATAACCTTATAGCAGTGTGTGCGAAAGCCAGAGGAGAAGTTTCAAGATGGTGGCCGGAGGCTTGTATCAGAGTGTGCAAAAGCCAGAGGAGAAGTTACAAGACGGTGGCTGGAGGCTTGTAGCAGTGTGTGCGAAAGCCAGAGGAGAAGTTACAAGATGGTTGCTATAGGCTTGTAGCAGTGTGTGCGAAAGCCAAAGGAGAAGTTACAAGAGAAGGCAGAAGAGAAGTTAGAAGATGGTGGCCGGAGGCTTGTAGCAGAGTGTGCAAAAGCCAGAGGAGAAGTTACAAGATGGTTGCTGTAGACTTGTAGCAGTGTGTGCGAAAGCCAGAGGAGAATTAAAAAGATGGTTGCTATAACCTTATAGCAGTGTGTGCGAAAGCCAGAGGAGAAGTTTCAAGATGGTGGCCGGAGGCTTGTATCAGAGTGTGCAAAAGCCAGAGGAGAAGTTACAAGATGGTGGCTGGAGGCTTGTAGCAGTGTGTGCAAAAGCCAGAGGAGAAGTTACAAGAGAAGCCAGAGGAGATGTTACAAGATGGTTGCTGGAGGCTTTTAGCAGTGTGTGTAAAAGCCAGCGGAGAAGTTACATATGAAGCCATGGGAGAAGTTACAACATGGTTGCTATCGGCTTGTAGCAGTGTGTGCGAAAGCCAGAGAAGAAGTTACAAGAGAAGGCAGAAGAGAAGTTAGAAGATGGTGGCTGGAGGCTTGTAGCAAAGTGTGCAAAAGCCAGTGGAGAAGTTACAAGATAGTGGCCGGAGCCTTGTAGCAGTGTGTGCAAAAGCCAGAGGAGAAGTTACAAGATGGTTGCTGGAGGCTTGTAGCAGTGTGTGTGAAAGCCAGAGGAGAAGTTACAAGATGGTTGCTTTAGACTTGTAGCAGTGTGTGCGAAAGCCAGAGGAGAATTTAAGAGATGGTTGCTATAACATTACAGCAGTGTGTGCGAAAGCCAGAGGAGAAGTTTCAAGATTGTGGCCGGAGGCTTGTATCAGAGTGTGCAAAAGCCAGAGGAGAAGTTACAAGATGGTGGCTGGAGGCTTGTAGCAGTGTGTGCAAAAGCCAGAGGAGAAGTTACAAGAGAAGCCAGAGGAGATGTTACAAGATGGTGGCTGGAGGCTTTTAGCAGTATGTGTAAAAGCCAGAGAAGAAGTTACATAAGAAGCCAGGGGAGAAGTTACAAGATGGTTGCTGGAGGCTTGTAGCAGTGTGTGCAAAAGCCAGAGGAGAAGTTACAAGATGGTTGCTGGAGACTTGAAGCAGTGTGTGCGAAAGCCTAAAGAGAAGTTACAAGATGGTAGCTGGAGGCTTGTAGCAGTGTGTGCGAAAGCCAGAGGAAAATTTAAGAGATGGTTGCTATCGCCTTATAGCAGTGTGTGCAAAAGCCAGAGGAAAAGTTTCAAGATAGTGGCCGGAGGCTTGTATCAGAGTGTGCAAAAGCCAGAGGAGAAGTTACAAGATGGTGGCCGGAGGCTTGTAGCAGTGTGTGCAAAAGCCAGAGGAGAAGTTACAAGATGGTGGCTGGAGGCTTGTAGCAGTGTGTGCAAAAGCCATAGGAGAAGTTACAAGATGTTAGCTGGAGGCTTGTAGCAGTGTGTGCAAAAGCCAGAGGAGAAGTTATAAGGTGGTAGTTGGAGGCTTGTAGCAGTGTGTGCAAAAGCCAGAGGAGAAGTTACAAGATGTTGGCTGGAGGCTTGTAATAGTGTGTGTGAAAGCCAGAGGAGAAGTTTCAAGATGGTGGCCAGAGGCTTGTATCAGAGTGTGCAAAAGCCAGAGGAGAAGTTACAAGTTGGTGGCTGGAGGCTTGTAGCAGTGTGTGCAAAAGCAAGAGGATAAGTTACAAGAGAAGCCAGAGGAGATGTTACAAGATGGTGGCTGGAGGCTTTTAGCAATGTGTGTAAAAGCCAGAGGAGAAGTTACATGAGAAGCCAGGGGAGAAGTTACAAGATGGTTGCCAGAGGCTTGTAGCAGTGTGTGCAAAAGCCAGAGGAGAATTTACAAGATGGTTGCTGGAGGCTTGTAGCAGTGTGTGCAAAAGCCAGAGGAGAAGTTATAAGATGGTTGCTGGAGACTTGTAGCAGTGTGTGCGAAAGCCTAAAGAGAAGTTACAAGATGTTAGCTGGAGGTTTGTAGCAGTGTGTGCGAAAGCCAGAGGAGAATTTAAGAGATGGTTGCTATCGCCTTATAGCAGTGTGTGCAAAAGCCAGAGGAGAAGTTTCAAGATAGTGGCCGGAGGCTTGTATCAGAGTGTGCAAAAGCCAGAGGAGAAGTTACAAGATGGTGGATTGAGGCTTGTAGCATTGTGGGCGAAAGCCAGAGGAGAAGTTACAAGATGGTGGACGGAGACTTGTCGCATTGTGAGCAAAATCCAGAGGAGAATTTACAAGATGGTGGCTGAAGGCTTGTAGCAGTGTGTGCAAAATCCAGAGGAGAAGTTACAAGATGGTGGACTGAGGCTTGTAGCAGTGTGTGCAAAAGCCAGAGGAGAAGTTACAAGATGGTGGACGGAGACTTGTCGCAGTGTGTGCAAAAGCCAGAGGAGAAGTTACAAGATGGTGGCTGGTGGCTTGTAGCAGTGTGTGCAAAAGCCAGAGGAGAAGTTTCAAGATAGTGGCCGGAGGCTTGTATCAGAGTGTGCAAAAGCCAGAGGAGAAGTTACAAGATGGTGGACGGAGACTTGTCGCATTGTGAGCAAAATCCAGAGGAGAATTTACAAGATGGTGGCTGGAGGCTTGTAGCAGTGTGTGCAAAATCCAGAGGAGAAGTTACAAGATGGTGGACTGAGGCTTGTAGCAGTGTGTGCAAAAGCCAGAGGAGAAGTTACAAGATGGTGGACGGAGACTTGTCGCAGTGTGTGCAAAAGCCAGAGGAGAAGTTACAAGATGGTGGCTGGAGGCTTGTAGCAGTGTGTGCAAAAGCCAGAGGAGAAGTTACAAGATGGTGGCTGGAGGCTTGTAGCAGTGTGTGCAAAAGCCAGAGGAGAAGTTACAAGAGAAGCCAGAGGAGATGTTACAAGATGGTGGCTGGAGGCTTTTAGCAGTGTGTGTAAAAGCCAGCGGAGAAGTTACATATGAAGCCATGGGAGAAGTTACAAGATGGTTGCTATCGGCTTGTAGCAGTGTGTGCGAAAGCCAGAGAAGAAGTTACAAGAGAAGGCAGAAGAGAAGTTAGAAGATGGTGGCTGGAGGCTTGTAGCAGAGTGTGCAAAAGCCAGTGGAGAAGTTACAAGATAGTGGCCGGAGACTTGTAGCAGTGTGTGCAAAAGCCAGAGGAGAAGTTACAAGATGGTTGCAGGAGGCTTGTAGCAGTGTGTGTGAAAGCCAGAGGAGAAGTTACAAGATGGTTGCTGTAGACTTGTAGCAGTGTGTGCGAAAGCCAGAGGAGAATTTAAGAGATGGTTGCTATAACATTATAGCAGTGTGTGCGAAAGCCAGAGGAGAAGTTTCAAGGTTGTGGCCGGAGGCTTGTATCAGAGTGTGCAAAAGCCAGAGGAGAAGTTAGAAGATGGTGGCTGGAGGCTTGTAGCAGTGTGTGCAAAAGCCAGAGGAGAAGTTACAAGAGAAGCCAGAGGAGATGTTACAAGATGGTGGCTGGAGGCTTTTAGCAGTGTGTGTAAAAGCCAGCGGAGAAGTTACATATGAAGCCATGGGAGAAGTTACAAGATGGTTGCTATCGGCTTGTTGCAGTGTGTGCGAAAGCCAGAGAAGAAGTTACAAGAGAAGGCAGAAGAGAAGTTAGAAGATGGTGGCTGGAGGCTTGTAGCAGAGTGTGCAAACGCCAGTGGAGAAGTTACAAGATAGTGGCCGGAGACTTGTAGCAGTGTGTGCAAAAGCCAGAGGAGAAGTTACAAGATGGTTGCAGGAGGCTTGTAGCAGTGTGTGTGAAAGCCAGAGGAGAAGTTACAAGATGGTTGCTGTAGACTTGTAGCAGTGTGTGCGAAAGCCAGAGGAGAATTTAAGAGATGGTTGCTATAACATTATAGCAGTGTGTGCGAAAGCCAGAGGAGAAGTTACAAGATGGTGGCTGGAGGCTTGTAGCAGTGTGTGCAAAAGCCAGAGGAGAAGTTACAAGAGAAGCCAGAGGAGATGTTACAAGATGGTGGCTGGAGGCTTTTAGCAGTATGTGTAAAAGCCAGAGAAGAAGTTACATAAGAAGCCAGGGGAGAAGTTACAAGATGGTTGCTGGAGGCTTGTAGCAGTGTGTGCAAAAGTCAGAGGAGAAGTTACAAGATGGTTGCTGGAGACTTGAAGCAGTGTGTGCGAAAGCCTAAAGAGAAGTTACAAGATGGTAGCTGGAGGCTTGTAGCAGTGTGTGCGAAAGCCAGAGGAAAATTTAAGAGATGGTTGCTATCGCCTTATAGCAGTGTGTGCAAAAGCCAGAGGAAAAGTTTCAAGATAGTGGCCGGAGGCTTGTATCAGAGTGTGCAAAAGCCAGAGGAGAAGTTAGAAGATGGTGGCTGGTGGCTTGTAGCAGTGTGTGCAAAAGCCAGAGGAGAAGTTACAAGATGGTGGCTGGAGGCTTGTAGCAGTGTGTGCAAAAGCCATAGGAGAAGTTACAAGATGTTAGCTGGAGGCTTGTAGCAGTGTGTGCAAAAGCCAGAGGAGAAGTTATAAGGTGGTAGTTGGAGGCTTGTAGCAGTGTGTGCAAAAGCCAGAGGAGAAGTTACAAGATGTTGGCTGGAGGCTTGTAATAGTGTGTGTGAAAGCCAGAGGAGAAGTTTCAAGATGGTGGCCAGAGGCTTGTATCAGAGTGTGCAAAAGCCAGAGGAGAAGTTACAAGTTGGTGGCTGGAGGCTTGTAGCAGTGTGTGCAAAAGCAAGAGGATAAGTTACAAGAGAAGCCAGAGGAGATGTTACAAGATGGTGGCTGGAGGCTTTTAGCAATGTGTGTAAAAGCCAGAGGAGAAGTTACATGAGAAGCCAGGGGAGAAGTTACAAGATGGTTGCCAGAGGCTTGTAGCAGTGTGTGCAAAAGCCAGAGGAGAATTTACAAGATGGTTGCTGGAGGCTTGTAGCAGTGTGTGCAAAAGCCAGAGGAGAAGTTATAAGATGGTTGCTGGAGACTTGTAGCAGTGTGTGCGAAAGCCTAAAGAGAAGTTACAAGATGTTAGCTGGAGGTTTGTAGCAGTGTGTGCGAAAGCCAGAGGAGAATTTAAGAGATGGTTGCTATCGCCTTATAGCAGTGTGTGCAAAAGCCAGAGGAGAAGTTTCAAGATAGTGGCCGGAGGCTTGTATCAGAGTGTGCAAAAGCCAGAGGAGAAGTTACAAGATGGTGGATTGAGGCTTGTAGCATTGTGGGCGAAAGCCAGAGGAGAAGTTACAAGATGGTGGACGGAGACTTGTCGCATTGTGAGCAAAATCCAGAGGAGAATTTACAAGATGGTGGCTGGAGGCTTGTAGCAGTGTGTGCAAAATCCAGAGGAGAAGTTACAAGATGGTGGACTGAGGCTTGTAGCAGTGTGTGCAAAAGCCAGAGGAGAAGTTACAAGATGGTGGACGGAGACTTGTCGCAGTGTGTGCAAAAGCCAGAGGAGAAGTTACAAGATGGTGGCTGGTGGCTTGTAGCAGTGTGTGCAAAAGCCAGAGGAGAAGTTTCAAGATAGTGGCCGGAGGCTTGTATCAGAGTGTGCAAAAGCCAGAGGAGAAGTTACAAGATGGTGGACGGAGACTTGTCGCATTGTGAGCAAAATCCAGAGGAGAATTTACAAGATGGTGGCTGGAGGCTTGTAGCAGTGTGTGCAAAATCCAGAGGAGAAGTTACAAGATGGTGGACTGAGGCTTGTAGCAGTGTGTGCAAAAGCCAGAGGAGAAGTTACAAGATGGTGGACGGAGACTTGTCGCAGTGTGTGCAAAAGCCAGAGGAGAAGTTACAAGATGGTGGCTGGTGGCTTGTAGCAGTGTGTGCAAAAGCCAGAGGAGAAGTTACAAGATGGTGGCTGGAGGCTTGTAGCAGTGTGTGCAAAAGCCAGAGGAGAAGTTACAAGAGAAGCCAGAGGAGATGTTACAAGATGGTGGCTGGAGGCTTTTAGCAGTGTGTGTAAAAGCCAGCGGAGAAGTTACATATGAAGCCATGGGAGAAGTTACAAGATGGTTGCTATCGGCTTGTAGCAGTGTGTGCGAAAGCCAGAGAAGAAGTTACAAGAGAAGGCAGAAGAGAAGTTAGAAGATGGTGGCTGGAGGCTTGTAGCAGAGTGTGCAAAAGCCAGTGGAGAAGTTACAAGATAGTGGCCGGAGACTTGTAGCAGTGTGTGCAAAAGCCAGAGGAGAAGTTACAAGATGGTTGCAGGAGGCTTGTAGCAGTGTGTGTGAAAGCCAGAGGAGAAGTTACAAGATGGTTGCTGTAGACTTGTAGCAGTGTGTGCGAAAGCCAGAGGAGAATTTAAGAGATGGTTGCTATAACATTATAGCAGTGTGTGCGAAAGCCAGAGGAGAAGTTTCAAGGTTGTGGCCGGAGGCTTGTATCAGAGTGTGCAAAAGCCAGAGGAGAAGTTAGAAGATGGTGGCTGGAGGCTTGTAGCAGTGTGTGCAAAAGCCAGAGGAGAAGTTACAAGAGAAGCCAGAGGAGATGTTACAAGATGGTGGCTGGAGGCTTTTAGCAGTGTGTGTAAAAGCCAGCGGAGAAGTTACATATGAAGCCATGGGAGAAGTTACAAGATGGTTGCTATCGGCTTGTTGCAGTGTGTGCGAAAGCCAGAGAAGAAGTTACAAGAGAAGGCAGAAGAGAAGTTAGAAGATGGTGGCTGGAGGCTTGTAGCAGAGTGTGCAAACGCCAGTGGAGAAGTTACAAGATAGTGGCCGGAGACTTGTAGCAGTGTGTGCAAAAGCCAGAGGAGAAGTTACAAGATGGTTGCAGGAGGCTTGTAGCAGTGTGTGTGAAAGCCAGAGGAGAAGTTACAAGATGGTTGCAGGAGGCTTGTAGCAGTGTGTGCGAAAGCCAGAGGAGAATTTAAGAGATGGTTGCTATAACATTATAGCAGTGTGTGCGAAAGCCAGAGGAGAAGTTACAAGATGGTGGCTGGAGGCTTGTAGCAGTGTGTGCAAAAGCCAGAGGAGAAGTTACAAGAGAAGCCAGAGGAGATGTTACAAGATGGTGGCTGGAGGCTTTTAGCAGTATGTGTAAAAGCCAGAGAAGAAGTTACATAAGAAGCCAGGGGAGAAGTTACAAGATGGTTGCTGGAGGCTTGTAGCAGTGTGTGCAAAAGCCAGAGGAGAAGTTACAAGATGGTTGCTGGAGACTTGAAGCAGTGTGTGCGAAAGCCTAAAGAGAAGTTACAAGATGGTAGCTGGAGGCTTGTAGCAGTGTGTGCGAAAGCCAGAGGAAAATTTAAGAGATGGTTGCTATCGCCTTATAGCAGTGTGTGCAAAAGCCAGAGGAAAAGTTTCAAGATAGTGGCCGGAGGCTTGTATCAGAGTGTGCAAAAGCCAGAGGAGAAGTTAGAAGATGGTGGCTGGTGGCTTGTAGCAGTGTGTGCAAAAGCCAGAGGAGAAGTTACAAGATGGTGGCTGGAGGCTTGTAGCAGTGTGTGCAAAAGCCATAGGAGAAGTTACAAGATGTTGGCTGGAGGCTTGTAGCAGTGTGTGCAAAAGCCAGAGGAGAAGTTATAAGGTGGTAGTTGGAGGCTTGTAGCAGTGTGTGCAAAAGCCAGAGGAGAAGTTACAAGATGTTGGCTGGAGGCTTGTAATAGTGTGTGTGAAAGCCAGAGGAGAAGTTTCAAGATGGTGGCCAGAGGCTTGTATCAGAGTGTGCAAAAGCCAGAGGAGAAGTTACAAGTTGGTGGCTGGAGGCTTGTAGCAGTGTGTGCAAAAGCAAGAGGATAAGTTACAAGAGAAGCCAGAGGAGATGTTACAAGATGGTGGCTGGAGGCTTTTAGCAATGTGTGTAAAAGCCAGAGGAGAAGTTACATGAGAAGCCAGGGGAGAAGTTACAAGATGGTTGCCAGAGGCTTGTAGCAGTGTGTGCAAAAGCCAGAGGAGAAGTTACAAGATGGTTGCTGGAGGCTTGTAGCAGTGTGTGCAAAAGCCAGAGGAGAAGTTATAAGATGGTTGCTGGAGACTTGTAGCAGTGTGTGCGAAAGCCTAAAGAGAAGTTACAAGATGTTAGCTGGAGGTTTGTAGCAGTGTGTGCGAAAGCCAGAGGAGAATTTAAGAGATGGTTGCTATCGCCTTATAGCAGTGTGTGCAAAAGCCAGAGGAGAAGTTTCAAGATAGTGGCCGGAGGCTTGTATCAGAGTGTGCAAAAGCCAGAGGAGAAGTTACAAGATGGTGGATTGAGGCTTGTAGCATTGTGGGCGAAAGCCAGAGGAGAAGTTACAAGATGGTGGACGGAGACTTGTCGCATTGTGAGCAAAATCCAGAGGAGAATTTACAAGATGGTGGCTGGAGGCTTGTAGCAGTGTGTGCAAAATCCAGAGGAGAAGTTACAAGATGGTGGACTGAGGCTTGTAGCAGTGTGTGCAAAAGCCAGAGGAGAAGTTACAAGATGGTGGACGGAGACTTGTCGCAGTGTGTGCAAAAGCCAGAGGAGAAGTTTCAAGATAGTGGCTGGTGGCTTGTAGCAGAGTGTGCAAAAGCCAGAGGAGAAGTTACAAGATGGTGGATTGAGGCTTGTAGCATTGTGGGCGAAAGCCAGAGGAGAAGTTACAGGATGGTGGACGGAGACTTGTCGCATTGTGAGCAAAATCCAGAGGAGAATTTACAAGATGGTGGCTGGAGGCTTGTAGCAGTGTGTGCAAAATCCAGAGGAGAAGTTACAAGATGGTGGACTGAGGCTTGTAGCAGTGTGTGCAAAAGCCAGAGGAGAAGTTACAAGATGGTGGACGGAGACTTGTCGCAGTGTGTGCAAAAGCCAGAGGAGAAGTTACAAGATGGTGGCTGGTGGCTTGTAGCAGTGTGTGCAAAAGCCAGAGGAGAAGTTACAAGATGGTGGCCGGAGGCTTGTAGCAGTGTGTGCAAAAGCCAGAGGAGAAGTTACAAGAGAAGCCAGAGGAGAAGTTACAAGAGAAGCCAGAGGAGATGTTACAAGATGGTGGCTGGAGGCTTTTAGCAGTGTGTGTAAAAGCCAGCGGAGAAGTTACATATGAAGCCATGGGAGAAGTTACAAGATGGTTGCTATCGGCTTGTAGCAGTGTGTGCGAAAGCCAGAGAAGAAGTTACAAGAGAAGGCAGAAGAGAAGTTAGAAGATGGTGGCTGGAGGCTTGTAGCAGAGTGTGCAAAAGCCAGTGGAGAAGTTACAAGATAGTGGCCGGAGACTTGTAGCAGTGTGTGCAAAAGCCAGAGGAGAAGTTACAAGATGGTTGCAGGAGGCTTGTAGCAGTGTGTGTGAAAGCCAGAGGAGAAGTTACAAGATGGTTGCTGTAGACTTGTAGCAGTGTGTGCGAAAGCCAGAGGAGAATTTAAGAGATGGTTGCTATAACATTATAGCAGTGTGTGCGAAAGCCAGAGGAGAAGTTTCAAGGTTGTGGCCGGAGGCTTGTATCAGAGTGTGCAAAAGCCAGAGGAGAAGTTAGAAGATGGTGGCTGGAGGCTTGTAGCAGTGTGTGCAAAAGCCAGAGGAGAAGTTACAAGAGAAGCCAGAGGAGATGTTACAAGATGGTGGCTGGAGGCTTTTAGCAGTGTGTGTAAAAGCCAGCGGAGAAGTTACATATGAAGCCATGGGAGAAGTTACAAGATGGTTGCTATCGGCTTGTTGCAGTGTGTGCGAAAGCCAGAGAAGAAGTTACAAGAGAAGGCAGAAGAGAAGTTAGAAGATGGTGGCTGGAGGCTTGTAGCAGAGTGTGCAAACGCCAGTGGAGAAGTTACAAGATAGTGGCCGGAGACTTGTAGCAGTGTGTGCAAAAGCCAGAGGAGAAGTTACAAGATGGTTGCAGGAGGCTTGTAGCAGTGTGTGTGAAAGCCAGAGGAGAAGTTACAAGATGGTTGCTGTAGACTTGTAGCAGTGTGTGCGAAAGCCAGAGGAGAATTTAAGAGATGGTTGCTATAACATTATAGCAGTGTGTGCGAAAGCCAGAGGAGAAGTTACAAGATGGTGGCTGGAGGCTTGTAGCAGTGTGTGCAAAAGCCAGAGGAGAAGTTACAAGATGGTGTACGGAGACTTCTCGCAGTGTGTGCAAAAGCCAGAGGAGAAGTTACAAGATGGTGGCTGGTGGCTTGTAGCAGTGTGTGCAAAAGCCAGAGGAGAAGATACAAGATGGTGGCCGGAGGCTTGTAGCAGTGTGTGCAAAAGCCAGAGGAGAAGTTACAAGATGTTAGCTGGAGGCTTGTAGCAGTGTGTGCAAAAGCCAGAGGAGAAGTTACAAGATGGTTGCTGGAGGCTTGTAGCAGTGTGTGTGAAAGCCAGAGGAGAAGGTACAAGATGGTTGCTGTAGACTTGTCGCAGTGTGTGCAAAAGCCAGAGGAGAAGTTACAAGATGGTGGCTGGTGGCTTGTAGCAGTGTGTAAAAAAGCCAGAGGAGAAGTTACAAGATGGTGGCTGGAGGCTTGTAGCAGTGTGTGCAAAAGCCATAGGAGAAGTTACAAGATGTTAGCTGGAGGCTTGTAGCAGTGTGTGCAAAAGCCAGAGGAGAAGTTATAAGGTGGTAGCTGGAGGCTTGTAGCAGTGTGTGCAAAAGCCAGAGGAGAAGTTACAAGATGTTTGCTGGAGGCTTGTAATAGTGTGTGTGAAAGCCAGAGGAGAAGTTTCAAGATGGTGGCCAGAGGCTTGTATCAGAGTGTGCAAAAGCCAGAGGAGAAGTTACAAGTTGGTGGCTGGAGGCTTGTAGCAGTGTGTGCAAAAGCAAGAGGAGAAGTTACAAGAAGCCAGAGGAGATGTTACAAGATGGTGGCTGGAGGCTTTTAGCAATGTGTGTAAAAGCCAGAGGAGAAGTTACATGAGAAGCCAGGGGAGAAGTTACAAGATGGTTGCCAGAGGCTTGTAGCAGTGTGTGCAAAAGCCAGAGGAGAATTTACAAGATGGTTGCTGGAGGCTTGTAGCAGTGTGTGCAAAAGCCAGAGGAGAAGTTATAAGATGGTTGCTGGAGACTTGTAGCAGTGTATGCGAAAGCCTAAAGAGAAGTTACAAGATGGTAGCTGGAGGTTTGTAGCAGTGTGTGCGAAAGCCAGAGGAGAATTTAAGAGATGGTTGCTTTAGGCTTTTAGCAGTGTGTGCAAAAGCCAGAGGAGAAGTTTCAAGATAGTGGCCGGAGGCTTGTATCAGAGTGTGCAAAAGCCAGAGGAGAAGTTACAAGATGGTGGATGGAGGCTTGTAGCATTGTGGGCGAAAGCCAGAGGAGAAGTTACAGATGGTGGACGGAGACTTGTCGCATTGTGGGCAAAATCCAGAGGAGAATTTACAAATGGTGGCTGGAGGCTTGTAGCAGTGTGTGCAAAATCCAGAGGAGAAGTTACAAGATGGTGGACTGAGGCTTGTAGCAGTGTGTGCAAAAGCCAGAGGAGAAGTTACAAGATGGTGGACGGAGACTTGTCGCAGTGTGTGCAAAAGCCAGAGGAGAAGTTACAAATGGTGGCTGGTGGCTTGTAGCAGTGTGTGCAAAAGCCAGAGGAGAAGTTACAAAATGGTGGCTGGAGGCTTGTAGCAGTGTGTGCAAAAGCCAGAGGAGAAGTTACAAGATGTTAGCTGGAGGCTTGTAGCAGTGTGTGCAAAAGCCAGAGGAGAAGTTATAAGGTGGTAGCTGGAGGCTTGTAGCAGTGTGTGCAAAAGCCAGAGGAGAAGTTACAAGATGGTGGCCCGGAGGCTTGTAGCAGTGTGTGCAAAAGCCAGAGGAGAAGTTACAAGATGTTAGCTGGAGGCTTGTAGCAGTGTGTGCAAAAGCCAGAGGAGAAGTTATAAGGTGGTAGCTGGAGGCATGTAGCAGTGTGTGCAAAAGCCAGAGGAGAAGTTACAAGATGGTTGCTGAGGGCTTGTAGCAGTGTAGGCGAAAGCCAGAGGAGAAGTTACAAGAGAAGCCAGAGGAGAAGTTACAAGATGGTTGCTGGAGGCTTGTAGCAGTGTATGCAAAAAGAAGATGAGAAGTTACAAGATGGTTGCTGGATGCTTGTAGCAGTGTGTACGAAAGCCAGTGGAAAAGTTACAAGATGGTTGCCTGAGGCTTGTACCAGTGTGTGCGAAAGCCAGAGGAAAAGTTACACGATGGTTTCTGGAGGCTTGAAGCAGTGTGTGCGAAAGCCAAAGGAGAAGTTACAAGATGGTGGCTGGATGCTTTTAGCATTGTGTGCAAATGCCAGAGGAGAAGTTACAAGAGAAGCCAGAGGAGAAGTTTCAAGATGGTTGCTGGAGGTTTGTAGCAGTGTTTGCTAAAGCCAGAAGAGAAGTTACAAGATGGTTACTGGAGGCTTGTAGCAGTGTGTCTGAAAGCCAGAGGAGAGGTTACAAGATGGTTGCTGGAGACTTCTAGCAGTGTGTGCGAAAGCCAGAGGAGAATTTACAAGATGGTTGCTATAGGCTTGTAGCAGTGTGTGCGAAAGCCAGAGAATAAGTTACAAGATGGTTGCCGGAGGCTTGTCGCATGTGTGCAAAAGCCAGTTGAGAAGTTACAAAATGGTGGCTGGAGGCTTGTAGCAGTGTGTGCAAAAGCCAGAGGAGAATTTACAAGATGGTGGCCGGAGGCTTGTAGCAGTGTGTGCAAAAGTAAGAGGAGCAGTTACAAGAGGTTAGTTGGAGGCTTGTAGCAGTGTGTGCAAATGCCAGAGGAGAAGTTATAAGGTGGTAGCTGGAGGCTTGTAGCAGTGTGTGCGAAAGCCAGAGGAGAAGTTACAAGATGGTGACCGGAGGCTTGTAGCAGTATGTGCAAAAGCCAGAGGAGAAGTTACAAGAGAAGTCTGAGGAGAAGTTACAAGATGGTTGCTATAGGCTTGTAGCAGTGTGTGCGAAAGCCAGAGGAGAAGTTACAAGAGAAGGCAGAAGAGAAGTTAGAAGATGGTGGCCGGAGGCTTGTAGCAGAGTGTGCCAAAGCCAGAGGAGAAGTTACAAGAGGAGCCAGAGGAGAAGTTACAAGATGGTTGCTGGAGGAAAAAGCCAGGGAGAAGTTACAAGATGGTTGCTGGAGGCTTGAAACAGTGTTTGTAAAAGCTAGAGGAGAATTTACAAGATGGTGGCTGGAGGCTTGTAGCAGTGTGTGCAAAAGCCAGAGGAGAAGTTACAAGATGGTGGACTGAGGCTTGTAGAAGTGTGTGCAAAAGCCAGAGGAGAAGTTACAAGATGTTGGACTGAGACTTTTTGCAGTGTGTGCAAAAGCCAGAGGAGAAGTTACAAGATGGTGGATGGAGGCTTGTAATAGTGTGTGTGAAAGCCAGAGGAGAAGTTTCAAGATTGTGGCCAGAGGCTTGTATCAGAGTGTGCAAAAGCCAGAGGAGAAGTTACAAGTTGGTGGCTGGAGGCTTGTAGCAGTGTGTGCAAAAGCAAGAGGAGAAGTTACAAGAGAAGCCAGAGGAGATGTTACAAGATGGTGGCTGGAGGCTTTTAGCAATGTGTGTAAAAGCCAGAGGAGAAGTTACATGAGAAGCCAGGGGAGAAGTTACAAGATGGTTGCCAGAGGCTTGTAGCAGTGTGTGCAAAAGCCAGAGGAGAATTTACAAGATGGTTGCTGGAGGCTTGTAGCAGTGTGTGCAAAAGCCAGAGGAGAAGTTATAAGATGGTTGCTGGAGACTTGTAGCAGTGTATGCGAAAGCCTAAAGAGAAGTTACAAGATGGTAGCTGGAGGTTTGTAGCAGTGTGTGCGAAAGCCAGAGGAGAATTTAAGAGATGGTTGCTATCGCCTTATAGCAGTGTGTGCAAAAGCCAGAGGAGAAGTTTCAAGATAGTGGCCGGAGGCTTGTATCAGAGTGTGCAAAAGCCAGAGGAGAAGTTACAAGATGGTGGATGGAGGCTTGTAGCATTGTGGGCGAAAGCCAGAGAAGAAGTTACAGATGGTGGACGGAGACTTGTCGCATTGTGGGCAAAATCCAGAGGAGAAGTTACAAGATGTTAGCTGGAGGCTTGTAGCAGTGTGTGCAAAAGCCAGAGGAGAAGTTATAAGGTGGTAGCTGGAGGCTTGTAGCAGTGTGTGCAAAAGCCAGAGGAGAAGTTACAAGATGGTGGCCCGGAGGCTTGTAGCAGTGTGTGCAAAAGCCAGAGGAGAAGTTACAAGATTTTAGCTGGAGGCTTGTAGCAGTGTGTGCAAAAGCCAGAGGAGAAGTTATAAGGTGGTAGCTGGAGGCTTGTAGCAGTGTGTGCAAAAGCCAGAGGAGAAGGTACAAGATAGTTGCTGAGGGCTTGTAGCAGTGTGTGCGAAAGCCAGAGGAGAAGTTACAAGATGGTGGACGGAGACTTGTAGCAGTGTGTGCAAAAGCCAGAGGAGAAGTTACAAGATGGTGGCTGGTGGCTTGTAGCAGTGTGTGCAAAAGCCAGAGGAGAAGTTACAAGATGGTGGCCGGAGGCTTGTAGCAGTGTGTGCAAAAGCCAGAGGAGAAGTTACAAGATGTTAGCTGGAGGCTTGTAGCAGTGTGTGCAAAAGCCAGAGGAGAAGTTACAAGATGTTAGCTGGAGGCTTGTAGCAGTGTGTGCAAAATCCAGAGGAGAAGTTATAAGGTGGTAGCTGGAGGCTTGTAGCAGTGTGTGCAAAAGCCAGAGGAGAAGTTACAAGATGGTGGACGGAGACTTGTCGCAGTGTGTGCAAAAGCCAGAGGAGAAGTTACAAGATGGTGGCTGGTGGCTTGTAGCAGTGTGTGCAAAAGCCAGAGGAGAAGTTACAAGATGGTGGCCGGAGGCTTGTAGCAGTGTGTGCAAAAGCCAGAGGAGAAGTTACAAGATGTTAGCTGGAGGATTGTAGCAGTGTGTGTGAAAGCCAGAGGAGAAGTTACAAGATGGTTGCTGTAGACTTGTCGCAGTGTGTGCAAAAGCCAGAGGAGAAGTTACAAGATGGTGGCTGGTGGCTTGTAGCAGTGTGTGCAAAAGCCAGAGGAGAAGTTATAAGGTGGTAGCTGGAGGCTTGTAGCAGTGTGTGCAAAAGCCAGAGGAGAAGTTACAAGATGTTAGCTGGAGGCTTCTAGCAGTGTGTGCAAAAGCCAGAGGAGAAGTTATAAGGTGGTAGCTGGAGGCTTGTAGCAGTGTGTGCAAAAGCCAGAGGAGAAGTTACAAGATGTTTGCTGGAGGCTTGTAATAGTGTGTGTGAAAGCCAGAGGAGAAGTTTCAAGATGGTGGCCAGAGGCTTGTATCAGAGTGTGCAAAAGCCAGAGGAGAAGTTACAAGTTGGTGGCTGGAGGCTTGTAGCAGTGTGTGCAAAAGCAAGAGGAGAAGTTACAAGAGAAGCCAGAGGAGATGTTACAAGATGGTGGCTGGAGGCTTTTAGCAATGTGTGTAAAAGCCAGAGGAGAAGTTACATGAGAAGCCAGGGGAGAAGTTACAAGATGGTTGCCAGAGGCTTGTAGCAGTGTGTGCAAAAGCCAGAGGAGAATTTACAAGATGGTTGCTGGAGGCTTGTAGCAGTGTGTGCAAAAGCCAGAGGAGAAGTTATAAGATGGTTGCTGGAGACTTGTAGCAGTGTATGCGAAAGCCTAAAGAGAAGTTACAAGATGGTAGCTGGAGGTTTGTAGCAGTGTGTGCGAAAGCCAGAGGAGAATTTAAGAGATGGTTGCTATCGCCTTATAGCAGTGTGTGCAAAAGCCAGAGGAGAAGTTTCAAGATAGTGGCCGGAGGCTTGTATCAGAGTGTGCAAAAGCCAGAGGAGAAGTTACAAGATGGTGGATGGAGGCTTGTAGCATTGTGGGCAAAAGCCAGAGGAGAAGTTATAAGATGGTTGCTGGAGACTTGTAGCAGTGTATGCGAAAGCCTAAAGAGAAGTTACAAGATGGTAGCTGGAGGTTTGTAGCAGTGTGTGCAAAAGCCAGAGGAGAATTTAAGAGATGGTTGCTATCGCCTTATAGCAGTGTGTGCAAAAGCCAGAGGAGAAGTTTCAAGATAGTGGCCGGAGGCTTGTATCAGAGTGTGCAAAAGCCAGAGGAGAAGTTACAAGATGGTGGATGGAGGCTTGTAGCATTGTGGGCGAAAGCCAGAGGAGAAGTTACAGATGGTGGACGGAGACTTGTCGCATTGTGGGCAAAATCCAGAGGAGAATTTACAAATGGTGGCTGGAGGCTTGTAGCAGTGTGTGCAAAATCCAGAGGAGAAGTTACAAGATGGTGGACTGAGGCTTGTAGCAGTGTGTGCAAAAGCCAGAGGAGAAGTTACAAGATGGTGGACGGAGACTTGTCGCAGTGTGTGCAAAAGCCAGAGGAGAAGTTACAAATGGTGGCTGGTGGCTTGTAGCAGTGTGTGCAAAAGCCAGAGGAGAAGTTACAAAATGGTGGCTGGAGGCTTGTAGCAGTGTGTGCAAAAGCCAGAGGAGAAGTTACAAGATGTTAGCTGGAGGCTTGTAGCAGTGTGTGCAAAAGCCAGAGGAGAAGTTATAAGGTGGTAGCTGGAGGCTTGTAGCAGTGTGTGCAAAAGCCAGAGGAGAAGTTACAAGATGGTGGCCCGGAGGCTTGTAGCAGTGTGTGCAAAAGCCAGAGGAGAAGTTACAAGATGTTAGCTGGAGGCTTGTAGCAGTGTGTGCAAAAGCCAGAGGAGAAGTTACAAGATGGTGGCTGGAGGCTTGTAGCAGTGTGTGCAAAAGCCAGAGGAGAAGTTACAAGATGGTTGCTGAGGGCTTGTAGCAGTGTAGGCGAAAGCCAGAGGAGAAGTTACAAGAGAAGCCAGAGGAGAAGTTACAAGATGGTTGCTGGAGGCTTGTAGCAGTGTATGCAAAAAGAAGATGAGAAGTTACAAGATGGTTGCTGGATGCTTGTAGCAGTGTGTACGAAAGCCAGTGGAAAAGTTACAAGATGGTTGCCTGAGGCTTGTACCAGTGTGTGCGAAAGCCAGAGGAAAAGTTACACGATGGTTTCTGGAGGCTTGAAGCAGTGTGTGCGAAAGCCAAAGGAGAAGTTACAAGATGGTGGCTGGATGCTTTTAGCATTGTGTGCAAATGCCAGAGGAGAAGTTACAAGAGAAGCCAGAGGAGAAGTTTCAAGATGGTTGCTGGAGGTTTGTAGCAGTGTTTGCTAAAGCCAGAAGAGAAGTTACAAGATGGTTACTGGAGGCTTGTAGCAGTGTGTCTGAAAGCCAGAGGAGAGGTTACAAGATGGTTGCTGGAGACTTCTAGCAGTGTGTGCGAAAGCCAGAGGAGAATTTACAAGATGGTTGCTATAGGCTTGTAGCAGTGTGTGCGAAAGCCAGAGAATAAGTTACAAGATGGTTGCCGGAGGCTTGTCGCATGTGTGCAAAAGCCAGTTGAGAAGTTACAAAATGGTGGCTGGAAGCTTGTAGCAGTGTGTGCAAAAGCCAGAGGAGAATTTACAAGATGGTGGCCGGAGGCTTGTAGCAGTGTGTGCAAAAGTAAGAGGAGCAGTTACAAGAGGTTAGTTGGAGGCTTGTAGCAGTGTGTGCAAATGCCAGAGGAGAAGTTATAAGGTGGTAGCTGGAGGCTTGTAGCAGTGTGTGCGAAAGCCAGAGGAGAAGTTACAAGATGGTGACCGGAGGCTTGTAGCAGTATGTGCAAAAGCCAGAGGAGAAGTTACAAGAGAAGTCTGAGGAGAAGTTACAAGATGGTTGCTATAGGCTTGTAGCAGTGTGTGCGAAAGCCAGAGGAGAAGTTACAAGAGAAGGCAGAAGAGAAGTTAGAAGATGGTGGCCGGAGGCTTGTAGCAGAGTGTGCCAAAGCCAGAGGAGAAGTTACAAGAGGAGCCAGAGGAGAAGTTACAAGATGGTTGCTGGAGGAAAAAGCCAGGGAGAAGTTACAAGATGGTTGCTGGAGGCTTGAAACAGTGTTTGTAAAAGCTAGAGGAGAATTTACAAGATGGTGGCTGGAGGCTTGTAGCAGTGTGTGCAAAATCCAGAGGAGAAGTTACAAGATGGTGGACTGAGGCTTGTAGAAGTGTGTGCAAAAGCCAGAGGAGAAGTTACAAGATGTTGGACTGAGACTTTTTGCAGTGTGTGCAAAAGCCAGAGGAGAAGTTACAAGATGGTGGATGGAGGCTTGTAATAGTGTGTGTGAAAGCCAGAGGAGAAGTTTCAAGATTGTGGCCAGAGGCTTGTATCAGAGTGTGCAAAAGCCAGAGGAGAAGTTACAAGTTGGTGGCTGGAGGCTTGTAGCAGTGTGTGCAAAAGCAAGAGGAGAAGTTACAAGAGAAGCCAGAGGAGATGTTACAAGATGGTGGCTGGAGGCTTTTAGCAATGTGTGTAAAAGCCAGAGGAGAAGTTACATGAGAAGCCAGGGGAGAAGTTACAAGATGGTTGCCAGAGGCTTGTAGCAGTGTGTGCAAAAGCCAGAGGAGAAGTTACAAGATGGTTGCTGGAGGCTTGTAGCAGTGTGTGCAAAAGCCAGAGGAGAAGTTATAAGATGGTTGCTGGAGACTTGTAGCAGTGTATGCGAAAGCCTAAAGAGAAGTTACAAGATGGTAGCTGGAGGTTTGTAGCAGTGTGTGCGAAAGCCAGAGGAGAATTTAAGAGATGGTTGCTATCGCCTTATAGCAGTGTGTGCAAAAGCCAGAGGAGAAGTTTCAAGATAGTGGCCGGAGGCTTGTATCAGAGTGTGCAAAAGCCAGAGGAGAAGTTACAAGATGGTGGATGGAGGCTTGTAGCATTGTGGGCGAAAGCCAGAGGAGAAGTTACAGATGGTGGACGGAGACTTGTCGCATTGTGGGCAAAATCCAGAGGAGAAGTTACAAGATGTTAGCTGGAGGCTTGTAGCAGTGTGTGCAAAAGCCAGAGGAGAAGTTATAAGGTGGTAGCTGGAGGCTTGTAGCAGTGTGTGCAAAAGCCAGAGGAGAAGTTACAAGATGGTGGCCCGGAGGCTTGTAGCAGTGTGTGCAAAAGCCAGAGGAGAAGTTACAAGATTTTAGCTAGAGGCTTGTAGCAGTGTGTGCAAAAGCCAGAGGAGAAGTTATAAGGTGGTAGCTGGAGGCTTGTAGCAGTGTGTGCAAAAGCCAGAGGAGAAGGTACAAGATAGTTGCTGAGGGCTTGTAGCAGTGTGTGCGAAAGCCAGAGGAGAAGTTACAAGATGGTGGACGGAGACTTGTAGCAGTGTGTGCAAAAGCCAGAGGAGAAGTTACAAGATGGTGGCTGGTGGCTTGTAGCAGTGTGTGCAAAAGCCAGAGGAGAAGTTACAAGATGGTGGCCGGAGGCTTGTAGCAGTGTGTGCAAAAGCCAGAGGAGAAGTTACAAGATGTTAGCTGGAGGCTTGTAGCAGTGTGTGCAAAAGCCAGAGGAGAAGTTACAAGATGTTAGCTGGAGGCTTGTAGCAGTGTGTGCAAAATCCAGAGGAGAAGTTATAAGGTGGTAGCTGGAGGCTTGTAGCAGTGTGTGCAAAAGCCAGAGGAGAAGTTACAAGATGGTGGACTGAGGCTTGTAGCAGTGTGTGCAAAAGCCAGAGGAGAAGTTACAAGATGGTGGACGGAGACTTGTCGCAGTGTGTGCAAAAGCCAGAGGAGAAGTTACAAGATGGTGGCTGGTGGCTTGTAGCAGTGTGTGCAAAAGCCAGAGGAGAAGTTACAAGATGGTGGCCGGAGGCTTGTAGCAGTGTGTGCAAAAGCCAGAGGAGAAGTTACAAGATGTTAGCTGGAGGATTGTAGCAGTGTGTGTGAAAGCCAGAGGAGAAGTTACAAGATGGTTGCTGTAGACTTGTCGCAGTGTGTGCAAAAGCCAGAGGAGAAGTTACAAGATGGTGGCTGGTGGCTTGTAGCAGTGTGTGCAAAAGCCAGAGGAGAAGTTATAAGGTGGTAGCTGGAGGCTTGTAGCAGTGTGTGCAAAAGCCAGAGGAGAAGTTACAAGATGTTAGCTGGAGGCTTCTAGCAGTGTGTGCAAAAGCCAGAGGAGAAGTTATAAGGTGGTAGCTGGAGGCTTGTAGCAGTGTGTGCAAAAGCCAGAGGAGAAGTTACAAGATGTTTGCTGGAGGCTTGTAATAGTGTGTGTGAAAGCCAGAGGAGAAGTTTCAAGATGGTGGCCAGAGGCTTGTATCAGAGTGTGCAAAAGCCCGAGGAGAAGTTACAAGTTGGTGGCTGGAGGCTTGTAGCAGTGTGTGCAAAAGCAAGAGGAGAAGTTACAAGAGAAGCCAGAGGAGATGTTACAAGATGGTGGCTGGAGGCTTTTAGCAATGTGTGTAAAAGCCAGAGGAGAAGTTACATGAGAAGCCAGGGGAGAAGTTACAAGATGGTTGCCAGAGGCTTGTAGCAGTGTGTGCAAAAGCCAGAGGAGAATTTACAAGATGGTTGCTGGAGGCTTGTAGCAGTGTGTGCAAAAGCCAGAGGAGAAGTTATAAGATGGTTGCTGGAGACTTGTAGCAGTGTATGCGAAAGCCTAAAGAGAAGTTACAAGATGTTAGCTGGAGGTTTGTAGCAGTGTGTGCGAAAGCCAGAGGAGAATTTAAGAGATGGTTGCTATCGCCTTATAGCAGTGTGTGCAAAAGCCAGAGGAGAAGTTTCAAGATAGTGGCCGGAGGCTTGTATCAGAGTGTGCAAAAGCCAGAGGAGAAGTTACAAGATGGTGGATGGAGGCTTGTAGCATTGTGGGCGAAAGCCAGAGGAGAAGTTACAGATGGTGGACGGAGACTTGTCGCATTGTGGGCAAAATCCAGAGGAGAATTTACAAATGGTGGCTGGAGGCTTGTAGCAGTGTGTGCAAAATCCAGAGGAGAAGTTACAACATGGTGGACTGAGGCTTGTAGCAGTGTGTGCAAAAGCCAGAGGAGAAGTTACAAGATGGTGGACGGAGACTTGTCGCAGTGTGTGCAAAAGCCAGAGGAGAAGTTACAAATGGTGGCTGGTGGCTTGTAGCAGTGTGTGCAAAAGCCAGAGGAGAAGTTACAAGATGGTGGCTGGAGGCTTGTAGCAGTGTGTGCAAAAGCCAGAGGAGAAGTTTCAAGATAGTGGCCGGAGGCTTGTATCAGAGTGTGCAAAAGCCAGAGGAGAAGTTACAAGATGGTGGATGGAGGCTTGTAGCATTGTGGGCGAAAGCCAGCGGAGAAGTTACAAGATGGTGGACGGAGACTTGTCGCATTGTGGGCAAAATCCAGAGGAGAATTTACAAGATGGTGGCTGGAGGCTTGTAGCAGTGTGTGCAAAATCCAGAGGAGAAGTTACAAGATGGTGGACTGAGGCTTGTAGCAGTGTGTGCAAAAGCCAGAGGAGAAGTTACAAGATGGTGGACGGAGACTTGTCGCAGTGTGTGCAAAAACCAGAGGAGAAGTTACAAGATGGTGGCTGGTGGCTTGTAGCAGTGTATGCAAAAGCCAGAGGAGAAGTTACAAGATGGTGGCTGGAGGCTTGTAGCATTGTGTGCAAAAGCCAGAGGAGAAGTTACAAGATGTTAGCTGGAGGCTTGTAGCAGTGTGTGCAAAATCCAGAGGAGAAGTTATAAGGTGGTAGCTGGAGGCTTGTAGCAGTGTGTGCAAAAGCCAGAGGAGAAGTTACAAGATGGTGGCCCGGAGGCTTGTAGCAGTGTGTGCAAAAGCCAGAGGAGAAGTTACAAGATGTTAGCTGGAGGCTTGTAGCAGTGTGTGCAAAAGCCAGAGGAGAAGTTATAAGATGGTGGCTGGAGGCTTGTAGCAGTGTGTGCAAAAGCCAGAGGAGAAGGTACAAGATGGTTGCTGAGGGCTTGTAGCAGTGTGTGCGAAAGCCAGAGGAGAAGTTACAAGATGGTGGCCGGAGGCTTGTAGCAGTGTGTGCAAAAGCCAGAGGAGAAGTTACAAGATGGTGGCTGGTGGCTTGTAGCAGTGTGTGCAAAAGCCAGAGGAGAAGTTACAAGATGGTGGCCGGAGGCTTGTAGCAGTGTGTGCAAAAGCCAGAGGAGAAGTTACAAGATGTTAGCTGGAGGCTTGTAGCAGTTTGTGCAAAAGCCAGAGGAGAAGTTACAAGATGTTAGCTGGAGGCTTGTAGCAGTATGTGCAAAATCCAGAGGAGAAGTTATAAGGTGGTAGCTGGAGGCTTGTAGCAGTGTGTGCAAAAGCCAGAGGAGAAGTTACAAGATGGTGGACTGAGGCTTGTAGCAGTGTGTGCAAAAGCCAGAGGAGAAGTTACAAGATGGTGGCTGGTGGCTTGTCGCAGTGTGTGCAAAAGCCAGAGGAGAAGTTACAAGATGGTGGCTGGTGGCTTGTAGCAGTGTGTGCAAAAGCCAGAGGAGAAGTTACAAGATGGTGGCCGGAGGCTTGTAGCAGTGTGTGCAAAAGCCAGAGGAGAAGTTACAAGATGTTAGCTGGAGGCTTGTAGCAGTGTGTGCAAAAGCCAGAGTAGAAGTTACAAGATGGTTGCTGGAGGCTTGTAGCAGTGTGTGTGAAAGCCAGAGGAGAAGTTACAAGATGGTTGCTGTAGACTTGTCGCAGTGTGTGCAAAAGCCAGAGGAGAAGTTACAAGATGGTGGCTGGAGGCTTGTAGCAGTGTGTGCAAAAGCCAGAGGAGAAGTTATAAGGTGGTAGCTGGAGGCTTGTAGCAGTGTGTGCAAAAGCCAGAGGAGAAGTTACAAGATGTTTGCTGGAGGCTTGTAATAGTGTGTGTGAAAGCCAGAGGAGAAGTTTCAAGATGGTGGCCAGAGGCTTGTATCAGAGTGTGCAAAAGCCAGAGGAGAAGTTACAAGATGGTGGCTGGAGGCTTGTAGCAGTGTGTGCAAAAGCAAGAGGAGAAGTTACAAGAGAAGCCAGAGGAGATGTTACAAGATGGTGGCTGGAGGCTTTTAGCAATGTGTGTAAAAGCCAGAGGAGAAGTTACATGAGAAGCCAGGGGAGAAGTTACAAGATGGTTGCCAGAGGCTTGTAGCAGTGTGTGCAAAAGCCAGAGGAGAATTTACAAGATGGTTGCTGGAGGCTTGTAGCAGTGTGTGTAAAAGCCAGAGGAGAAGTTATAAGATGGTTGCTGGAGACTTGTAGCAGTGTGTGCGAAAGCCTAAAGAGAAGTTACAAGATGGTAGCTGGAGGTTTGTAGCAGTGTGTGCGAAAGCCAGAGGAGAATTTAAGAGATGGTTGCTATCGCCTTATAGCAGTGTGTGCAAAAGCCAGAGGAGAAGTTTCAAGATAGTGGCCGGAGGCTTGTATCAGAGTGTGCAAAAGCCAGAGGAGAAGTTACAAGATGGTGGATGGAGGCTTTTAGCATTGTGGGCGAAAGCCAGAGGAGAAGTTACATATGGTGGACGGAGACTTGTCGCATTGTGGGCAAAATCCAGAGGAGAATTTACAAATGGTGGCTGGAGGCTTGTAGCAGTGTGTGCAAAATCCAGAGGAGAAGTTACAAGATGGTGGACTGAGGCTTGTAGCAGTGTGTGCAAAAGCCAGAGGAGAAGTTACAAGATGGTGGACGGAGACTTGTAGCAGTGTGTGCAAAAGCCAGAGGAGAAGTTACAAATGGTGGCTGGTGGCTTGTAGCAGTGTGTGCAAAAGCCAGAGGAGAAGTTACAAAATGGTGGCTGGAGGCTTGTAGCAGTGTGTGCAAAAGCCAGAGGAGAATTTACAAGATGTTAGCTGGAGGCTTGTAGCAGTGTGTGCAAAAGCCAGAGGAGAAGTTATAAGGTGGTAGCTGGAGGCTTGTAGCAGTGTGTGCAAAAGCCAGAGGAGAAGTTACAAGATGGTGGCCCGGAGGCTTGTAGCAGTGTGTGCAAAAGCCAGAGGAGAAGTTACAAGATGTTAGCTGGAGGCTTGTAGCAGTGTGTGCAAAAGCCAGAGGAGAAGTTATAAGGTGGTAGCTGGAGGCTTGTAGCAGTGTGTGCAAAAGCCAGAGGAGAAGTTATAAGGTGGTAGCTGGAGGCTTGTAGCAGTGTGTGCAAAAGCCAGAGGAGAAGGTACAAGATGGTTGCTGAGGGCTTGTAGCAGTGTGTGCGAAAGCCAGAGGAGAAGTTACAAGATGGTGGACGGAGACTTGTAGCAGTGTGTGCAAAAGCCAGAGGAGAAGTTACAAGATGGTGGCTGGAGGCTTGTAGCAGTGTGTGCAAAAGCCAGAGGAGAAGTTACAAGATGGTGGCCGGAGGCTTGTAGCAGTGTGTGCAAAAGCCAGAGGAGAAGTTACAAGATGTTAGCTGGAGGCTTGTAGCAGTTTGTGCAAAAGCCAGAGGAGAAGTTACAAGATGTTAGCTGGAGGCTTGTAGCAGTGTGTGCAAAATCCAGAGGAGAAGTTATAAGGTGGTAGCTGGAGGCTTGTAGCAGTGTGTGCAAAAGCCAGAGGAGAAGTTACAAGATGGTGGACTGAGGCTTGTAGCAGTGTGTGCAAAAGCCAGAGGAGAAGTTACAAGATGGTGGACGGAGACTTGTCGCAGTGTGTGCAAAAGCCAGAGGAGAAGTTACAAGATGGTGGCTGGAGGCTTGTAGCAGTGTGTGCAAAAGCCAGAGGAGAAGTTACAAGATGGTGGCCGGAGGCTTGTAGCAGTGTGTGCAAAAGCCAGAGGAGAAGTTACAAGATGGTAGCTGGAGGCTTGTAGCAGTGTGTGTAAAAGCCAGAGTAGAAGTTACAAGATGGTTGCTGGAGGCTTGTAGCAGTGTGTGTGAAAGCCAGAGGAGAAGTTACAAGATGGTTGCTGTAGACTTGTCGCAGTGTGTGCAAAAGCCAGAGGAGAAGTTACAAGATGGTGGCTGGAGGCTTGTAGCAGTGTGTGCAAAAGCCAGAGGAGAAGTTATAAGGTGGTAGCTGGAGGCTTGTAGCAGTGTGTGCAAAAGCCAGAGGAGAAGTTACAAGATGTTTGCTGGAGGCTTGTAGCAGTGTGTGTGAAAGCCAGAGGAGAAGTTTCAAGATGGTGGCCAGAGGCTTGTATCAGAGTGTGCAAAAGCCAGAGGAGAAGTTACAAGTTGGTGGCTGGAGGCTTGTAGCAGTGTGTGCAAAAGCAAGAGGAGAAGTTACAAGAGAAGCCAGAGGAGATGTTACAAGATGGTGGCTGGAGGCTTTTAGCAATGTGTGTAAAAGCCAGAGGAGAAGTTACATGAGAAGCCAGGGGAGAAGTTACAAGATGGTGGCTGGAGGCTTGTAGCAGTGTGTGCAAAAGCCAGAGGAGAATTTACAAGATGGTTGCTGGAGGCTTGTAGCAGTGTGTGCAAAAGCCAGAGGAGAAGTTATAAGATGGTTGCTGGAGACTTGTAGCAGTGTATGCGAAAGCCTAAAGAGAAGTTACAAGATGGTAGCTGGAGGTTTGTAGCAGTGTGTGCGAAAGCCAGAGGAGAATTTAAGAGATGGTTGCTATCGCCTTATAGCAGTGTGTGCAAAAGCCAGAGGAGAAGTTTCAAGATAGTGGCCGGAGGCTTGTATCAGAGTGTGCAAAAGCCAGAGGAGAAGTTACAAGATGGTGGATGGAGGCTTTTAGCATTGTGGGCGAAAGCCAGAGGAGAAGTTACATATGGTGGACGGAGACTTGTCGCATTGTGGGCAAAATCCAGAGGAGAATTTACAAATGGTGGCTGGAGGCTTGTAGCAGTGTGTGCAAAATCCAGAGGAGAAGTTACAAGATGGTGGACTGAGGCTTGTAGCAGTGTGTGCAAAAGCCAGAGGAGAAGTTACAAGATGGTGGACGGAGACTTGTCGCAGTGTGTGCAAAAGCCAGAGGAGAAGTTACAAATGGTGGCTGGTGGCTTGTAGCAGTGTGTGCAAAAGCCAGAGGAGAAGTTACAAAATGGTGGCTGGAGGCTTGTAGCAGTGTGTGCAAAAGCCAGAGGAGAAGTTACAAGATGGTGGCTGGAGGCTTGTAGCATTGTGTGCAAAAGCCAGAGGAGAAGTTATAAGGTGGTAGCTGGAGGCTTGTAGCAGTGTGTGCAAAAGCCAGAGGAGAAGTTACAAGATGGTGGCCCGGAGGCTTGTAGCAGTGTGTGCAAAAGCCAGAGGAGAAGTTACAAGATGTTAGCTGGAGGCTTGTAGCAGTGTGTGCAAAAGCCAGAGGAGAAGTTATAAGGTGGTAGCTGGAGGCTTGTAGCAGTGTGTGCAAAAGCCAGAGGAGAAGTTACAAGATGGTTGCTGAGGGCTTGTAGCAGTGTAGGCGAAAGCCAGAGGAGAAGTTACAAGAGAAGCCAGAGGAGAAGTTACAAGATGGTTGCTGGAGGCTTGTAGCAGTGTATGCAAAATGAAGATGAGAAGTTACAAGATGGTTGCTGGATGATTGTAGCAGTGTGTACGAAAGCCAGTGGAAAAGTTACAAGATGGTTGCCTGAGGCTTGTACCAGTGTGTGCGAAAGCCAGAGGAAAAGTTACAAGATGGTTTCTGGAGGCTTGAAGCAGTGTGTGCGAAAGCCAAAGGAGAAGTTACAAGATGGTGGCTGGATGCTTTTAGCATTGTGTGCAAATGCCAGAGGAGAAGTTACAAGAGAAGCCAGAGGAGAAGTTTCAAGATGGTTGCTGGAGGTTTGTAGCAGTGTTTGCTAAAGCCAGAAGAGAAGTTACAAGATGGTTACTGGAGGCTTGTAGCAGTGTGTCTGAAAGCCAGAGTTGAGGTTACAAGATGGTTGCTGGAGACTTCTAGCAGTGTGTGCGAAAGCCAGAGGAGAATTTACAAGATGGTTGCTATAGGCTTGTAGCAGTGTGTGCGAAAGCCAGAGAATAAGTTACAAGATGGTTGCCGGAGGCTTGTCGCATGTGTGCAAAAGCCAGTTGAGAAGTTACAAAATGGTGGCTGGAAGCTTGTAGCAGTGTGTGCAAAAGCCAGAGGAGAATTTACAAGATGGTGGCCGGAGGCTTGTAGCAGTGTGTGCAAAAGTAAGAGGAGCAGTTACAAGAGGTTAGTTGGAGGCTTGTAGCAGTGTGTGCAAATGCCAGAGGAGAAGTTATAAGGTGGTAGCTGGAGGCTTGTAGCAGTGTGTGCGAAAGCCAGAGGAGAAGTTACAAGATGGTGACCGGAGGCTTGTAGCAGTATGTGCAAAAGCCAGAGGAGAAGTTACAAGAGAAGTCTGAGGAGAAGTTACAAGATGGTTGCTATAGGCTTGTAGCAGTGTGTGCGAAAGCCAGAGGAGAAGTTACAAGAGAAGGCAGAAGAGAAGTTAGAAGATGGTGGCCGGAGGCTTGTAGCAGAGTGTGCCAAAGCCAGAGGAGAAGTTACAAGAGGAGCCAGAGGAGAAGTTACAAGATGGTTGCTGGAGGAAAAAGCCAGGGAGAAGTTACAAGATGGTTGCTGGAGGCTTGTAGCAGTGTTTGTAAAAGCTAGAGGAGAATTTACAAGATGGTGGCTGGAGGCTTGTAGCAGTGTGTGCAAAATCCAGAGGAGAAGTTACAAGATGGTGGACTGAGGCTTGTAGAAGTGTGTGCAAAAGCCAGAGGAGAAGTTACAAGATGTTGGACTGAGACTTTTTGCAGTGTGTGCAAAAGCCAGAGGAGAAGTTAGAAGATGGTGGATGGAGGCTTGTAATAGTGTGTGTGAAAGCCAGAGGAGAAGTTTCAAGATTGTGGCCAGAGGCTTGTATCAGAGTGTGCAAAAGCCAGAGGAGAAGTTACAAGTTGGTGGCTGGAGGCTTGTAGCAGTGTGTGCAAAAGCAAGAGGAGAAGTTACAAGAGAAGCCAGAGGAGATGTTACAAGATGGTGGGTGGAGGCTTTTAGCAATGTGTGTAAAAGCCAGAGGAGAAGTTACATGAGAAGCCAGGGGAGAAGTTACAAGATGGTTGCCAGAGGCTTGTAGCAGTGTGTGCAAAAGCCAGAGGAGAATTTACAAGATGGTTGCTGGAGGCTTGTAGCAGTGTGTGCAAAAGCCAGAGGAGAAGTTATAAGATGGTTGCTGGAGACTTGTAGCAGTGTATGCGAAAGCCTAAAGAGAAGTTACAAGATGGTAGCTGGAGGTTTGTAGCAGTGTGTGCGAAAGCCAGAGGAGAATTTAAGAGATGGTTGCTATCGCCTTATAGCAGTGTGTGCAAAAGCCAGAGGAGAAGTTTCAAGATAGTGGCCGGAGGCTTGTATCAGAGTGTGCAAAAGCCAGAGGAGAAGTTACAAGATGGTGGATGGAGGCTTGTAGCATTGTGGGCGAAAGCCAGAGGAGAAGTTACAGATGGTGGACGGAGACTTGTCGCATTGTGGGCAAAATCCAGAGGAGAATTTACAAATGGTGGCTGGAGGCTTGTAGCAGTGTGTGCAAAATCCAGAGGAGAAGTTACAAGATGGTGGACTGAGGCTTGTAGCAGTGTGTGCAAAAGCCAGAGGAGAAGTTACAAGATGGTGGACGGAGACTTGTCGCAGTGTGTGCAAAAGCCAGAGGAGAAGTTACAAGATGGTGGCTGGTGGCTTGTAGCAGTGTATGCAAAAGCCAGAGGAGAAGTTACAAGATGGTGGCTGGAGGCTTGTAGCATTGTGTGCAAAAGCCAGAGGAGAAGTTACAAGATGTTAGCTGGAGGCTTGTAGCAGTATGTGCAAAAGCCAGAGGAGAAGTTATAAGGTGGTAGCTGGAGGCTTGTAGCAGTGTGTGCAAAAGCCAGAGGAGAAGTTACAAGATGGTGGCCCGGAGGCTTGTAGCAGTGTGTGCAAAAGCCAGAGGAGAAGTTACAAGATGTTAGCTGGAGGCTTGTAGCAGTGTGTGCAAAAGCCAGAGGAGAAGTTATAAGGTGGTAGCTTTAGGCTTGTAGCAGTGTGTGCAAAAGCCAGAGGAGAAGGTACAAGATGGTTGCTGAGGGCTTGTAGCAGTGTGTGCGAAAGCCAGAGGAGAAGTTACAAGATGGTGGACGGAGACTTGTAGCAGTGTGTGCAAAAGCCAGAGGAGAAGTTACAAGATGGTGGCTGGTGGCTTGTAGCAGTGTGTGCAAAAGCCAGAGGAGAAGTTACAAGATGGTGGCCGGAGGCTTGTAGCAGTGTGTGCAAAAGCCAGAGGAGAAGTTACAAGATGTTAGCTGGAGGCTTGTAGCAGTGTGTGCAAAAGCCAGAGGAGAAGTTACAAGATGTTAGCTGGAGGCTTGTAGCAGTGTGTGCAAAATCCAGAGGAGAAGTTATAAGGTGGTAGCTGGAGGCTTGTAGCAGTGTGTGCAAAAGCCAGAGGAGAAGTTACAAGATGGTGGACTGAGGCTTGTAGCAGTGTGTGCAAAAGCCAGAGGAGAAGTTACAAGATGGTGGACGGAGACTTGTCGCAGTGTGTGCAAAAGCCAGAGGAGAAGTTACAAGATGGTGGCTGGTGGCTTGTAGCAGTGTGTGCAAAAGCCAGAGGAGAAGTTACAAGATGGTGGCCGGAGGCTTGTAGCAGTGTGTGCAAAAGCCAGAGGAGAAGTTACAAGATGTTAGCTGGAGGCTTGTAGCAGTGTGTGCAAAAGCCAGAGTAGAAGTTACAAGATGGTTGCTGGAGGCTTGTAGCAGTGTGTGTGAAAGCCAGAGGAGAAGTTACAAGATGGTTGCTGTAGACTTGTCGCAGTGTGTGCAAAAGCCAGAGGAGAAGTTACAAGATGGTGGCTGGTGGCTTGTAGCAGTGTGTGCAAAAGCCAGAGGAGAAGTTATAAGGTGGTAGCTGGAGGCTTGTAGCAGTGTGTGCAAAAGCCAGAGGAGAAGTTACAAGATGTTAGCTGGAGGCTTCTAGCAGTGTGTGCAAAAGCCAGAGGAGAAGTTACAAGATGTTAGCTGGAGGCTTGTAGCAGTGTGTGCAAAAGCCAGAGGAGAAGTTACAAGATGTTAGCTGGAGGCTTGTAGCAGTGTGTGCAAAATCCAGAGGAGAAGTTATAAGGTGGTAGCTGGAGGCTTGTAGCAGTGTGTGCAAAAGCCAGAGGAGAAGTTACAAGATGGTGGACGGAGGCTTGTAGCAGTGTGTGCAAAAGCCAGAGGAGAAGTTACAAGATGGTGGACGGAGACTTGTCGCAGTGTGTGCAAAAGCCAGAGGAGAAGTTACAAGATGGTGGCTGGTGGCTTGTAGCAGTGTGTGCAAAAGCCAGAGGAGAAGTTACAAGATGGTGGCCGGAGGCTTGTAGCAGTGTGTGCAAAAGCCAGAGGAGAAGTTACAAGATGGTGGCTGGAGGCTTGTAGCATTGTGGGCGAAAGCCAGAGGAGAAGTTACAGATGGTGGACGGAGACTTGTCGCATTGTGGGCAAAATCCAGAGGAGAATTTACAAATGGTGGCTGGAGGCTTGTAGCAGTGTGTGCAAAATCCAGAGGAGAAGTTACAACATGGTGGACTGAGGCTTGTAGCAGTGTGTGCAAAAGCCAGAGGAGAAGTTACAAGATGGTGGACGGAGACTTGTCGCAGTGTGTGCAAAAGCCAGAGGAGAAGTTACAAATGGTGGCTGGTGGCTTGTAGCAGTGTGTGCAAAAGCCAGAGGAGAAGTTACAAGATGGTGGCTGGAGGCTTGTAGCAGTGTGTGCAAAAGCCAGAGGAGAAGTTACAAGATGTTAGCTGGAGGCTTGTAGCAGTGTGTGCAAAAGCCAGAGGAGAAGTTATAAGGTGGTAGCTGGAGGCTTGTAGCAGTGTGTGCAAAAGCCAGAGGAGAAGTTACAAGATGGTGGCCCGGAGGCTTGTAGCAGTGTGTGCAAAAGCCAGAGGAGAAGTTACAAGATGTTAGCTGGAGGCTTGTAGCAGTGTGTGCAAAAGCCAGAGGAGAAGTTATAAGGTGGTAGCTGGAGGCATGTAGCAGTGTGTGCAAAAGCCAGAGGAGAAGTTACAAGATGGTTGCTGAGGGCTTGTAGCAGTGTAGGCGAAAGCCAGAGGAGAAGTTACAAGAGAAGCCAGAGGAGAAGTTACAAGATGGTTGCTGGAGGCTTGTAGCAGTGTATGCAAAAAGAAGATGAGAAGTTACAAGATGGTTGCTGGATGCTTGTAGCAGTGTGTACGAAAGCCAGTGGAATAGTTACAAGATGGTTGCCTGAGGCTTGTACCAGTGTGTGCGAAAGCCAGAGGAAAAGTTACAAGATGGTTTCTGGAGGCTTGAAGCAGTGTGTGCGAAAGCCAAACGAGAAGTTACAAGATGGTGGCTGGATGCTTTTAGCATTGTGTGCAAATGCCAGAGGAGAAGTTACAAATGGTGGCTGGTGGCTTGTAGCAGTGTGTGCAAAAGCCAGAGGAGAAGTTACAAGATGGTGGCTGGAGGCTTGTAGCAGTGTGTGCAAAAGCCAGAGGAGAAGTTTCAAGATAGTGGCCGGAGGCTTGTATCAGAGTGTGCAAAAGCCAGAGGAGAAGTTACAAGATGGTGGATGGAGGCTTGTAGCATTGTGGGCGAAAGCCAGCGGAGAAGTTACAAGATGGTGGACGGAGACTTGTCGCATTGTGGGCAAAATCCAGAGGAGAATTTACAAGATGGTGGCTGGAGGCTTGTAGCAGTGTGTGCAAAATCCAGAGGAGAAGTTACAAGATGGTGGACTGAGGCTTGTAGCAGTGTGTGCAAAAGCCAGAGGAGAAGTTACAAGATGGTGGACGGAGACTTGTCGCAGTGTGTGCAAAAACCAGAGGAGAAGTTACAAGATGGTGGCTGGTGGCTTGTAGCAGTGTATGCAAAAGCCAGAGGAGAAGTTACAAGATGGTGGCTGGAGGCTTGTAGCATTGTGTGCAAAAGCCAGAGGAGAAGTTACAAGATGTTAACTGGAGGCTTGTAGCAGTGTGTGCAAAAGCCAGAGGAGAAGTTATAAGGTGGTAGCTGGAGGCTTGTAGCAGTGTGTGCAAAAGCCAGAGGAGAAGTTACAAGATGGTGGCCCGGAGGCTTGTAGCAGTGTGTGCAAAAGCCAGAGGAGAAGTTACAAGATGTTAGCTGGAGGCTTGTAGCAGTGTGTGCAAAAGCCAGAGGAGAAGTTATAAGGTGGTAGCTGGAGGCTTGTAGCAGTGTGTGCAAAAGCCAGAGGAGAAGGTACAAGATGGTTGCTGAGGGCTTGTAGCAGTGTGTGCGAAAGCCAGAGGAGAAGTTACAAGATGGTGGACGGAGACTTGTAGCAGTGTGTGCAAAAGCCAGAGGAGAAGTTACAAGATGGTGGCTGGTGGCTTGTAGCAGTGTGTGCAAAAGCCAGAGGAGAAGTTACAAGATGGTGGCCGGAGGCTTGTAGCAGTGTGTGCAAAAGCCAGAGGAGAAGTTACAAGATGTTAGCTGGAGGCTTGTAGCAGTTTGTGCAAAAGCCAGAGGAGAAGTTACAAGATGTTAGCTGGAGGCTTGTAGCAGTATGTGCAAAATCCAGAGGAGAAGTTATAAGGTGGTAGCTGGAGGCTTGTAGCAGTGTGTGCAAAAGCCAGAGGAGAAGTTACAAGATGGTGGACTGAGGCTTGTAGCAGTGTGTGCAAAAGCCAGAGGAGAAGTTACAAGATGGTGGACGGAGACTTGTCGCAGTGTGTGCAAAAGCCAGAGGAGAAGTTACAAGATGGTGGCTGGTGGCTTGTAGCAGTGTGTGCAAAAGCCAGAGGAGAAGTTACAAGATGGTGGCCGGAGGCTTGTAGCAGTGTGTGCAAAAGCCAGAGGAGAAGTTACAAGATGTTAGCTGGAGGCTTGTAGCAGTGTGTGCAAAAGCCAGAGTAGAAGTTACAAGATGGTTGCTGGAGGCTTGTAGCAGTGTGTGTGAAAGCCAGAGGAGAAGTTACAAGATGGTGGCTGGAGGCTTGTAGCAGTGTGTGCAAAAGCCAGAGGAGAAGTTTCAAGATAGTGGCCGGAGGCTTGTATCAGAGTGTGCAAAAGCCAGAGGAGAAGTTACAAGATGGTGGATGGAGGCTTGTAGCATTGTGGGCGAAAGCCAGCGGAGAAGTTACAAGATGGTGGACGGAGACTTGTCGCATTGTGGGCAAAATCCAGAGGAGAATTTACAAGATGGTGGCTGGAGGCTTGTAGCAGTGTGTGCAAAATCCAGAGGAGAAGTTACAAGATGGTGGACTGAGGCTTGTAGCAGTGTGTGCAAAAGCCAGAGGAGAAGTTACAAGATGGTGGACGGAGACTTGTCGCAGTGTGTGCAAAAACCAGAGGAGAAGTTACAAGATGGTGGCTGGTGGCTTGTAGCAGTGTATGCAAAAGCCAGAGGAGAAGTTACAAGATGGTGGCTGGAGGCTTGTAGCATTGTGTGCAAAAGCCAGAGGAGAAGTTACAAGATGTTAACTGGAGGCTTGTAGCAGTGTGTGCAAAAGCCAGAGGAGAAGTTATAAGGTGGTAGCTGGAGGCTTGTAGCAGTGTGTGCAAAAGCCAGAGGAGAAGTTACAAGATGGTGGCCCGGAGGCTTGTAGCAGTGTGTGCAAAAGCCAGAGGAGAAGTTACAAGATGTTAGCTGGAGGCTTGTAGCAGTGTGTGCAAAAGCCAGAGGAGAAGTTATAAGATGGTAGCTGGAGGCTTGTAGCAGTGTGTGCAAAAGCCAGAGGAGAAGGTACAAGATGGTTGCTGAGGGCTTGTAGCAGTGTGTGCAAAAGCCAGAGGAGAAGTTACAAGATGGTGGCCGGAGACTTGTAGCAGTGTGTGCAAAAGCCAGAGGAGAAGTTACAAGATGGTGGCTGGTGGCTTGTAGCAGTGTGTGCAAAAGCCAGAGGAGAAGTTACAAGATGGTGGCCGGAGGCTTGTGTAGCAGTGTGTGCAAAAGCCAGAGGAGAAGTTACAAGATGTTAGCTGGAGGCTTGTAGCAGTGTGTGCAAAAGCCAGAGGAGAAGTTACAAGATGTTAGCTGGAGGCTTGTAGCAGTATGTGCAAAATCCAGAGGAGAAGTTATAAGGTGGTAGCTGGAGGCTTGTAGCAGTGTGTGCAAAAGCCAGAGGAGAAGTTACAAGATGGTGGACTGAGGCTTGTAGCAGTGTGTGCAAAAGCCAGAGGAGAAGTTACAAGATGGTGGACGGAGACTTGTCGCAGTGTGTGCAAAAGCCAGAGGAGAAGTTACAAGATGGTGGCTGGAGGCTTGTAGCAGTGTGTGCAAAAGCCAGAGGAGAAGTTACAAGATGGTGGCCGGAGGCTTGTAGCAGTGTGTGCAAAAGCCAGAGGAGAAGTTACAAGATGTTAGCTGGAGGCTTGTAGCAGTGTGTGCAAAAGCCAGAGGAGAAGTTACAAGATGGTTGCTGGAGGCTTGTAGCAGTGTGTGTGAAAGCCAGAGGAGAAGTTACAAGATGGTTGCTGTAGACTTGTCGCAGTGTGTGCAAAAGCCAGAGGAGAAGTTACAAGATGGTGGCTGGAGGCTTCTAGCAGTGTGTGCAAAAGCCAGAGGAGAAGTTATAAGGTGGTAGCTGGAGGCTTGTAGCAGTGTGTGCAAAAGCCAGAGGAGAAGTTACAAGATGTTTGCTGGAGGCTTGTAATAGTGTGTGTGAAAGCCAGAGGAGAAGTTTCAAGATGGTGGCCAGAGGCTTGTATCAGAGTGTGCAAAAGCCAGAGGAGAAGTTACAAGTTGGTGGCTGGAGGCTTGTAGCAGTGTGTGCAAAAGCAAGAGGAGAAGTTACAAGAGAAGCCAGAGGAGATGTTACAAGATGGTGGCTGGAGGCTTTTAGCAATGTGTGTAAAAGCCAGAGGAGAAGTTACATGAGAAGCCAGGGGAGAAGTTACAAGATGGTTGCCAGAGGCTTGTAGCAGTGTGTGCAAAAGCCAGAGGAGAATTTACAAGATGGTTGCTGGAGGCTTGTAGCAGTGTGTGCAAAAGCCAGAGGAGAAGTTATAAGATGGTTGCTGGAGACTTGTAGCAGTGTATGCGAAAGCCTAAAGAGAAGTTACAAGATGGTAGCTGGAGGTTTGTAGCAGTGTGTGCGAAAGCCAGAGGAGAATTTAAGAGATGGTTGCTATCGCCTTATAGCAGTGTGTGCAAAAGCCAGAGGAGAAGTTTCAAGATAGTGGCCGGAGGCTTGTATCAGAGTGTGCAAAAGCCAGAGGAGAAGTTACAAGATGGTGGATGGAGGCTTTTAGCATTGTGGGCGAAAGCCAGAGGAGAAGTTACATATGGTGGACGGAGACTTGTCGCATTGTGGGCAAAATCCAGAGGAGAATTTACAAATGGTGGCTGGAGGCTTGTAGCAGTGTGTGCAAAATCCAGAGGAGAAGTTACAAGATGGTGGACTGAGGCTTGTAGCAGTGTGTGCAAAAGCCAGAGGAGAAGTTACAAGATGGTGGACGGAGACTTGTCGCAGTGTGTGCAAAAGCCAGAGGAGAAGTTACAAATGGTGGCTGGTGGCTTGTAGCAGTGTGTGCAAAAGCCAGAGGAGAAGTTACAAAATGGTGGCTGGAGGCTTGTAGCAGTGTGTGCAAAAGCCAGAGGAGAAGTTACAAGATGTTAGCTGGAGGCTTGTAGCAGTGTGTGCAAAAGCCAGAGGAGAAGTTATAAGGTGGTAGCTGGAGGCTTGTAGCAGTGTGTGCAAAAGCCAGAGGAGAAGTTACAAGATGGTGGCCCGGAGGCTTGTAGCAGTGTGTGCAAAAGCCAGAGGAGAAGTTACAAGATGTTAGCTGGAGGCTTGTAGCAGTGTGTGCAAAAGCCAGAGGAGAAGTTATAAGGTGGTAGCTGGAGGCTTGTAGCAGTGTGTGCAAAAGCCAGAGGAGAAGTTATAAGGTGGTAGCTGGAGGCTTGTAGCAGTGTGTGCAAAAGCCAGAGGAGAAGGTACAAGATGGTTGCTGAGGGCTTGTAGCAGTGTGTGCGAAAGCCAGAGGAGAAGTTACAAGATGGTGGACGGAGACTTGTAGCAGTGTGTGCAAAAGCCAGAGGAGAAGTTACAAGATGGTGGCTGGTGGCTTGTAGCAGTGTGTGCAAAAGCCAGAGGAGAAGTTACAAGATGGTGGCCGGAGGCTTGTAGCAGTGTGTGCAAAAGCCAGAGGAGAAGTTACAAGATGTTAGCTGGAGGCTTGTAGCAGTTTGTGCAAAAGCCAGAGGAGAAGTTACAAGATGTTAGCTGGAGGCTTGTAGCAGTGTGTGCAAAATCCAGAGGAGAAGTTATAAGGTGGTAGCTGGAGGCTTGTAGCAGTGTGTGCAAAAGCCAGAGGAGAAGTTACAAGATGTTAGCTGGAGGCTTGTAGCAGTGTGTGCAAAAGCCAGAGGAGAAGTTACAAGATGGTGGACGGAGACTTGTCGCAGTGTGTGCAAAAGCCAGAGGAGAAGTTACAAATGGTGGCTGGAGGCTTGTAGCAGTGTGTGCAAAAGCCAGAGGAGAAGTTACAAGATGGTGGCCGGAGGCTTGTAGCAGTGTGTGCAAAAGCCAGAGGAGAAGTTACAAGATGTTAGCTGGAGGCTTGTAGCAGTGTGTGCAAAAGCCAGAGTAGAAGTTACAAGATGGTTGCTGGAGGCTTGTAGCAGTGTGTGTGAAAGCCAGAGGAGAAGTTACAAGATGGTTGCTGTAGACTTGTCGCAGTGTGTGCAAAAGCCAGAGGAGAAGTTACAAGATGGTGGCTGGAGGCTTCTAGCAGTGTGTGCAAAAGCCAGAGGAGAAGTTATAAGGTGGTAGCTGGAGGCTTGTAGCAGTGTGTGCAAAAGCCAGAGGAGAAGTTACAAGATGTTTGCTGGAGGCTTGTAATAGTGTGTGTGAAAGCCAGAGGAGAAGTTTCAAGATGGTGGCCAGAGGCTTGTATCAGAGTGTGCAAAAGCCAGAGGAGAAGTTACAAGTTGGTGGCTGGAGGCTTGTAGCAGTGTGTGCAAAAGCAAGAGGAGAAGTTACAAGAGAAGCCAGAGGAGATGTTACAAGATGGTGGCTGGAGGCTTTTAGCAATGTGTGTAAAAGCCAGAGGAGAAGTTACATGAGAAGCCAGGGGAGAAGTTACAAGATGGTTGCCAGAGGCTTGTAGCAGTGTGTGCAAAAGCCAGAGGAGAATTTACAAGATGGTTGCTGGAGGCTTGTAGCAGTGTGTGCAAAAGCCAGAGGAGAAGTTATAAGATGGTTGCTGGAGACTTGTAGCAGTGTATGCGAAAGCCTAAAGAGAAGTTACAAGATGGTAGCTGGAGGTTTGTAGCAGTGTGTGCGAAAGCCAGAGGAGAATTTAAGAGATGGTTGCTATCGCCTTATAGCAGTGTGTGCAAAAGCCAGAGGAGAAGTTTCAAGATAGTGGCCGGAGGCTTGTATCAGAGTGTGCAAAAGCCAGAGGAGAAGTTACAAGATGGTGGATGGAGGCTTTTAGCATTGTGGGCGAAAGCCAGAGGAGAAGTTACATATGGTGGACGGAGACTTGTCGCATTGTGGGCAAAATCCAGAGGAGAATTTACAAATGGTGGCTGGAGGCTTGTAGCAGTGTGTGCAAAATCCAGAGGAGAAGTTACAAGATGGTGGACTGAGGCTTGTAGCAGTGTGTGCAAAAGCCAGAGGAGAAGTTACAAGATGGTGGACGGAGACTTGTCGCAGTGTGTGCAAAAGCCAGAGGAGAAGTTACAAATGGTGGCTGGTGGCTTGTAGCAGTGTGTGCAAAAGCCAGAGGAGAAGTTACAAGATGGTGGCTGGAGGCTTGTAGCAGTGTGTGCAAAAGCCAGAGGAGAAGTTACAAGATGTTAGCTGGAGGCTTGTAGCAGTGTGTGCAAAAGCCAGAGGAGAAGTTATAAGGTGGTAGCTGGAGGCTTGTAGCAGTGTGTGCAAAAGCCAGAGGAGAAGTTACAAGATGGTGGCCCGGAGGCTTGTAGCAGTGTGTGCAAAAGCCAGAGGAGAAGTTACAAGATGTTAGCTGGAGGCTTGTAGCAGTGTGTGCAAAAGCCAGAGGAGAAGTTATAAGGTGGTAGCTGGAGGCATGTAGCAGTGTGTGCAAAAGCCAGAGGAGAAGTTACAAGATGGTTGCTGAGGGCTTGTAGCAGTGTAGGCGAAAGCCAGAGGAGAAGTTACAAGAGAAGCCAGAGGAGAAGTTACAAGATGGTTGCTGGAGGCTTGTAGCAGTGTATGCAAAATGAAGATGAGAAGTTACAAGATGGTTGCTGGATGATTGTAGCAGTGTGTACGAAAGCCAGTGGAAAAGTTACAAGATGGTTGCCTGAGGCTTGTACCAGTGTGTGCGAAAGCCAGAGGAAAAGTTACAAGATGGTTTCTGGAGGCTTGAAGCAGTGTGTGCGAAAGCCAAAGGAGAAGTTACAAGATGGTGGCTGGATGCTTTTAGCATTGTGTGCAAATGCCAGAGGAGAAGTTACAAGAGAAGCCAGAGGAGAAGTTTCAAGATGGTTGCTGGAGGTTTGTAGCAGTGTTTGCTAAAGCCAGAAGAGAAGTTACAAGATGGTTACTGGAGGCTTGTAGCAGTGTGTCTGAAAGCCAGAGTTGAGGTTACAAGATGGTTGCTGGAGACTTCTAGCAGTGTGTGCGAAAGCCAGAGGAGAATTTACAAGATGGTTGCTATAGGCTTGTAGCAGTGTGTGCGAAAGCCAGAGAATAAGTTACAAGATGGTTGCCGGAGGCTTGTCGCATGTGTGCAAAAGCCAGTTGAGAAGTTACAAAATGGTGGCTGGAAGCTTGTAGCAGTGTGTGCAAAAGCCAGAGGAGAATTTACAAGATGGTGGCCGGAGGCTTGTAGCAGTGTGTGCAAAAGTAAGAGGAGCAGTTACAAGAGGTTAGTTGGAGGCTTGTAGCAGTGTGTGCAAATGCCAGAGGAGAAGTTATAAGGTGGTAGCTGGAGGCTTGTAGCAGTGTGTGCGAAAGCCAGAGGAGAAGTTACAAGATGGTGACCGGAGGCTTGTAGCAGTATGTGCAAAAGCCAGAGGAGAAGTTACAAGAGAAGTCTGAGGAGAAGTTACAAGATGGTTGCTATAGGCTTGTAGCAGTGTGTGCGAAAGCCAGAGGAGAAGTTACAAGAGAAGGCAGAAGAGAAGTTAGAAGATGGTGGCCGGAGGCTTGTAGCAGAGTGTGCCAAAGCCAGAGGAGAAGTTACAAGAGGAGCCAGAGGAGAAGTTACAAGATGGTTGCTGGAGGAAAAAGCCAGGGAGAAGTTACAAGATGGTTGCTGGAGGCTTGTAGCAGTGTTTGTAAAAGCTAGAGGAGAATTTACAAGATGGTGGCTGGAGGCTTGTAGCAGTGTGTGCAAAATCCAGAGGAGAAGTTACAAGATGGTGGACTGAGGCTTGTAGAAGTGTGTGCAAAAGCCAGAGGAGAAGTTACAAGATGTTGGACTGAGACTTTTTGCAGTGTGTGCAAAAGCCAGAGGAGAAGTTAGAAGATGGTGGATGGAGGCTTGTAATAGTGTGTGTGAAAGCCAGAGGAGAAGTTTCAAGATTGTGGCCAGAGGCTTGTATCAGAGTGTGCAAAAGCCAGAGGAGAAGTTACAAGTTGGTGGCTGGAGGCTTGTAGCAGTGTGTGCAAAAGCAAGAGGAGAAGTTACAAGAGAAGCCAGAGGAGATGTTACAAGATGGTGGCTGGAGGCTTTTAGCAATGTGTGTAAAAGCCAGAGGAGAAGTTACATGAGAAGCCAGGGGAGAAGTTACAAGATGGTTGCCAGAGGCTTGTAGCAGTGTGTGCAAAAGCCAGAGGAGAATTTACAAGATGGTTGCTGGAGGCTTGTAGCAGTGTGTGCAAAAGCCAGAGGAGAAGTTATAAGATGGTTGCTGGAGACTTGTAGCAGTGTATGCGAAAGCCTAAAGAGAAGTTACAAGATGGTAGCTGGAGGTTTGTAGCAGTGTGTGCGAAAGCCAGAGGAGAATTTAAGAGATGGTTGCTATCGCCTTATAGCAGTGTGTGCTAAAGCCAGAGGAGAAGTTTCAAGATAGTGGCCGGAGGCTTGTATCAGAGTGTGCAAAAGCCAGAGGAGAAGTTACAAGATGGTGGATGGAGGCTTGTAGCATTGTGGGCGAAAGCCAGAGGAGAAGTTACAGATGGTGGACGGAGACTTGTCGCATTGTGGGCAAAATCCAGAGGAGAATTTACAAATGGTGGCTGGAGGCTTGTAGCAGTGTGTGCAAAATCCAGAGGAGAAGTTACAAGATGGTGGACTGAGGCTTGTAGCAGTGTGTGCAAAAGCCAGAGGAGAAGTTACAAGATGGTGGACGGAGACTTGTCGCAGTGTGTGCAAAAGCCAGAGGAGAAGTTACAAGATGGTGGCTGGTGGCTTGTAGCAGTGTATGCAAAAGCCAGAGGAGAAGTTACAAGATGGTGGCTGGAGGCTTGTAGCATTGTGTGCAAAAGCCAGAGGAGAAGTTACAAGATGTTAGCTGGAGGCTTGTAGCAGTATGTGCAAAAGCCAGAGGAGAAGTTATAAGGTGGTAGCTGGAGGCTTGTAGCAGTGTGTGCAAAAGCCAGAGGAGAAGTTACAAGATGGTGGCCCGGAGGCTTGTAGCAGTGTGTGCAAAAGCCAGAGGAGAAGTTACAAGATGTTAGCTGGAGGCTTGTAGCAGTGTGTGCAAAAGCCAGAGGAGAAGTTATAAGGTGGTAGCTTTAGGCTTGTAGCAGTGTGTGCAAAAGCCAGAGGAGAAGGTACAAGATGGTTGCTGAGGGCTTGTAGCAGTGTGTGCGAAAGCCAGAGGAGAAGTTACAAGATGGTGGACGGAGACTTGTAGCAGTGTGTGCAAAAGCCAGAGGAGAAGTTACAAGATGGTGGCTGGTGGCTTGTAGCAGTGTGTGCAAAAGCCAGAGGAGAAGTTACAAGATGGTGGCCGGAGGCTTGTAGCAGTGTGTGCAAAAGCCAGAGGAGAAGTTACAAGATGTTAGCTGGAGGCTTGTAGCAGTGTGTGCAAAAGCCAGAGGAGAAGTTACAAGATGTTAGCTGGAGGCTTGTAGCAGTGTGTGCAAAATCCAGAGGAGAAGTTATAAGGTGGTAGCTGGAGGCTTGTAGCAGTGTGTGCAAAAGCCAGAGGAGAAGTTACAAGATGGTGGCTGGAGGCTTGTAGCAGTGTGTGCAAAAGCCAGAGGAGAAGTTACAGGATGGTGGACGGAGACTTGTCGCAGTGTGTGCAAAAGCCAGAGGAGAAGTTACAAGATGGTGGCTGGAGGCTTGTAGCAGTGTGTGCAAAAGCCAGAGGAGAAGTTACAAGATGGTGGCCGGAGGCTTGTAGCAGTGTGTGCAAAAGCCAGAGGAGAAGTTACAAGATGTTAGCTGGAGGCTTGTAGCAGTGTGTGCAAAAGCCAGAGTAGAAGTTACAAGATGGTTGCTGGAGGCTTGTAGCAGTGTGTGTGAAAGCCAGAGGAGAAGTTACAAGATGGTTGCTGTAGACTTGTCGCAGTGTGTGCAAAAGCCAGAGGAGAAGTTACAAGATGGTGGCTGGTGGCTTGTAGCAGTGTGTGCAAAAGCCAGAGGAGAAGTTATAAGGTGGTAGCTGGAGGCTTGTAGCAGTGTGTGCAAAAGCCAGAGGAGAAGTTACAAGATGTTAGCTGGAGGCTTCTAGCAGTGTGTGCAAAAGCCAGAGGAGAAGTTACAAGATGTTAGCTGGAGGCTTGTAGCAGTGTGTGCAAAAGCCAGAGGAGAAGTTACAAGATGTTAGCTGGAGGCTTGTAGCAGTGTGTGCAAAATCCAGAGGAGAAGTTATAAGGTGGTAGCTGGAGGCTTGTAGCAGTGTGTGCAAAAGCCAGAGGAGAAGTTACAAGATGGTGGACTGAGGCTTGTAGCAGTGTGTGCAAAAGCCAGAGGAGAAGTTACAAGATGGTGGACGGAGACTTGTCGCAGTGTGTGCAAAAGCCAGAGGAGAAGTTACAAGATGGTGGCTGGTGGCTTGTAGCAGTGTGTGCAAAAGCCAGAGGAGAAGTTACAAGATGGTGGCCGGAGGCTTGTAGCAGTGTGTGCAAAAGCCAGAGGAGAAGTTACAAGATGGTGGCTGGAGGCTTGTAGCATTGTGGGCGAAAGCCAGAGGAGAAGTTACAGATGGTGGACGGAGACTTGTCGCATTGTGGGCAAAATCCAGAGGAGAATTTACAAATGGTGGCTGGAGGCTTGTAGCAGTGTGTGCAAAATCCAGAGGAGAAGTTACAACATGGTGGACTGAGGCTTGTAGCAGTGTGTGCAAAAGCCAGAGGAGAAGTTACAAGATGGTGGACGGAGACTTGTCGCAGTGTGTGCAAAAGCCAGAGGAGAAGTTACAAATGGTGGCTGGTGGCTTGTAGCAGTGTGTGCAAAAGCCAGAGGAGAAGTTACAAGATGGTGGCTGGAGGCTTGTAGCAGTGTGTGCAAAAGCCAGAGGAGAAGTTACAAGATGTTAGCTGGAGGCTTGTAGCAGTGTGTGCAAAAGCCAGAGGAGAAGTTATAAGGTGGTAGCTGGAGGCTTGTAGCAGTGTGTGCAAAAGCCAGAGGAGAAGTTACAAGATGGTGGCCCGGAGGCTTGTAGCAGTGTGTGCAAAAGCCAGAGGAGAAGTTACAAGATGTTAGCTGGAGGCTTGTAGCAGTGTGTGCAAAAGCCAGAGGAGAAGTTATAAGGTGGTAGCTGGAGGCATGTAGCAGTGTGTGCAAAAGCCAGAGGAGAAGTTACAAGATGGTTGCTGAGGGCTTGTAGCAGTGTAGGCGAAAGCCAGAGGAGAAGTTACAAGAGAAGCCAGAGGAGAAGTTACAAGATGGTTGCTGGAGGCTTGTAGCAGTGTATGCAAAAAGAAGATGAGAAGTTACAAGATGGTTGCTGGATGCTTGTAGCAGTGTGTACGAAAGCCAGTGGAATAGTTACAAGATGGTTGCCTGAGGCTTGTACCAGTGTGTGCGAAAGCCAGAGGAAAAGTTACAAGATGGTTTCTGGAGGCTTGAAGCAGTGTGTGCGAAAGCCAAACGAGAAGTTACAAGATGGTGGCTGGATGCTTTTAGCATTGTGTGCAAATGCCAGAGGAGAAGTTACAAGAGAAGCCAGAGGAGAGGTTACAAGATGGTTGCTGGAGACTTCTAGCAGTGTGTGCGAAAGCCAGAGGAGAATTTACAAGATGGTTGCTATAGGCTTGTAGCAGTGTGTGCGAAAGCCAGAGAATATGTTACAAGATGGTTGCCGGAGGCTTGTCGCATGTGTGCAAAAGCCAGTTGAGAAGTTACAAAATGGTGGCTGGAAGCTTGTAGCAGTGTGTGCAAAAGCCAGAGGAGAATTTACAAGATGGTGGCCGGAGGCTTGTAGCAGTGTGTGCAAAAGTAAGAGGAGCAGTTACAAGAGGTTAGTTGGAGGCTTGTAGCAGTGTGTGCAAATGCCAGAGGAGAAGTTATAAGGTGGTAGCTGGAGGCTTGTAGCAGTGTGTGCGAAAGCCAGAGGAGAAGTTACAAGAGAAGTCTGAGGAGAAGTTACAAGATGGTTGCTATAGGCTTGTAGCAGTGTGTGCGAAAGCCAGAGGAGAAGTTACAAGAGAAGGCAGAAGAGAAGTTAGAAGATGGTGGCCGGAGGCTTGTAGCAGAGTGTGCCAAAGCCAGAGGAGAAGTTACAAGAGGAGCCAGAGGAGAAGTTACAAGATGGTTGCTGGAGGAAAAAGCCAGGGAGAAGTTACAAGATGGTTGCTGGAGGCTTGTAGCAGTGTTTGTAAAAGCTAGAGGAGAAGTTACAAGATGGTGGCTGGAGGCTTGTAGCAGTGTGTGCAAAATCCAGAGGAGAAGTTACAAGATGGTGGACTGAGGCTTGTAGAAGTGTGTGCAAAAGCCAGAGGAGAAGTTACAAGATGTTGGACTGAGACTTTTTGCAGTGTGTGCAAAAGCCAGAGGAGAAGTTACAAGATGGTGGATGGAGGCTTGTAATAGTGTGTGTGAAAGCCAGAGGAGAAGTTTCAAGATGGTGGCCAGAGGCTTGTATCAGAGTGTGCAAAAGCCAGAGGAGAAGTTACAAGTTGGTGGCTGGAGGCTTGTAGCAGTGTGTGCAAAAGCAAGAGGAGAAGTTACAAGAGAAGCCAGAGGAGATGTTACAAGATGGTGGCTGGAGGCTTTTAGCAATGTGTGTAAAAGCCAGAGGAGAAGTTACATGAGAAGCCAGGGGAGAAGTTACAAGATGGTTGCCAGAGGCTTGTAGCAGTGTGTGCAAAAGCCAGAGGAGAATTTACAAGATGGTTGCTGGAGGCTTGTAGCAGTGTGTGCAAAAGCCAGAGGAGAAGTTATAAGATGGTTGCTGGAGACTTGTAGCAGTGTATGCGAAAGCCTAAAGAGAAGTTACAAGATGGTAGCTGGAGGTTTGTAGCAGTGTGTGCGAAAGCCAGAGGAGAAGTTACAAGAGAAGGCAGAAGAGAAGTTAGAAGATGGTGGCCGGAGGCTTGTAGCAGAGTGTGCCAAAGCCAGAGGAGAAGTTACAAGAGGAGCCAGAGGAGAAGTTACAAGATGGTTGCTGGAGGAAAAAGCCAGGGAGAAGTTACAAGATGGTTGCTGGAGGCTTGTAGCAGTGTTTGTAAAAGCTAGAGGAGAAGTTACAAGATGGTGGCTGGAGGAAAAAGCCAGGGAGAAGTTACAAGATGGTTGCTGGAGGCTTGTAGCAGTGTTTGTAAAAGCTAGAGGAGAAGTTACAAGATGGTGGCTGGAGGCTTGTAGCAGTGTGTGCAAAATCCAGAGGAGAAGTTACAAGATGGTGGACTGAGGCTTGTAGAAGTGTGTGCAAAAGCCAGAGGAGAAGTTACAAGATGTTGGACTGAGACTTTTTGCAGTGTGTGCAAAAGCCAGAGGAGAAGTTACAAGATGGTGGATGGAGGCTTGTAATAGTGTGTGTGAAAGCCAGAGGAGAAGTTTCAAGATGGTGGCCAGAGGCTTGTATCAGAGTGTGCAAAAGCCAGAGGAGAAGTTACAAGTTGGTGGCTGGAGGCTTGTAGCAGTGTGTGCAAAAGCCAGAGGAGAAGTTACAAGAGAAGCCAGAGGAGATGTTACAAGATGGTGGCTGGAGGCTTTTAGCAATGTGTGTAAAAGCCAGAGGAGAAGTTACATGAGAAGCCAGGGGAGAAGTTACAAGATGGTTGCCAGAGGCTTGTAGCAGTGTGTGCAAAAGCCAGAGGAGAATTTACAAGATGGTTGCTGGAGGCTTGTAGCAGTGTGTGCAAAAGCCAGAGGAGAAGTTATAAGATGGTTGCTGGAGACTTGTAGCAGTGTATGCGAAAGCCTAAAGAGAAGTTACAAGATGGTAGCTGGAGGTTTGTAGCAGTGTGTGCGAAAGCCAGAGGAGAAGTTACAAGAGAAGGCAGAAGAGAAGTTAGAAGATGGTGGCCGGAGGCTTGTAGCAGAGTGTGCCAAAGCCAGAGGAGAAGTTACAAGAGGAGCCAGTGGAGAAGTTACAAGATGGTTGCTGGAGGAAAAAGCCAGGGAGAAGTTACAAGATGGTTGCTGGAGGCTTGTAGCAGTGTTTGTAAAAGCTAGAGGAGAAGTTACAAGATGGTGGCTGGAGGCTTGTAGCAGTGTGTGCAAAATCCAGAGGAGAAGTTACAAGATGGTGGACTGAGGCTTGTAGAAGTGTGTGCAAAAGCCAGAGGAGAAGTTACAAGATGTTGGACTGAGACTTTTTGCAGTGTGTGCAAAAGCCAGAGGAGAAGTTACAAGATGGTGGCTGGAGGCTTGTAGCAGTGTGTTTGAAAGCCAGAGGAGAAGTTACAAGATGGTGACCGGAGGCTTGTAGCAGTATGTGCAAAAGCCAGAGGAGAAGTTACAAGAGAAGCCAGAGGAGAAGTTACAAGATGGTTGCTATAGGCTTGTAGCAGTGTCTGCGAATGCAAGAGGAGAAGTTACAAGAGAAGGCAGAAGAGAAGTTAGAAGATGGTGGCCGGAGGCTTCTAGCAGAGTGTCCAAAAGCCAGTGGAGAAGTTACAAGAGAGTGGCCGGAGGCTTGTAGCAGTGTTTGCAAAAGCCAGAGGAGAAGTTACAAGATGGTTGCTGGAGGCTTGTAACAGTGTGTGTGAAAGCCAGAGGAGAAGTTACAAGATGGTTGCTGTAGACTTGTAGCAGTGTGTGTGAAAGCCAGAGGAGAATTTAAGAGATGGTTGCTATAACCTTATAGCAGTGTGTGCGAAAGCCAGAGGAGAAGTTTCAAGATGGTGGCCGGAGGCTTGTATCAGAGTTTGCAAAAGCCAGAGGAGAAGTTACAAGATGTTGGACTGAGACTTTTTGCAGTGTGTGCAAAAGCCAGAGGAGAAGTTACAAGATGGTGGATGGAGGCTTGTAATAGTGTGTGTGAAAGCCAGAGGAGAAGTTTCAAGATGGTGGCCAGAGGCTTGTATCAGAGTGTGCAAAAGCCAGAGGAGAAGTTACAAGTTGGTGGCTGGAGGCTTGTAGCAGTGTGTGCAAAAGCAAGAGGAGAAGTTACAAGAGAAGCCAGAGGAGATGTTACAAGATGGTGGCTGGAGGCTTTTAGCAATGTGTGTAAAAGCCAGAGGAGAAGTTACATGAGAAGCCAGGGGAGAAGTTACAAGATGGTTGCCAGAGGCTTGTAGCAGTGTGTGCAAAAGCCAGAGGAGAATTTACAAGATGGTTGCTGGAGGCTTGTAGCAGTGTGTGCAAAAGCCAGAGGAGAAGTTATAAGATGGTTGCTGGAGACTTGTAGCAGTGTATGCGAAAGCCTAAAGAGAAGTTACAAGATGGTAGCTGGAGGTTTGTAGCAGTGTGTGCGAAAGCCAGAGGAGAAGTTACAAGAGAAGGCAGAAGAGAAGTTAGAAGATGGTGGCCGGAGGCTTGTAGCAGAGTGTGCCAAAGCCAGAGGAGAAGTTACAAGAGGAGCCAGAGGAGAAGTTACAAGATGGTTGCTGGAGGAAAAAGCCAGGGAGAAGTTACAAGATGGTTGCTGGAGGCTTGTAGCAGTGTTTGTAAAAGCTAGAGGAGAAGTTACAAGATGGTGGCTGGAGGAAAAAGCCAGGGAGAAGTTACAAGATGGTTGCTGGAGGCTTGTAGCAGTGTTTGTAAAAGCTAGAGGAGAAGTTACAAGATGGTGGCTGGAGGCTTGTAGCAGTGTGTGCAAAATCCAGAGGAGAAGTTACAAGATGGTGGACTGAGGCTTGTAGAAGTGTGTGCAAAAGCCAGAGGAGAAGTTACAAGATGTTGGACTGAGACTTTTTGCAGTGTGTGCAAAAGCCAGAGGAGAAGTTACAAGATGGTGGATGGAGGCTTGTAATAGTGTGTGTGAAAGCCAGAGGAGAAGTTTCAAGATGGTGGCCAGAGGCTTGTATCAGAGTGTGCAAAAGCCAGAGGAGAAGTTACAAGTTGGTGGCTGGAGGCTTGTAGCAGTGTGTGCAAAAGCAAGAGGAGAAGTTACAAGAGAAGCCAGAGGAGATGTTACAAGATGGTGGCTGGAGGCTTTTAGCAATGTGTGTAAAAGCCAGAGGAGAAGTTACATGAGAAGCCAGGGGAGAAGTTACAAGATGGTTGCCAGAGGCTTGTAGCAGTGTGTGCAAAAGCCAGAGGAGAATTTACAAGATGGTTGCTGGAGGCTTGTAGCAGTGTGTGCAAAAGCCAGAGGAGAAGTTATAAGATGGTTGCTGGAGACTTGTAGCAGTGTATGCGAAAGCCTAAAGAGAAGTTACAAGATGGTAGCTGGAGGTTTGTAGCAGTGTGTGCGAAAGCCAGAGGAGAAGTTACAAGAGAAGGCAGAAGAGAAGTTAGAAGATGGTGGCCGGAGGCTTGTAGCAGAGTGTGCCAAAGCCAGAGGAGAAGTTACAAGAGGAGCCAGTGGAGAAGTTACAAGATGGTTGCTGGAGGAAAAAGCCAGGGAGAAGTTACAAGATGGTTGCTGGAGGCTTGTAGCAGTGTTTGTAAAAGCTAGAGGAGAAGTTACAAGATGGTGGCTGGAGGCTTGTAGCAGTGTGTGCAAAATCCAGAGGAGAAGTTACAAGATGGTGGACTGAGGCTTGTAGAAGTGTGTGCAAAAGCCAGAGGAGAAGTTACAAGATGTTGGACTGAGACTTTTTGCAGTGTGTGCAAAAGCCAGAGGAGAAGTTACAAGATGGTGGCTGGAGGCTTGTAGCAGTGTGTTTGAAAGCCAGAGGAGAAGTTACAAGATGGTGACCGGAGGCTTGTAGCAGTATGTGCAAAAGCCAGAGGAGAAGTTACAAGAGAAGCCAGAGGAGAAGTTACAAGATGGTTGCTATAGGCTTGTAGCAGTGTCTGCGAATGCAAGAGGAGAAGTTACAAGAGAAGGCAGAAGAGAAGTTAGAAGATGGTGGCCGGAGGCTTCTAGCAGAGTGTCCAAAAGCCAGTGGAGAAGTTACAAGAGAGTGGCCGGAGGCTTGTAGCAGTGTTTGCAAAAGCCAGAGGAGAAGTTACAAGATGGTTGCTGGAGGCTTGTAACAGTGTGTGTGAAAGCCAGAGGAGAAGTTACAAGATGGTTGCTGTAGACTTGTAGCAGTGTGTGTGAAAGCCAGAGGAGAATTTAAGAGATGGTTGCTATAACCTTATAGCAGTGTGTGCGAAAGCCAGAGGAGAAGTTTCAAGATGGTGGCCGGAGGCTTGTATCAGAGTTTGCAAAAGCCAGAGGAGAAGTTACAAGATGGTGGGTGGAGGCTTGTAGCAGTGTGTGCAAAAGCCAGAGGAGAAGTTACAAGAGAAGCCAGAGGAGAAGTTACAAGATGGTTGCTGGAGGAAAAAGCCAGGAAGAAGTTACAAGATGGTTGCTGGATGCTTGTAGCAGTGTGTTCAAAATCCAGAGGAGAAGTTACAAGATGGTGGACTGAGGCTTGTAGCAGTGTGTGCAAAAGCCAGAGGAGAAGTTACAAGATGGTGGACGGAGACTTGTCGAAGTGTGTGCAAACGCCAGAGGATAAGTTACAAGATGGTGGCTGGAGGCTTGTTTCAGAGTGTGCAAAAGCCAGAGGATAAGTTACAAAATGGTGGATGGAGGCTTGTAGCAGTATGTGCAAAAGCCAAAGGAGAAGTTACAAGAGAAGCCAGAGGAGAAGTTACAAGATGGTTGCTATAGGCTTGTAGCAGTGTGTGCGTAAGCCAGAGGAGAAGTTACAAGAGAAGGCAGAAGAGAGGTTAGAAGAATATGGCCGGAGGCTTGTAGCAGAGTGTGCAAAAGCCAGTGGAGAAGTTACAAGATAGTGGCCGGAGGCTTGAAGCAGTGTGTGCAAAAGCCAGGGGAGAAGTTACAAGATGGTTGCTGGAGGCTTGTAGCAGTGTGTGCGAAAGCCAGAGGAGAAGTTTCAAGATGGTGGCAGTAGGCTTGTATTAGAGTGTGAAAAAGCCAGAGGAGAAGTTACAAGATGGTGGATGTAGGCTTTTAGCAGTGTGTGCAAAAGCCAGAGGAGAAGTTACAAGAGAAGCCAGAGGAGAAGTTACAAGATGGTGGACGGAGACTTGTCGCATTGTGGGCAAAAGCCAGAGGAGAATTTACAAGATGGTGGCTGGAGGCTTGTAGCAGTGTGTGCAAAATCCAAAGGAGAAGATACAAGATGGTGGACTGAGGCTTGTAGCAGTGTGTGCAAAAGCCAGAGGAGAAGTTACAAGATGGTGGACGGAGACTTGTCGAAGTGTGTGCAAAAGCCAGAGGAGAAGTTACAAGATGGTGGCTGGTGGCTTGTAGCAGTGTGTGCAAAAGCCAGAGGAGAAGTTACAAGATGGTGGCTGGAGGCTTGTAGCAGTGTGTGCAAAAAGCCAGAGGAGAAGTTACAAGATGTTAGCTGGAGCCTTGTAGCAGTGTGTGCAAAAGCCAGAGGAGAAGTTATAAGGTGGTAGCTGGAGGCTTGTAGCAGTGAGTGCAAAAGCCAGAGGAGAAGTTACAAGATGGTGGCCCGGAGGCTTGTAGCAGTGTGTTCAAAAGTCAGAGGAGAAGTTACAAGATGTTAGCTGGAGGCTTGTAGCAGTGTGTGCAAAAGCCAGAGGAGAAGTTATAAGGTGGTAGCTGGAGGCTTGTAGCAGTGTGTGCAAAAGCCAGAGGAGAAGTTACAAGATGGTTGCTGAGGGCTTGTAGCAGTGTAGGTGAAAGCCAGAGGAGAAGTTACAAGAGAAGCCAGAGGAGAAGTTACAAGATGGTTGCTGGAGGCTTGTAGCAGTGTGTGCAAAAAGAAGATGAGAAGTTACAAGATGGTTGCTGGATGCTTGTAGCAGTGTGTACAAAAGCAAGCGGAAAAGTTACAAGATGGATTCTGGAGGCTTGAAGCAGTGTGTGCGAAAGCCAAAGGAGAAGTTACAAGATGGTGGCTGGATGCTTTTAGCATTGTGTGCAAAAGCCAGAGGAGAAGTTACAAGAGAAGCCAGAGGAGAAGTTACAAGATGGTTGCTGGAGGTTTGTAGCAGTGTGTGCTAAAGCCAGAGGAGAAGTTACAAGATGGTTGCTGGAGGCTTGTAGCAGTGTGTCTGAAAGCCAGAGGAGAGGTTACAAGATGGTTGCTGGAGAATTGAAGCAGTGTGTGCAAAAGCCAGAAGAGAAGTTACAAGAGAAGCCAGAGGAGAAGTTACAAGATGATTGCTGTAGGCTTGTTGCAGTGTGTGCAAAAGCCAGAGGAGAAGTTATAAGATGGTTGCTGGAGGCTTGTAGCAGTGTGTGTGAAAGCCAGAGGAGAAGTTACAAGATGGTTGCTGGAGACTTCTAGCAGTGTGTGCGAAAGCCAGAGGAGAATTTACAAGATGGTTGCTGTAGACTTGTAGCAGTGTGTCTGAAAGCCAGAGGAGAATTTAAGAGATGGTTGCTATAACCGTATAGCAGTGTGTGCGAAAGCCAGAGGAGAAGTTTCAAGATGGTGGCCGGAGGCTTGTATAAGAGTGTGCAAAAGCCAGAGGAGAAGTTACAAGATGGTGGCTGGAGGCTTGTAGCAGTGTGTGCAAAAGCCAGAGGAGAAGTTACAAGAGAAGCCAGAGGAGATGTTACAAGATGGTGGCTGGAGGCTTTTAGCAGTGTGTGTAAAAGCCAGCAGAGAAGTTACACAAGAAGCCAGGGGAGAAGTTACAAGATGGTTGCTATAGGCTTGTAGCAGTGTGTGCGAAAGCCAGAGGAGAAGTTACAAGAGAAGGCAGAAGAGATGTTAGAAGATGGTGGCTGGAGGCTTGTAGCAGAGTGTGCAAAAGCCAGAGGAGAAGTTACAAGATGGTTGCTGTAGACTTGTAGCAGTGTGTGCGAAAGCCAGAGGGGAATTTAAGAGATGGTGCTAAAACCTTATAGCAGTGTGTGCGAAAGCCAGAGGAGAAGTTTCAAGATTGTGGCCGGAGGCTTGTTTCAGAGTGTGCAAAAGCCAGAGGAGACGTTACAAGATGGTGGCTGGAGGCTAGTAGCAGTGTGTGCAAAAGCCAGAGGAGAAGTTACAAGAGAAGCCAGAGGAGATGTTACAAGATGGTGGCTGGAGGCTTTTAGCAGTGTATGTAAAAGCCAGAGGAGAAGTTACATAAGAAGCCAGGGGAGAAGTTACAAGATGGTTTCTGGAGGCTTGTAGCAGTGTGTGCAAAAGCCAGAGGAGAAGTTACAAGATGGTTGCTGGAGGCTTGTAGCAGTGTGTGCAAAATCCAGAGGAGAATTTAAGAGATGGTTGCTATAACCTTATAGCAGTGTATGCGAAAGCCAGAGGAGAAGTTTAAAGATGGTGGCCGGAGGCTTGTATCAGAGTGTGCAAAAGCCAGAGGAGAAGTTACAAGATGGTGGCTGGAGTCTTGTAGCAGTGTGTGCAAAAGCCAGAGGAGCAGTTACAAGAGAAGCCAGAGGAGATGTTACAAAAGAAGCCAGAGGAGATGTTACAAGATGGTTGCTGGAGGCTTGTAACAGTGTGTGTAAAAGCTAGAGGGGAAGTTACAAGATGGTGGCTGGAGGCTTGTAGCATTGTGTGCAAAAGCCAGAGGAGAAGTTACAAGAGAAGCCAGAGGAGATGTTACAAGATGGTGGCTGGAGGCTTTTAGCAGTGTGTGTAAAAGCCAGCAGAGAAGTTACATAAGAAGCCAGGGGAGAAGTTACAAGATGGTTGCTATAGGCTTGTAGCAGTGTGTGCGAAAGCCAGAGGAGAAGTTACAAGAGAAGGCAGAAGAGATGTTAGAAGATGGTGGCTGGAGGCTTGTAGCAGAGTGTGCAAAAGCCAGAGGAGAAGTTACAAGATGGTTGCTGTAGACTTGTAGCAGTGTGTGCGAAAGCCAGAGGGGAATTTAAGAGATGGTGCTAAAACCTTATAGCAGTGTGTGCGAAAGCCAGAGGAGAAGTTTCAAGATTGTGGCCGGAGGCTTGTTTCAGAGTGTGCAAAAGCCAGAGGAGACGTTACAAGATGGTGGCTGGAGGCTAGTAGCAGTGTGTGCAAAAGCCAGAGGAGAAGTTACATAAGAAGCCAGGGGAGAAGTTACAAGATGGTTTCTGGAGGCTTGTAGCAGTGTGTGCAAAAGCCAGAGGAGAAGTTACAAGATGGTTGCTGGAGGCTTGTAGCAGTGTGTGCAAAAGCCAGAGGAGAATTTAAGAGATGGTTGCTATAACCTTATAGCAGTGTGTGCGAAAGCCAGAGGAGAAGTTTAAAGATGGTGGCCGGAGGCTTGTATCAGAGTGTGCAAAAGCCAGAGGAGAAGTTACAAGATGGTGGCTGGAGTCTTGTAGCAGTGTGTGCAAAAGCCAGAGGAGCAGTTACAAGAGAAGCCAGAGGAGATGTTACAAGAGAAGCCAGAGGAGATGTTACAAGATGGTGGCTGGAGGCTTTTAGCAGTGTATGTAAAAGCCAGAGGAGAAGTTACATAAGAAGCCAGGGGAGAAGTTACAAGATGGTTTCTGGAGGCTTGTAGCAGTGTGTGCAAAAGCCAGAGGAGAAGTTACAAGATGGTTGCTGGAGGCTTGTAGCAGTGTGTGCAAAAGCCAGAGGAGAATTTAAGAGATGGTTGCTATAACCTTAAAGCAGTGTGTGCGAAAGCCAGAGGAGAAGTTTAAAGATGGTGGCCGGAGGCTTGTATCAGAGTGTGCAAAAGCCAGAGGAGAAGTTACAAGATGGTGGCTGGAGTCTTGTAGCAGTGTGTGCAAAAGCCAGAGGAGCAGTTACAAGAGAAGCCAGAGGAGATGTTACAAAAGAAGCCAGAGGAGATGTTACAAGATGGTTGCTGGAGGCTTGTAGCAGTGTGTGTAAAAGCTAGAGGGGAAGTTACAAGATGGTGGCTGGAGGCTTGAAGCAGTGTGTGCAAAATCCAGAGGAGAAGTTACAAGATGGTGGACTGAGACTTGTCGAAGTGTGTGCAAAAAACAGAGGATAAGTTACAAGATGGTGGCTGGAGGCTTGTATCAGAGTGTGCAAAAGCCAGAGGAGAAGTTACAAAATGGTGGATGGGGGCTTGTAGCAGTATGTGCAAAAGCCAGAGGAGAAGTTACAAGAGAAGCCAGAGGAGAAGTTACAAGATGGTTGCTATAAGCTTGTAGCAGTGTGTGCGTAAGCCAGAGGAGAAGTTACAAGAGAAGGCAGAAGAGAAGTTAGAAGATGATGGCATGAGGCTTGTAGTAGAGTGTGCAAAAGCCAGTGGAGAAGTTACAAGATAGTGGCCGGAGGCTTGTAGCAGTGTGTGCAAAAGCCAGAGGAGAAGTTACAAGATGGTTGCTGGAGGAAAAAGCCAGGGAGAAGTTACAAGATGGTTGCTGGAGGCTTGTAGCAGTGTGTGTAAAAGCTAGAGGAGAAGTTACAAGATGGTGGCTTGAGGCTTGTAGCAGTGTGTGCAAAATCCAGAGGAGAAGTTACAAGATGGAGGACTGGGTCTTGTAGCAGTGTGTGCAAAAGCCAGAGGAGAAGTTACAAGATGGTGGACGGAGACTTGTAGCAGAGTGTGCAAAAGCTAGTGGAGAAGTTACAAGATACTGGCCGGAGGCTTGTAGCAGTGTGTGCAAAAGCCAGAGGAGAAGTTACATGATGGTTGCTGGAGGAAAAAGCCAGGGAGAAGTTACAAGATGGTTGCTGGAGGCTTGTAGCAGTGTGTGTAAAAGCTAGAGGAGAAGTTACAAGATGGTGGCTTGTGGCTTGTAGCAGTGTGTGCAAAATCCAGAGGAGAAGTTACAAGATGGAGGACTGAGGCTTGTAGCAGTGTGTGCAAAAGCCAGAGGAGAAGATACAAGAGAAGTCAGAGGAGAAGTTACAAGATGGTTGCTTTAGGCTTGTAGCAGTGTGTGTGAAAGCAAGAGGAGAAGTTACAAGAGAAGGCAGAAGAGAAGTTAGAAGATGGTGGCCGGAGGCTTCTAACAGAGTGTGCAAAAGCCAGTGGAGAAGTTACAAGAGAGTGGCCGTAGGCTTGTAGCAGTGTTTGCAAAAGACAGAGGAGAAGTTACAAGATGGTTGCTGGAGGCTTGTAGCAGTGTGTGTGAAAGCCAGAGGAGAATTTAAGAGATGGTTGCTATAACCTTATAGCAGTGTGTGCAAAATCCAGAGGAGAAGTTTAAAGATGGTGACCGGAGGCTTGTATCAGAGTGTGCAAAAGCCAGAGGAGAAGTTACATGATGGTGGATGTAGGCTTGTAGCAGTGTGTGCAAAAGCCAGAGGAGAAGTTACAAGAGAAGCCAGAGGAGAAGTTACAAGATGGTTGCTGGAGGAAAAAGCCAGGGAGAAGTTACACGATGGTTGCTAGAGGCTTGTAGCAGTGTGTGTAAAAGCTAGAGGAGATGTTACAAGATGGTGGCTTGAGGCTTGTAGCAGTGTGTGCAAAATCCAGAGGAGAAGTTACAAGATGGTGGACTGAGGCTTGTAGCAGTGTGTGCAAAAGTCTGAGGAGAAGTTACAAGATGGTGGACGGAGACTTGTCGCAGTGTGTGCAAAAGCCAGAGGAGAAGTTACCAGATGGTGGCTGGAGGCTTGTGGCAGTGTGTGCGAAAGCCAGAGGAGAAGTTACAAGATGGTTGCTATAGGGTTGTAGCAGTGTGTGCGAAAGCCAGAGGAGAAGTTACAAGATGGTTGCTGGAGGCTTGTAGCAGTGTGTGTAAAAGCTAGAGGAGAAGTTACAAGATGGTGGCTTGAGGCTTGTAGCAGTGTGTGCAAAATCCAGAGGAGAAGTTACAAGATGGAGGACTGGGTCTTGTAGCAGTGTGTGCAAAAGCCAGAGGAGAAGTTACAAGATGGTGGACGGAGACTTGTAGCAGAGTGTGCAAAAGCTAGTGGAGAAGTTACAAGATACTGGCCGGAGGCTTGTAGCAGTGTGTGCAAAAGCCAGAGGAGAAGTTACATGATGGTTGCTGGAGGAAAAAGCCAGGGAGAAGTTACAAGATGGTTGCTGGAGGCTTGTAGCAGTGTGTGTAAAAGCTAGAGGAGAAGTTACAAGATGGTGGCTTGTGGCTTGTAGCAGTGTGTGCAAAATCCAGAGGAGAAGTTACAAGATGGAGGACTGAGGCTTGTAGCAGTGTGTGCAAAAGCCAGAGGAGAAGATACAAGAGAAGTCAGAGGAGAAGTTACAAGATGGTTGCTTTAGGCTTGTAGCAGTGTGTGTGAAAGCAAGAGGAGAAGTTACAAGAGAAGGCAGAAGAGAAGTTAGAAGATGGTGGCCGGAGGCTTCTAACAGAGTGTGCAAAAGCCAGTGGAGAAGTTACAAGAGAGTGGCCGTAGGCTTGTAGCAGTGTTTGCAAAAGACAGAGGAGAAGTTACAAGATGGTTGCTGGAGGCTTGTAGCAGTGTGTGTGAAAGCCAGAGGAGAATTTAAGAGATGGTTGCTATAACCTTATAGCAGTGTGTGCAAAATCCAGAGGAGAAGTTTAAAGATGGTGACCGGAGGCTTGTATCAGAGTGTGCAAAAGCCAGAGGAGAAGTTACATGATGGTGGATGTAGGCTTGTAGCAGTGTGTGCAAAAGCCAGAGGAGAAGTTACAAGAGAAGCCAGAGGAGAAGTTACAAGATGGTTGCTGGAGGAAAAAGCCAGGGAGAAGTTACACGATGGTTGCTAGAGGCTTGTAGCAGTGTGTGTAAAAGCTAGAGGAGATGTTACAAGATGGTGGCTTGAGGCTTGTAGCAGTGTGTGCAAAATCCAGAGGAGAAGTTACAAGATGGTGGACTGAGGCTTGTAGCAGTGTGTGCAAAAGTCAGAGGAGAAGTTACAAGATGGTGGACGGAGACTTGTCGCAGTGTGTGCAAAAGCCAGAGGAGAAGTTACCAGATGGTGGCTGGAGGCTTGTGGCAGTGTGTGCGAAAGCCAGAGGAGAAGTTACAAGATGGTTGCTATAGGGTTGTAGCAGTGTGTGCGAAAGCCAGAGGAGAAGTTACAAGAGAAGGCAGAAGAGAAGTTAGAAGATGGTGGCCGGAGGCTTGTAGCAGTGTTTGCAAAAGCCAGAGGAGAAGTTACAAGATGGTGGACGGAGACTTGTCGCAGTGTGTGCAAAAGCCAGAGGAGAAGTTACAAGATGGTTGCTGTAGACTTGTAGCAGTGTGTCTGAAAGCCAGAGGAGAATTTAAGAGATGGTTGCTATAACCGTATAGCAGTGTGTGCGAAAGCCAGAGGAGAAGTTTCAAGATGGTGGCCGGAGGCTTGTATAAGAGTGTGCAAAAGCCAGAGGAGAAGTTACAAGATGGTGGCTGGAGGCTTGTAGCAGTGTGTGCAAAAGCCAGAGGAGAAGTTACAAGAGAAGCCAGAGGAGATGTTACAAGATGGTGGCTGGAGGCTTTTAGCAGTGTGTGTAAAAGCCAGCAGAGAAGTTACATAAGAAGCCAGGGGAGAAGTTACAAGATGGTTGCTATAGGCTTGTAGCAGTGTGTGCGAAAGCCAGAGGAGAAGTTACAAGAGAAGGCAGAAGAGATGTTAGAAGATGGTGGCTGGAGGCTTGTAGCAGAGTGTGCAAAAGCCAGAGGAGAAGTTACAAGATGGTTGCTGTAGACTTGTAGCAGTGTGTGCGAAAGCCAGATGGGAATTTAAGAGATGGTGCTAAAACCTTATAGCAGTGTGTGCGAAAGCCAGAGGAGAAGTTTCAAGATTGTGGCCGGAGGCTTGTTTCAGAGTGTGCAAAAGCCAGAGGAGACGTTACAAGATGGTGGCTGGAGGCTAGTAGCAGTGTGTGCAAAAGCCAGAGGAGAAGTTACAAGAGAAGCCAGAGGAGATGTTACAAGATGGTGGCTGGAGGCTTTTAGCAGTGTATGTAAAAGCCAGAGGAGAAGTTACATAAGAAGCCAGGGGAGAAGTTACAAGATGGTTTCTGGAGGCTTGTAGCAGTGTGTGCAAAAGCCAGAGGAGAAGTTACAAGATGGTTGCTGGAGGCTTGTAGCAGTGTGTGCAAAATCCAGAGGAGAATTTAAGAGATGGTTGCTATAACCTTATAGCAGTGTGTGCGAAAGCCAGAGGAGAAGTTTAAAGATGGTGGCCGGAGGCTTGTATCAGAGTGTGCAAAAGCCAGAGGAGAAGTTACAAGATGGTGGCTGGAGTCTTGTAGCAGTGTGTGCAAAAGCCAGAGGAGCAGTTACAAGAGAAGCCAGAGGAGATGTTACAAAAGAAGCCAGAGGAGATGTTACAAGATGGTTGCTGGAGGCTTGTAGCAGTGTGTGTAAAAGCTAGAGGGGAAGTTACAAGATGGTGGCTGGAGGCTTGTAGCAGTGTGTGCAAAAGCCAGAGGAGAAGTTACAAGAGAAGCCAGAGGAGATGTTACAAGATGGTGGCTGGAGGCTTTTAGCAGTGTGTGTAAAAGCCAGCAGAGAAGTTACATAAGAAGCCAGGGGAGAAGTTACAAGATGGTTGCTATAGGCTTGTAGCAGTGTGTGCGAAAGCCAGAGGAGAAGTTACAAGAGAAGGCAGAAGAGATGTTAGAAGATGGTGGCTGGAGGCTTGTAGCAGAGTGTGCAAAAGCCAGAGGAGAAGTTACAAGATGGTTGCTGTAGACTTGTAGCAGTGTGTGCGAAAGCCAGAGGGGAATTTAAGAGATGGTGCTAAAACCTTATAGCAGTGTGTGCGAAAGCCAGAGGAGAAGTTTCAAGATTGTGGCCGGAGGCTTGTTTCAGAGTGTGCAAAAGCCAGAGGAGACGTTACAAGATGGTGGCTGGAGGCTAGTAGCAGTGTGTGCAAAAGCCAGAGGAGAAGTTACAAGAGAAGCCAGAGGAGATGTTACAAGATGGTGGCTGGAGGCTTTTAGCAGTGTATGTAAAAGCCAGAGGAGAAGTTACATAAGAAGCCAGGGGAGAAGTTACAAGATGGTTTCTGGAGGCTTGTAGCAGTGTGTGCAAAAGCCAGAGGAGAAGTTACAAGATGGTTGCTGGAGGCTTGTAGCAGTGTGTGCAAAAGCCAGAGGAGAATTTAAGAGATGGTTGCTATAACCTTATAGCAGTGTGTGCGAAAGCCAGAGGAGAAGTTTAAAGATGGTGGCCGGAGGCTTGTATCAGAGTGTGCAAAAGCCAGAGGAGAAGTTACAAGATGGTGGCTGGAGTCTTGTAGCAGTGTGTGCAAAAGCCAGAGGAGCAGTTACAAGAGAAGCCAGAGGAGATGTTACAAAAGAAGCCAGAGGAGATGTTACAAGATGGTTGCTGGAGGCTTGTAGCAGTGTGTGTAAAAGCTAGAGGGCAAGTTACAAGATGGTGGCTGGAGGCTTGAAGCAGTGTGTGCAAAATCCAGAGGAGAAGTTACAAGATGGTGGACTGAGACTTGTCGAAGTGTGTGCAAAAAACAGAGGATAAGTTACAAGATGGTGGCTGGAGGCTTGTATCAGAGTGTGCAAAAGCCAGAGGAGAAGTTACAAAATGGTGGATGGAGGCTTGTAGCAGTATGTGCAAAAGCCAGAGGAGAAGTTACAAGAGAAGCCAGAGGAGAAGTTACAAGATGGTTGCTATAGGCTTGTAGCAGTGTGTGCGTAAGCCAGAGGAGAAGTTACAAGAGAAGGCAGAAGAGAAGTTAGAAGATGATGGCATGAGGCTTGTAGTAGAGTGTGCAAAAGCCAGTGGAGAAGTTACAAGATAGTGGCCGGAGGCTTGTAGCAGTGTGTGCAAAAGCCAGAGGAGAAGTTACAAGATGGTTGCTGGAGGAAAAAGCCAGGGAGAAGTTACAAGATGGTTGCTGGAGGCTTGTAGCAGTGTGTGTAAAAGCTAGAGGAGAAGTTACAAGATGGTGGCTTGAGGCTTGTAGCAGTGTGTGCAAAATCCAGAGGAGAAGTTACAAGATGGAGGACTGGGGTTTGTAGCAGTGTGTGCAAAAGCCAGAGGAGAAGTTACAAGATGGTGGACGGAGACTTGTAGCAGAGTGTGCAAAAGCTAGTGGAGAAGTTACAAGATACTGGCCGGAGGCTTGTAGCAGTGTGTGCAAAAGCCAGAGGAGAAGTTACATGATGGTTGCTGGAGGAAAAAGCCAGGGAGAAGTTACAAGATGGTTGCTGGAGGCTTGTAGCAGTGTGTGTAAAAGCTAGAGGAGAAGTTACAAGATGGTGGCTTGTGGCTTGTAGCAGTGTGTGCAAAATCCAGAGGAGAAGTTACAAGATAGTGGCCGGAGGCTTGTAGCAGAGTGTGCAAAAGCCAGTGGAGAAGTTACAAGATAGTGGCCGGAGGCTTGTAGCAGTGTGTGCAAAAGCCAAAGGAGAAGTTACAAGATGGTTGCTGGAGGAAAAAGCCAGGGAGAAGTTACAAGATGGTTGCTGGAGGCTTGTAGCAGTGTGTGTAAAAGCTAGAGGAGAAGTTACAAGATGGTGGCTTGAGGGTTGTAGCAGTGTGTGCAAAATCCAGAGGAGAAGTTACAAGATGGTGGACTGGGGCTTGTAGCAGTGTGTGCAAAAGCCAGAGGAGAAGTTACAAGATGGTGGACGGAGACTTGTCGCAGTGTGTGCAAAAGCCAGAGGAGAAGTTACAAGATGGTGGCTGGAGGCTTGTAGCAGTGTGTGCGAAAGCCAGAGGAGATGTTACAAGATGGTTGCTATAGGCTTGTAGCAGTGTGTGCGAAAGCCAGAGGAGAAGTTACAAGAGAAGGCAGAAGAGAAGTTAGAAGATGGTGGCCGGAGGCTAGTAGCAGAGTGTGCAAAAGCCAGTGGAGATGTTACAAGATAGTGGCCGAAGGCTTGTAGCAGTGTGTGCAAAAGCCAGAGGAGAAGTTACAAGATGGTTGCTGGAGGCTTGTAGCAGTGTGTGTGAAAGCCAGAGGAGAAGTTACAAGATGGTTGCTGTAGACTTGTAGCAGTGTGTGCGAAAGCCAGAGGAGAAGTTTCAAGATGGTGGCCGGAGGCTTGTATCAGAGTGTGCAAAAGCCAGAGGAGAAGTTACAAGATGGTGGCTGAAGGCTTGTAGCAGTGTGTGCAAAAGCCAGAGGAGAAGTTACAAGAGAAGCCAGAGGAGATGTTACAAGATGGTGGCTGTAGGCTTTTAGCATTGTGTGTAAAAGCCAGAGGAGAAGTTGCATAAGAAGCCAGGGGAGAAGTTACAAGATGGTTGCTGGAGGCTTGTAGCAGTGTGTGCAAAAGCCAGAGGAGAAGTTACAAGATGGTTGCTGGAGGCTTGTAGCAGTGTGTGCAAAAGCCAGAGGGGAAGTTATAAGTTGGTTGCTGGAGACTTGTAGCAGTGTGTGCGAAAGCCTAAAGAGAAGTTACAAGATGGTAGCTGGAGGATTGTAGCAGTGTGTGCGAAAGCCAGAGGAAAATTTAAGAGATGGTTGCTATCGCCTTATAGCAGTGTGTGCAAAAGCCAGAGGAGAAGTTTCAAGATAGTGGCCGGAGGCTTGTATCAGAGTGTGCAAAAGCCAGAGGAGTAGTTACAAGATGGTGGACGGAGACTTGTCGCATTGTGGGCAAAAGCCAGAGGAGAATTTACAAGATGGTGGCTGGAGGCTTGTAGCAGTGTGTTCAAAATCCAAGGGAAAAGTTTCAAGATGGTGGACTGAGGCTTGTGGCAGTGTATGCAAAAGCCAGAGGAGAAGTTACAAGATGGTGGACGGAGACTTGTCGCAGTGTGTGCAAAAGCCAGAGGAGAAGTTACAAGATGGTGGCTGGTGGCTTGTAGCAGTGTGTGCAAAAGCCAGAGGAGAAGTTACAAGATGGTGGCCGGAGGCTTGTAGCAGTGTGTGCAAAAGCCAGAGGAGAAGTTACAAGATGTTAGCTGGAGGCTTGTAGTAGTGTGTGCAAAAGCCAGAGGAGAAGTTATAAGGTGGTAGCTGGAGGCTTGTAGCAGTGTGTGCAAAAGCCAGAGGAGAAGTTACAAGATGGTTGCTGGAGGCTTGTAGCAGTGTGTGTAAAAGCCAGAGGAGAAATTACAAGATGGTTGCTGTAGACTTGTCGCAGTGTGTGCAAAAGCCAGAGGAGAAGTTACAAGATGGTGGCAGGTGGCTTGTAGCAGTGTGTGCAAAAGCCAGAGGAGAAGTTACAAGATTGTGGCTGGAGGCTTGTAGCAGTGTGTGCAAAAGCCAGAGGAGAAGTTACAAGATGTTAGCTGGATGCTTGTAGCAGTGTGTGCAAAAGCCAGAGGAGAAGTTATAAGGTGGTAGCTGGAGGCTTGTAGCAGTATGTGCAAAAGCCAGAGGAGAAGTTACAAGATGTTTGCTGGAGGCTTGTAATAGTGTGTGTGAAAGCCAGAGGAGAAGTTTCAAGATGGTGGCTGGAGGATTGTAGCAGTGTGTGCAAAATCCAGGGGAGAAGTTACAAGATGGTTGCTGGAGGCTTGTAGCAGTGTGTGCAAAAGCCAGAGGAGAAGTTACAAGATGGTTGCTGGAGGCTTGTAGCAGTGTGTGCAAAAGCCAGAGGAGAAGTTATAAGATGGTTGCTGGAGACTTGTAGCAGTGTGTGCGAAAGCCTAAAGAGAAGTTACAAGATGGTAGCTGGAGGCTTGTAGCAGTGTGTGCAAAAGCCAGAGGAGAAGTTACAAGATGGTTGCTGGAGGCTTGTAGCAGTGTGTGCAAAAGCCAGAGGGGAAGTTATAAGTTGGTTGCTGGAGACTTGTAGCAGTGTGTGCGAAAGCCTAAAGAGAAGTTACAAGATGGTAGCTGGAGGATTGTAGCAGTGTGTGCGAAAGCCAGAGGAAAATTTAAGAGATGGTTGCTATCGCCTTATAGCAGTGTGTGCAAAAGCCAGAGGAGAAGTTTCAAGATAGTGGCCGGAGGCTTGTATCAGAGTGTGCAAAAGCCAGAGGAGTAGTTACAAGATGGTGGACGGAGACTTGTCGCATTGTGGGCAAAAGCCAGAGGAGAATTTACAAGATGGTGGCTGGAGGCTTGTAGCAGTGTGTTAAAAATCCAAGGGAAAAGTTTCAAGATGGTGGACTGAGGCTTGTAGCAGTGTATGCAAAAGCCAGAGGAGAAGTTACAAGATGGTGGACGGAGACTTGTCGCAGTGTGTGCAAAAGCCAGAGGAGAAGTTACAAGATGGTGGCTGGTGGCTTGTAGCAGTGTGTGCAAAAGCCAGAGGAGAAGTTACAAGATGGTGGCCGGAGGCTTGTAGCAGTGTGTGCAAAAGCCAGAGGAGAAGTTACAAGATGTTAGCTGGAGGCTTGTAGTAGTGTGTGCAAAAGCCAGAGGAGAAGTTATAAGGTGGTAGCTGGAGGCTTGTAGCAGTGTGTGCAAAAGCCAGAGGAGAAGTTTCAAGATGGTTCCTGGAGGCTTGTAGCAGTGTGTGTAAAAGCCAGAGGAGAAATTACAAGATGGTTGCTGTAGACTTGTCGCAGTGTGTGCAAAAGCCAGAGGAGAAGTTACAAGATGGTGGCAGGTGGCATGTAGCAGTGTGTGCAAAAGCAAGAGGAGAAGTTACAAGATGGTGGCTGGAGGCTTGTAGCAGTGTGTGCAAAAGCCAGAGGAGAAGTTACAAGATGTTAGCTGGAGGCTTGTAGCAGTATGTGCAAAAGCCAGAGGAGAAGTTACAAGATGTTTGCTGGAGGCATGTAATAGTGTGTGTGAAAGCCAGAGGAGAAGTTTTAAGATGGTGGCTGGAGGCTTCTAGAAGTGTGTGCAAAATCCAGGGGAGAAGTTACAAGATGGTTGCTGGAGGCTTGTAGCAGTGTGTGCAAAAGCCAGAGGAGAAGTTACAAGATGATTGCTGGAGGCTTGTAGCAGTGTGTGCAAAAGCCAGAGGAGAAGTTATAAGGTGGTAGCTGGAGGCTTGTAGCAGTATGTGCAAAAGCCAGAGGAGAAGTTACAAGATGTTTGCTGGAGGCTTGTAATAGTGTGTGTGAAAGCCAGAGGAGAAGTTTCAAGATGGTGGCAGGTGGCATGTAGCAGTGTGTGCAAAAGCCAGAGGAGAAGTTACAAGATGGTGGCTGGAGGCTTGTAGCAGTGTGTGCAAAAGCCAGAGGAGAAGTTACAAGATGTTAGCTGGAGGCTTGTAGCAGTGTGTGCAAAAGCCAGAGGAGAAGTTATAAGGTGGTAGCTGGAGGCTTGTAGCAGTATGTGCAAAAGCCAGAGGAGAAGTTACAAGATGTTTGCTGGAGGCTTGTAATAGTGTGTGTGAAAGCCAGAGGAGAAGTTTCAAGATGGTGGCTGGAGGCTTCTAGCAGTGTGTGCAAAATCCAGGGGAGAAGTTACAAGATGGTTGCTGGAGGCTTGTAGCAGTGTGTGCAAAAGCCAGAGGAGAAGTTACAAGATGGTTGCTGGAGGCTTGTAGCAGTGTGTGCAAAAGCCAGGGGAGAAGTTATAAGATGGTTGCTGGAGACTTGTAGCAGTGTGTGCGAAAGCCTAAAGAGAAGTTACAAGATGGTAGCTGGAGGCTTGTAGCAGTGTGTGCGAAAGCCAGAGGAGAATTTAAGAGATGGTTGCTATCGCCTTATAGCAGTGTGTGCAAAAGCCAGAGGAGAAGTTTTAAGAGGGTGGATGGAGGCTTGTAGTATTGTGGGCGAAAGCCAGAGGAGAAGTTACAAGATGGTGGACGGAGACTTGTCGCATTGTGGGCAAAAGCCAGAGGAGAATTTACAAGATGGTGGCTGGAGGCTTGTAGCAGTGTGTGCAAAATCCAGAGGAGAAGTTACAAGATGTTGGCCGGAGGCTTGTAGCAGTGTGTGCAAAAGCCAGAGGAGAAGTTACAAGATGTTAGCTGGAGGCTTGTAGCAGTGTGTGCAAAAGCCAGAGGAGAAGTTATAAGGTGGTAGCTGGAGGCTTGTAGCAGTGTGTGCAAAAGCCAGAGGAGAAGTTACAAGATGGTTGCTGGAGGCTTGTAGCAGTGTGTGTAAATCCAGAGGAGAAGTTACAAGATGGTTGCTGTAGACTTGTCGCAGTGTGTGCAAAAGCCAGAGGAGAAGTTACAAGATGGTGGCTGGAGGCTTGTAGCAGTGTGTGCAAAAGCCAGAGGAGAAGTTACAAGATGTTAGCTGGAGGCTTGTAGCAGTGTGTGCAAAAGCCAGAGGAGAAGTTATAAGGTGGTAGCTGGAGGCTTGTAGCAGTGTGTGCAAAAGCCAGAGGAGAAGTTACAAAATGTTTGCTGGAGGCTTGTAATAGTGTGTGTGAAAGCCAGAGGAGAAGTTTCAAGATGGTGGCCGGAGGCTTGTATCAGAGTGTGCAAAAGCCAGAGGAGAAGTTACAAGTTGGTGGCTGGAGGCTTGTAGCAGTGTGTGCAAAAGCCAGAGGTGATGTTACAAGAGAAGCCAGAGTAGATGTTACAAGATGGTGGCTGGAGGCTTTTAGCAATGTGTGTAAAAGCCATAGGAGAAGTTACATGAGAAGCCAGGGGAGAAGTTACAAGATGGTTGCTGGAGGCTTGTAGCAGTGTGTGCAAAAGCCAGAGGAGAATTTACAAGATGGTTGCTGGAGGTTTGTAGCAGTGTGTGCAAAAGCCAGAGGAGAAGTTATAAGATGGTTGCTGGAGACTTGTAGCAGTGTGTGCGAAAGCCTAAAGAGAAGTTACAAGATGGTAGATGGAGGCTTTTAGCAGTGTGTGCGAAAGCCAGAGGAGAATTTAAGAGATGGTTGCTATCGCCTTATAGCAGTGTGTGCAAAAGCCAGAGGAGAAGTTTCAAGATGGTGGATGGAGGCTTGTATTATTGTGGGTGAAAGCCAGAGGAGAAGTTACAAGATGGTGGATGGATACTTGTCGCATTGTGAGCAAAAGCCAGAGGAGAATTTACAAGATGGTGGTAGGAGGCTTGTAGCAGTGTGTGCAAAATCAAGAGGAGAAGTTACAAGATGGTGGACTGAGGCTTGTAGCAGTGTGTGCAAAAGCCAGAGGAGAAGTTACAAGATGGTGGCCGGAGGCTTGTATCAGAGTGTGCAAAAGCCAGAGGATAAGTTACAAGATGGTGGCTGGAGGCTTGTATCAGAGTGTGCAAAAGCCAGAGGAGAAGTTACAAAATGGTGGATGGAGGCTTGTAGCAGTATGTGCAAAAGCCAGAGGAGAAGTTACAAGAGAAGCCAGAGGAGAAGTTACAAGATGGTTGTTATAGGCTTGTAGCAGTGTGTGCGTAAGCCAGAGGAGAAGTTACAAGAGAAGCCAGAGGAGAAGTTACAAGATGGTTGTTATAGGCTTGTAGCAGTGTGTGCGTAAGCCAGTTGAGAAGTTACAAGAGAAGGGAGAAGAGAAGTTAGAAGATGATGGCCGGAGGCTTGTAGCAGAGTGTGCAAAAGCCAGTGGAGAAGTTACAAGATAGTGGCCGGAGGCTTGTAGCAGTATGTGCAAAAGCCAGAGGAGAAGTTACAAGATGGTTGCTGGAGGAAAAAGCCAGGGAGAAGTTACAAGATGGTTGCTGGAGGCTTGTAGCAGTGTGTGTAAAAGCTAGAGGAGAAGTTACAAGATGGTGGCTTGAGGCTTGTAGCAGTGTGTGTAAAAGCGAGGGGAGAATTTACAAGATGGTGGCTGGAGGCTTGTAGCAGTGTGTGCAAAATCCAAGGGAAAAGTTTCAAGATGGTGGACTGAGGCTTGTAGCAGTGTATGCAAAAGCCAGAGGAGAAGTTACAAGATGGTGGACGGAGACTTGTCGCAGTGTGTGCAAAAGCCAGAGGAGAAGTTACAAGATGGTGGCTGGTGGCTTGTAGCAGTGTGTGCAAAAGCCAGAGGAGAAGTTACAAGATGGTGGCCGGAGGCTTGTCGCAGTGTGTGCAAAAGCCAGAGGAGAAGTTACAGGATGTTAGCTGGAGGCTTGTAGCAGTGTGTGCAAAAGCCAGAGGAGAAGTTATAAGGTGGTAGCTGGAGGCTTGTAGCAGTGTGTGCAAAAGCCAGAGGAGAAGTTACAAGATGGTTGCTGGAGGCTTGTAGCAGTGTGTGTAAAAGCCAGAGGAGAAATTACAAGATGGTTGCTGTAGACTTGTCGCAGTGTGTGCAAAAGCCAGAGGAGAAGTTACAAGATGGTGGCAGGTGGCTTGTAGCAGTGTGTGCAAAAGCCAGAGGAGAAGTTACAAGATGGTAGCTGGAGGCTTGTAGCAGTGTGTGCAAAAGCCAGAGGAGAAGTTACAAGATGTTAGCTGGAGGCTTGTAGCAGTGTGTGCAAAAGCCAGAGGAGAAGTTATAAGGTGGTAGCTGGAGGCTTGTAGCAGTATGTGCAAAAGCCAGAGGAGAAGTTACAAGATGTTTGCTGGAGGCTTGTAATAGTGTGTGTGAAAGCCAGAGGAGAAGTTTCAAGATGGTGGCTGGAGGCTTGTAGCAGTGTGTGCAAAATCCAGGGGAGAAGTTACAAGATGGTTGCTGGAGGCTTGTAGCAGTGTGTGCAAAAGCCAGAGGAGAAGTTACAAGATGGTTGCTGGAGACTTGTAGCAGTGTGTGCAAAAGCCAGAGGAGAAGTTACAAGATGGTTGCTGGAGGCTTGTAGCAGTGTGTGAAAAAGCCAGAGGAGAAGTTACAAGATGGTAGCTGGAGGCTTGTAGCAGTGTGTGCGAAAGCCAGAGGAGAATTTAAGAGATGGTTGCTATCGCCTTATAGCAGTGTGTGCAAAAGCCAGAGGAGAAGTTTCAAGAGGGTGGATGGAGGCTTGTAGTATTGTGGGCGAAAGCCAGAGGAGAAGTTACAAGATGGTGGACGGAGACTTGTCGCATTGTGGGCAAAAGCCAGAGGAGAATTTACAAGATGGTGGCTGGAGGCTTGTAGCAGTGTGTTAAAAATCCAAGGGAAAAGTTTCAAGATGGTGGACTGAGGCTTGTAGCAGTGTATGCAAAAGCCAGAGGAGAAGTTACAAGATGGTGGACTGAGACTTGTCGCAGTGTGTGCAAAAGCCAGAGGAGAAGTTACAAGATGGTGGCTGGTGGCTTGTAGCAGTGTGTGCAAAAGCCAGAGGAGAAGTTACAAGATGGTGGCCGGAGGCTTGTAGCAGTGTGTGCAAAAGCCAGAGGAGAAGTTACAAGATGTTAGCTGGAGGCTTGTAGTAGTGTGTGCAAAAGCCAGAGGAGAAGTTATAAGGTGGTAGCTGGAGGCTTGTAGCAGTGTGTGCAAAAGCCAGAGGAGAAGTTTCAAGATGGTTGCTGGAGGCTTGTAGCAGTGTGTGTAAAAGCCAGAGGAGAAATTACAAGATGGTTGCTGTAGACTTGTCGCAGTGTGTGCAAAAGCCAGAGGAGAAGTTACAAGATGGTGGCAGGTGGCATGTAGCAGTGTGTGCAAAAGCAAGAGGAGAAGTTTCAAGATGGTGGCTGGAGGCTTCTAGCAGTGTGTGCAAAATCCAGGGGAGAAGTTACAAGATGGTTGCTGGAGGCTTGTAGCAGTGTGTGCAAAAGCCAGAGGAGAAGTTACAAGATGATTGCTGGAGGCTTGTAGCAGTGTGTGCAAAAGCCAGAGGAGAAGTTATAAGGTGGTAGCTGGAGGCTTGTAGCAGTATGTGCAAAAGCCAGAGGAGAAGTTACAAGATGTTTGCTGGAGGCATGTAATAGTGTGTGTGAAAGCCAGAGGAGAAGTTTCAAGATGGTGGCAGGTGGCATGTAGCAGTGTGTGCAAAAGCCAGAGGAGAAGTTACAAGATGGTGGCTGGAGGCTTGTAGCAGTGTGTGCAAAAGCCAGAGGAGAAGTTACAAGATGTTAGCTGGAGGCTTGTAGCAGTGTGTGCAAAAGCCAGAGGAGAAGTTATAAGGTGGTAGCTGGAGGCTTGTAGCAGTATGTGCAAAAGCCAGAGGAGAAGTTACAAAATGTTTGCTGGAGGCTTGTAATAGTGTGTGTGAAAGCCAGAGGAGAAGTTTCAAGATGGTGGCCGGAGGCTTGTATCAGAGTGTGCAAAAGCCAGAGGAGAAGTTACAAGTTGGTGGCTGGAGGCTTGTAGCAGTGTGTGCAAAAGCCAGAGGTGATGTTACAAGAGAAGCCAGAGGAGATGTTACAAGATGGTGGCTGGAGGCTTTTAGCAATGTGTGTAAAAGCCATAGGAGAAGTTACATGAGAAGCCAGGGGAGAAGTTACAAGATGGTTGCTGGAGGCTTGTAGCAGTGTGTGCAAAAGCCAGAGGAGAAGTTACAAGATGGTTGCTGGAGGTTTGTAGCAGTGTGTGCAAAAGCCAGAGGAGAAGTTACAAGATGGTTGCTGGAGGTTTGTAGCAGTGTGTGCAAAAGCCAGAGGAGAAGTTATAAGATGGTTGCTGGAGACTTGTAGCAGTGTGTGCGAAAGCCTAAAGAGAAGTTACAAGATGGTAGATGGAGGCTTTTAGCAGTGTGTGCGAAAGCCAGAGGAGAATTTAAGAGATGGTTGCTATCGCCTTATAGCAGTGTGTGCAAAAGCCAGAGGAGAAGTTTCAAGATGGTGGATGGAGGCTTGTAGTATTGTGGGTGACAGCCAGAGGAGAAGTTACAAGATGGTGGACGGATACTTGTCGCATTGTGAGCAAAAGCCAGAGGAGAATTTACAAGATGGTGGTAGGAGGCTTGTAGCAGTGTGTGCAAAATCAAGAGGAGAAGTTACAAGATGGTGGACTGAGGCTTGTAGCAGTGTGTGCAAAAGCCAGAGGAGAAGTTACAAGATGGTGGCCGGAGGCTTGTATCAGAGTGTGCAAAAGCCAGAGGATATGTTACAAGATGGTGGCTGGAGGCTTGTATCAGAGTGTGCAAAAGCCAGAGGAGAAGTTACAAAATGGTGGATGGAGGCTTGTAGCAGTATGTGCAAAAGCCAGAGGAGAAGTTACAAGAGAAGCCAGAGGAGAAGTTACAAGATGGTTGTTATAGGCTTGTAGCAGTGTGTGCGTAAGCCAGAGGAGAAGTTACAAGAGAATCCAGAGGAGAAGTTACAAGATGGTTGTTATAGGCTTGTAGCAGTGTGTGCGTAAGCCAGTTGAGAAGTTACAAGAGAAGGGAGAAGAGAAGTTAGAAGATGATGGCCGGAGGCTTGTAGCAGAGTGTGCAAAAGCCAGTGGAGAAGTTACAAGATAGTGGCCGGAGGCTTGTAGCAGTATGTGCAAAAGCCAGAGGAGAAGTTACAAGATGGTTGCTGGAGGAAAAAGCCAGGGAGAAGTTACAAGATGGTTGCTGGAGGCTTGTAGCAGTGTGTGTAAAAGCTAGAGGAGAAGTTACAAGATGGTGGCTTGAGGCTTGTAGCAGTGTGTGTAAAAGCGAGGGGAGAATTTACAAGATGGTGGCTGGAGGCTTGTAGCAGTGTGTGCAAAATCCAAGGGAAAAGTTTCAAGATGGTGGACTGAGGCTTGTAGCAGTGTATGCAAAAGCCAGAGGAGAAGTTACAAGATGGTGGACGGAGACTTGTCGCAGTGTGTGCAAAAGCCAGAGGAGAAGTTACAAGATGGTGGCTGGTGGCTTGTAGCAGTGTGTGCAAAAGCCAGAGGAGAAGTTACAAGATGGTGGCCGGAGGCTTGTCGCAGTGTGTGCAAAAGCCAGAGGAGAAGTTACAGGATGTTAGCTGGAGGCATGTAGCAGTGTGTGCAAAAGCCAGAGGAGAAGTTATAAGGTGGTAGCTGGAGGCTTGTAGCAGTGTGTGCAAAAGCCAGAGGAGAAGTTACAAGATGGTTGCTGGAGGCTTGTAGCAGTGTGTTTAAAAGCCAGAGGAGAAATTACAAGATGGTTGCTGTAGACTTGTCGCAGTGTGTGCAAAAGCCAGAGGAGAAGTTACAAGATGGTGGCAGGTGGCTTGTAGCAGTGTGTGCAAAAGCCAGAGGAGAAGTTACAAGATGGTAGCTGGAGGCTTGTAGCAGTGTGTGCAAAAGCCAGAGGAGAAGTTACAAGATGTTAGCTGGAGGCTTGTAGCAGTGTGTGCAAAAGCCAGAGGAGAAGTTATAAGGTGGTAGCTGGAGGCTTGTAGCAGTATGTGCAAAAGCCAGAGGAGAAGTTACAAGATGTTTGCTGGAGGCTTGTAATAGTGTGTGTGAAAGCCAGAGGAGAAGTTTCAAGATGGTGGCTGGAGGCTTGTAGCAGTGTGTGCAAAATCCAGGGGAGAAGTTACAAGATGGTTGCTGGAGGCTTGTAGCAGTGTGTGCAAAAGCCAGAGGAGAAGTTACAAGATGGTTACTGGAGGCTTGTAGCAGTGTGTGCAAAAGCCAGAGGAGAAGTTACAAGATGGTAGCTGGAGGCTTGTAGCAGTGTGTGCGAAAGCCAGAGGAGAATTTAAGAGATGGTTGCTATCGCCTTATAGCAGTGTGTGCAAAAGCCAGAGGAGAAGTTTCAAGAGGGTGGATGGAGGCTTGTAGTATTGTGGGCGAAAGCCAGAGGAGAAGTTACAAGATGGTGGACGGAGACTTGTCGCATTGTGGGCAAAAGCCAGAGGAGAATTTACAAGATGGTGGCTGGAGGCTTGTAGCAGTGTGTTAAAAATCCAAGGGAAAAGTTTCAAGATGGTGGACTGAGGCTTGTAGCAGTGTGTGCAAAAGCCAGAGGAGAAGTTATAAGGTGGTAGCTGGAGGCTTGTAGCAGTATGTGGAAAAGCCAGAGGAGAAGTTACAAGATGTTTGCTGGAGGCATGTAATAGTGTGTGTGAAAGCCAGAGGAGAAGTTTCAAGATGGTGGCTGGAGGCTTCTAGCAGTGTGTGCAAAATCCAGGGGAGAAGTTACAAGATGGTTGCTGGAGGCTTGTAGCAGTGTGTGCAAAAGCCAGAGGAGAAGTTACAAGATGATTGCTGGAGGCTTGTAGCAGTGTGTGCAAAAGCCAGAGGAGAATTTACAAGATGGTGGCTGGAGGCTTGTAGCAGTGTGTGCAAAATCCAGAGGAGAAGTTACAAGATGTTGGCCGGAGGCTTGTAGCAGTGTGTGCAAAAGCCAGAGGAGAAGTTACAAGATGATTGCTGGAGGCTTGTAGCAGTGTGTGCAAAAGCCAGAGGAGAAGTTATAAGGTGGTAGCTGGAGGCTTGTAGCAGTATGTGCAAAAGCCAGAGGAGAAGTTACAAGATGTTTGCTGGAGGCATGTAATAGTGTGTGTGAAAGCCAGAGGAGAAGTTTCAAGATGGTGGCAGGTGGCATGTAGCAGTGTGTGCAAAAGCCAGAGGAGAAGTTACAAGATGGTGGCTGGAGGCTTGTAGCAGTGTGTGCAAAAGCCAGAGGAGAAGTTACAAGATGTTAGCTGGAGGCTTGTAGCAGTGTGTGCAAAAGCCAGAGGAGAAGTTATAAGGTGGTAGCTGGAGGCTTGTAGCAGTATGTGCAAAAGCCAGAGGAGAAGTTACAAAATGTTTGCTGGAGGCTTGTAATAGTGTGTGTGAAAGCCAGAGGAGAAGTTTCAAGATGGTGGCCGGAGGCTTGTATCAGAGTGTGCAAAAGCCAGAGGAGAAGTTACAAGTTGGTGGCTGGAGGCTTGTAGCAGTGTGTGCAAAAGCCAGAGGTGATGTTACAAGAGAAGCCAGAGGAGATGTTACAAGATGGTGGCTGGAGGCTTTTAGCAATGTGTGTAAATGCCATAGGAGAAGTTACATGAGAAGCCAGGGGAGAAGTTACAAGATGGTTGCTGGAGGCTTGTAGCAGTGTGTGCAAAAGCCAGAGGAGAAGTTACAAGATGGTTGCTGGAGGTTTGTAGCAGTGTGTGCAAAAGCCAGAGGAGAAGTTATAAGATGGTTGCTGGAGACTTGTAGCAGTGTGTGCGAAAGTCTAAAGAGAAGTTACAAGATTGTAGATGGAGGCTTTTAGCAGTGTGTGCGAAAGCCAGAGGAGAATTTAAGAGATGGTTGCTATCGCCTTATAGCAGTGTGTGCAAAAGCCAGAGGAGAAGTTTCAAGATGGTGGATGGAGGCTTGTAGTATTGTGGGTGAAAGCCAGAGGAGAAGTTACAAGATGGTGGACGGATACTTGACGCATTGTGGGCAAAAGCCAGAGGAGAATTTACAAGATGGTGGCTGGAGGCTTGTAGCAGTGTGTGCAGAATCCAGAGGAGAAGTTACAAGATGGTGGACTGAGGCTTGAAGCAGTGTGTGCAAAAGCCAGAGGAGAAGTTACAAGATGGTGGACGGAGACTTGTCGCAGTGTGTGCAAAAGCCAGTAGAGAAGTTACAAGATTGTGGCCGGAGGCTTGTAGCAGTGTGTGCAAAAGCCAGTGGAGAAGTTACAAGATGTTTGCTATAGGCTTATAGCAGTGTGTGCAAAAGCCAGAGGAGAAGTTACAAGAGAAGGCAGAAGAGAAGTTAGAAGATGGTGGCTGGAGGCTTTTAGCAGAGTGTGCAAAAGCCAGAGGAGAAGTTACAAGATGGTTGCTGGAGGCTTGTAGCAGTGTGTGTGAAAAACAGAGGAGAAGTTACAAGATGGTTGCTGGTGACTTGTAGCAGTGTGTGCGAAAGCCAGAGGAGAATTTACAAGATGGTTGCTATAGGCTTGTAGCAGTGTGTGCGAAAGCCAGAGGAGACGATTCAAGATAGTGGCCGGAGGCTTGTATCAGAGTGTGCAAAAGCCATTTGAGTAGTTACAAGATGGAGGATGGAGGCTTGTAGCAGTGTGTGCAAAAGCCAGAGGAGAAGTTACAAGATGGTGGATGGAGACTTGTCACAGTGTGTGCAAAAGCCAGAGGAGAAGTTACAAGATGGTGGTTGGAGGATGTAGCAGTATGTGCAAAAGCTAGAGGCGAAGTAACAAGATGGTGGCTGGAGGCTTTTAGCAGTGTGTGTAAAAGCCAGAAAAGAAGTTACATGAAAAGCCAGTGGAGAAGTTACAAGATGGTTGCTGGAGGCTTGTAGCAGTGTGTGCAAAAGCCAGAGGAGAAGTTACAAGATGTTTGCTGGAGGCTTGTAGCAGTGTGTGCAAAAGCCAGAGGAGAAGTTATAAGATGGTTGCTCGAGACTTGTAGCAGTGTGTGCGAAAGACTAAAGAGAAGTTACAAGATGGTAGCTGGAGGCTTGTAGCAGTGTGTGCGAAAGCCAGAGGAGAATTTAAGAGATAGTTGCTATAGCCTTATATCAGTGTGTGCGAAAGCCAGAGGAGAAGTTTCAAGATAGTAGCCGGAGGCTTGTATCAGAGTGTGCAAAAGCCAGAGGAGAAGTTACAAGATGGTGGATGGAGGCTTGTAGCAGTGTGGGCGAAAGCCAGAGGAGAAGTTACAAGATGGTGGATGGAGACTTGACGCATTGTGGGCAAAAGCCAGAGGAGAATTTACAAGATGGTGGCTGGAGGCTTGTAGCAGTGTGTGCAGAATCCAGAGGAGAAGTTACAAGATGGTGGACTGAGGCTTGAAGCAGTGTGTGCAAAAGCCAGAGGAGAAGTTACAAGATGGTGGACGGAGACTTGTCGCAGTGTGTGCAAAAGCCAGTAGAGAAGTTACAAGATGGTGGCCGGAGGCTTGTAGCAGTGTGTGCAAAGCCAGTGGAGAAGTTACAAGATGGTGGTTGGAGGCTTGTAGCAGTGTGTGCAAAATCCAGAGGAGAAGTTACAAGATGGTGGACTGAGGCTTGAAGCAGTGTGTGCAAAAGCCAGAGGAGAAGTTACAAGATGGTGGCTGGTGGCTTGTAGCAGTGTGTGCAAAAGCCAGTAGAGAAGTTACAAGATGGTGGCCAGAGGCTTGTAGCAGTGTGTGCAAAAGCCAGAGGAGAAGTTACAAGATGTTAGCTGGAGGCTTGTAGCAGTGTGTGCAAAAGCCAGAGGAGAAGTTATAAGGTGGTAGCTGGAGGCTTGTAGCAGTGTGTTCGAAAGCCAGAGGAGAAGTTACAAGATGGTGACCGGAGGCTTGTAGCAGTATGTGCAAAAGCCAGAGGAGAAGTTACAAGAGAAGCCAGAGGAGAAGTTACAAGATGTTTGCTATAGGCTTATAGCAGTGTGTGCGAAAGCCAGAGGAGAAGTTACAAGAGAAGGCAGAAGAGAAGTTAGAAGATGATGGCCGGAGGCTTGTAGCAGAGTGTGCAAAAGCCAGAGGAGAAGTTACAAGATGGTGGCCGGTGGCTTGTAGCAGTGTGTGCAAAAGCCAGAGTAGAAGTTACAAGATGGTTGCTGGAGGCTTGTAGCAGTGTGTGTGAAAGCCAGAGGAGAAGTTACAAGATGGTTGCTCGAGACTTGTAGCAGTGAGTGCGAAAGCCAGAGGAGAATTTACAAGATGGTTGCTATAGGCTTGTAGCAGTGTGTGTGAAAGTCAGAGGAGAAATTGTAAAATGGTTGCTGGAGACTTGTAGCAGTGTGTGCGAAAGCCATAGGAGAAGTTACAAGATGGTGGTTGGAGGCTTGTAGCAGTGTGTGCAAAAGCCAGAGGAGAAGTTACAAGATGGTGGCCGGAGGCTTGTAGCAGTGTGTGCAAAAGCCAGAGGAGAAGTTACAAGATGGTTGCAGGAGGCTTGTACCAGTGTGTGCAAAAGCCAGAGGAGAAGTTACAAGATGGTGGCCGGAGGCTTGTAGCAGTGTGTGCAAAAGCCAGAGGAGAAGTTACAAGATGTTAGCTGGAGGCTTGTAGCAGTGTGTGCAAAAGCCAGAAGAGAAGTTAGAAAACGGTGACCGGAGGCTTGTAGCAGTATGTGCAAAAGCCAGAGGAGAAGTTACAAGAGAAGCAAGAGGAGAAGTTACAAGATGGTTGCTATAGGCTTGTAGCAGTATGTGCGAAAGCCAGAGGAGAAGTTACAAGAGAAGGCAGAAGAGAAGTTAGAAGATGGTGGCCAGAGGCTTGTAGCAGAGTGTGCAAAAGCCAGAGGAGAAGTTACAAGAGAAGCCAGAGGAGAAGTTACAAGATGTTTGCTATAGGCTTATAGCAGTGTATGCGAAAGCCAGAGGAGAAGTTACAAGAGAAGGCAGAAGAGAAGTTAGAAGATGGTGGCCGGAGGCTTGTAGCAGAGTGTGCAAAAGCCAGAGGAGAAGTTAAAAGATGGTGGCCGGAGGCTTGTAGCAGTGTGTGTGAAAACCAGAGGAGAAGTTACAAGATGGTTGCTGGAGACTTGTAGCAGTGTGTGCAAAATTCAGAGGAGTAGTTACAAAATGTTGGACTGAGGCTTGTAGCAGTGTTTGCAAAAGTCCAGAGGAGAATTGACAAGATGGTGGCCGGAGGCTTGTAGCAGTGTGTGCAAAAGTCGGAGGAGCAGTTACAAGAGGTTAGCTGGAGGCTTGTAGCAGTGTGTGCAAAAGCCAGAGGAGAAGTTATAAGGTGGTAGCTGGAGGCTTGTAGCAGTGTGTGTGAAAAACAGAGGAGAAATTGTAAAATGGTTGCTGGAAACTTGTAGCAGTGTGTGCGAAAGCCAGAGGAGAATTTAAGAGATGGTTGCTATAGTCTTATAGCAGTGTGTGCAAAAGCCAGATGAGAAGTTTCAAGATAGTGGCCGGAGGCTTGTATCAGAGTGTGCAAAAGCCAGAGGAGAAGTTACAAGATGGAGGATGGAGGCTTGTAGCAGTGTGTGCAAAAGCCAGAGGAGAAGTTACAAGATGGTGGATGGAGACTTGTCTCAGTGTGTGCAAAAGTCAGAGGAGAAGTTACAAGATGGTGGTTGGTGGCTTGTAGCAGTGTGTGCAAAAGCTAGAAGCGAAGTAACAAGATGGTGGCTGGAGGCTTTTAGCAGTGTGTGTAAAAGCCAGAAAAGAAGTTACATGAGAAGCCAGTGGAGAAGTTACAAGATGGTTGCTGGAGGCTTGTAGCAGTGTGTGCGAAAGCCAGAGGAGAAGTTACAAGATGGTGGCCGGAGGCTTGTAGCAGTGTGTGCAAAAGCCAGAGGAGAAGTTACAAGATGGTTGCAGGAGGCTTGTACCAGTGTGTGCAAAAGCCAGAGTCGAGGTTACAAGATGGTGGCTGGAGGCTTGTAGCAGTGTGTGTAAAAGCCAGAGGAGAAGTTACAAAATGGTGGCCGGAGGCTTGTAGCAGTGTGTGCAAAAGCCAGAGGAGAAGTTACAAGATGTTAGCTGGAGGCTTGTAGCAGTGTGTGCAAAAGCCAGAAGAGAAGTTAGAAAACGGTGACCGGAGGCTTGTAGCAGTATGTGCAAAAGCCAGAGGAGAAGTTACAAGAGAAGGCAGAAGAGAAGTTAGAAGATGGTGGCCAGAGGCTTGTAGCAGAGTGTGCAAAAGCCAGAGGAGAAGTTACAAGAGAAGCCAGAGGAGAAGTTACAAGATGGTTGCTATAGGCTTGTAGCAGTGTATGCGAAAGCCAGAGGAGAAGTTACAAGAGAAGGCAGAAGAGAAGTTAGAAGATGGTGGCCGGAGGCTTGTAGCAGAGTGTGCAAAAGCCAGAGGAGAAGTTACAAGATGGTGGCCGGAGGCTTGTAGCAGTGTGTGTGAAAACCAGAGGAGAAGTTACAAGATGGTTGCTGGAGACTTGTAGCAGTGTGTGCAAAATTCAGAGGAGTAGTTACAAAATGTTGGACTGAGGCTTGTAGCAGTGTTTGCAAAAGTCCAGAGGAGAATTGACAAGATGGTGGCCGGAGGCTTGTAGCAGTGTGTGCAAAAGTCGGAGGAGCAGTTACAAGAGGTTAGTTGGAGGCTTGTAGCAGTGTGTGCAAAAGCCAGAGGAGAAGTTATAAGGTGGTAGCTGGAGGCTTGTAGCAGTGTGTGTGAAAAACAGAGGAGAAATTGTAAAATGGTTGCTGGAAACTTGTAGCAGTGTGTGCGAAAGCCAGAGGAGAATTTAAGAGATGGTTGCTATAGTCTTATAGCAGTGTGTGCAAAAGCCAGATGAGAAGTTTCAAGATAGTGGCCGGAGGCTTGTATCAGAGTGTGCAAAAGCCAGAGGAGAAGTTACAAGATGGAGGATGGAGGCTTGTAGCAGTGTGTGCAAAAGCCAGAGGAGAAGTTACAAGATGGTGGATGGAGACTTGTCTCAGTGTGTGCAAAAGTCAGAGGAGAAGTTACAAGATGGTGGTTGGTGGCTTGTAGCAGTGTGTGCAAAAGCTAGAAGCGAAGTAACAAGATGGTGGCTGGAGGCTTTTAGCAGTGTGTGTAAAAGCCAGAAAAGAAGTTACATGAGAAGCCAGTGGAGAAGTTACAAGTTGGTAGCTGGAGGCTTGTAGCAGTGTGTGCGAAAGCCAGAGGAGAAGTTACAAGATGGTGGCCGGAGGCTTGTAGCAGTGTGTGCAAAAGCCAGAGGAGAAGTTACAAGATGGTTGCAGGAGGCTTGTACCAGTGTGTGCAAAAGCCAGAGTCGAGGTTACAAGATGGTGGCTGGAGGCTTGTAGCAGTGTGTGTAAAAGCCAGAGGAGAAGTTACAAAATGGTGGCCGGAGGCTTGTAGCAGTGTGTGCAAAAGCCAGAGGAGAAGTTACAAGATGTTAGCTGGAGGCTTGTAGCAGTGTGTGCAAAAGCCAGAAGAGAAGTTAGAAAACGGTGACCGGAGGCTTGTAGCAGTATGTGCAAAAGCCAGAGGAGAAGTTACAAGAGAAGCAAGAGGAGAAGTTACAAGATGGTTGCTATAGGCTTGTAGCAGTATGTGCGAAAGCCAGAGGAGAAGTTACAAGAGAAGGCAGAAGAGAAGTTAGAAAATGGTGGCCAGAGGCTTGTAGCAGAGTGTGCAAAAGCCAGAGGAGAAGTTACAAGAGAAGCCAGAGGAGAAGTTACAAGATGTTTGCTATAGGCTTATAGCAGTGTATGCGAAAGCCAGAGGAGAAGTTACAAGAGAAGGCAGAAGAGAAGTTAGAAGATGGTTGCCGGAGGCTTGTAGCAGAGTGTGCAAAAGCCAGAGGAGAAGTTACAAGATGGTGGCCGGAGGCATGTAGCAGTGTGTGTGAAAACCAGAGGAGAAGTTACAAGATGGTTGCTGGAGACTTGTAGCAGTGTGTGCAAAATTCAGAGGAGTAGTTACAAAATGTTGGACTGAGGCTTGTAGTAGTGTGTGCAAAAGTCCAGAGGAGAATTGACAAGATGGTGGCCGGAGGCTTGTAGCAGTGTGTGCAAAAGTCGGAGGAGCAGTTACAAGAGGTTAGTTGGAGGCTTGTAGCAGTGTGTGCAAAAGCCAGAGGAGAAGTTATAAGGTGGTAGCTGGAGGCTTGTAGCAGTGTGTGTGAAAAACATAGGAGAAATTGTAAAATGCTTGCTGGAAACTTGTAGCAGTGTGTGCGAAAGCCAGAGAAGAATTTAAGAGATGGTTGCTAAAGTCTTATAGCAGTGTGTGCAAAAGCCAGATGAGAAGTTTCAAGATAGTGGATGGAGGCTTGTAGCAGTGTGTGCAAAAGCCAGAGGAGAAGTTACAAGATGGTGGCCAGAGACTTGTAGCAGTGTGTGCAAAAGCCAAATGAGAATTTACAAGAGAGGCCAGAGGAGAAGTTACAAGGGAAGCCAGAGGAGAAGTTACAAGATGTTTGCTATAGGCTTATAGCAGTGCGTGCAAAAGCCAGAGGAGAAGTTACAAGAGAAGGCAGAAGAGAAGTTAGAAGATGGTGGCTGGAGGATTTTAGCAGAGTGTGCAAAAGCCAGAGGAGAAGTTACAAGATGGTGGCCTGAGGCTTGTAGCAGTGTGTGCAAAAGCCAGAGGAGAAGTTACAAGATGGTTGCTGGAGGCTTGTCACAGTGTGTGTGAAAAACAGAGGAGAAGTTACAAGATGGTTGCTGGTGACTTGTAGCAGTGTGTGCGAAAGCCAGAGGAGAATTTACAAGATGGTTGATATAGGCTTGTAGCAGTGTGTGCGAAAGCCAGAGGAGAAATTGTAAAATGGTTGCTGGAGACTTGTAGCAGTGTGTGCGAAAGCCAGAGGAGAAGATTCAAGATAGTGGCCGGAGGCTTGTATCAGAGTGTGCAAAAGCCAGAGGAGTAGTTACAAGATGGAGGCTTGTAGCAGTGTGTGCAAAAGCCAGAGGAGAAGTTACAAGATGGTGGATGGAGACTTGTCGCAGTGTGTGCAAAAGCCAGAGGAGAAGTTACAAGATGGTGGTTGGAGACTTGTAGCAGTGTGTGCAAAAGCTAGAGGCGAAGTAACAAGATGGTGGCTGGAGGCTTTTAGCAGTGTGTGTAAAAGCCAGAAAAGAAGATACATGAAAAGCCAGTGGAGAAGTTACAAGATGGTTGCTGGTGGCTTGTAGCAGTGTGTGCAAAAGCCAGAGGAGAAGTTACAAGATGTTTGCTGGAGGCTTTTAGCAGTGTGTGCAAAAGCCAGAGGAGAAGTTATAAGATGGTTGCTCGAGACTTGTAGCAGTGTGTGCGAAAGATTAAAGAGAAGTTACAAGATGGTAGCGGGAGGCTTGTAGCAGTGTGTGGGAAAGCCAGAGGAGAATTTAAGAGATAGTTGCTATAGCCTTATATCAGTGTGTGCGAAAGCCAGAGGAGAAGTTTCAAGATAGTAGCCGGAGGCTTGTATCAGAGTGTGCAAAAGCCAGAGGAGAAGTTACAAGATGGTGGATGGAGGCTTGTAGCAGTGTGGGCGAAAGCCAGAGGAGAAGTTACAAGATGGGGGATGGAGACTTGTCGCATTGTGGGCAAAATCCAGAGGAGAAGTTACAAGATGGTGGACTGAGGCTTGAAGCAGTGTGTGCAAAAGCCAGAGGAGAAGTTACAAGATGGTGGCCGGAGGCTTTGAACAGTGTGTGCAAAAGCCAGAGGAGAAGTTACAAGATGGTTGCAGGATGCTTGTAGCAGTGTGTGCGAAAGCCAGAGGAGAAGTCAGAAAATGGTGACCGGAGGCTTGTAGCAGTATGTGCAAAAGCCAGAGGAGAAGTTACAAGAGAAGCCAGAGGAGAAGTTACAAGATGGTTGCTATAGGCTTGTAGCAGTATGTGCGAAAGCCAGAGGAGAAGTTACAAGAGAAGGCAGAATAGAGGTTAGAAGATGGTGGCCGGAGGCGTGTAGCAGAGTGTGTAAAAGCCAGAGGAGAAGTTACAAGATGGTGACCGGAGGCTTGTAGCAGTAGGTGCAAAAGCCAGAGGAGAAGTTACAAGAGAAGCCAGAGGAGAAGTTACAAGATGTTTGCTATAGGCTTATAACAGTGTGTGCGAAAGCCAGAGGAGAAGTTACAAGAGAAGGCAGAAGAGAAGTTAGAAGATGGTGGCCGGAGGCTTGTAGCAGAGTGTGCAAAAGTCAGAGGAGAAGTTACAAGATGGTGGCCGGAGGCTTGTAGCAGTGTGTGCAAAAACCAGAGGAGAAGTTACAAGATGGTTGCTGGAGGCTTGTAGCAGTGTGTGTGAAAGCCAGAGGAGAAGTTACAAGATGGTTGCTGGAGACTTGTAGCAGTGTGTGAGAAAGCCAGAGGAGAATTTAAGAGATGGTTGCTATAGACTTATAGCAGTGTGTGTGAAAGCCAGAGGAGAAGTTTCAAGATGGTGGCCTGAGGCTTGTATCAGAGTGTGCAAAAGCCAGAGAAGAAGTTACAATATGGCGGATGGAGGCTTGTAGCATTGTGGGCAAAAGCCAGAGGAGAAGTTACAAGATGGTGGCTGGAGGCATGTAGCAGTGTGTGCAAAATCCAGAGGAGTAGTTACAAAATGTTGGACTGAGGCTTGTAGCAGTGTGTGCAAAAGCCAGAGGAGATGGGGGATGGAGACTTGTCGCATTGTGGGCAAAATCCAGAGGAGAAGTTACAAGATGGTGGACTGAGGCTTGAAGCAGTGTGTGCAAAAGCCAGAGGAGAAGTTACAAGATGGTGGCCGGAGGCTTTTAGCAGTGTGTGCAAAAGCCAGAGGAGAAGTTACAAGATGGTTGCAGGATGCTTGTAGCAGTGTGTGCGAAAGCCAGAGGAGAAGTCAGAAAATGGTGACCGGAGGCTTGTAGCAGTATGTGCAAAAGCCAGAGGAGAAGTTACAAGAGAAGCCAGAGGAGAAGTTACAAGATGGTTGCTATAGGCTTGTAGCAGTATGTGCGAAAGCCAGAGGAGAAGTTACAAGAGAAGGCAGAATAGAGGTTAGAAGATGGTGGCCGGAGGCGTGTAGCAGAGTGTGTAAAAGCCAGAGGAGAAGTTACAAGATGGTGACCGGAGGCTTGTAGCAGTAGGTGCAAAAGCCAGAGGAGAAGTTACAAGAGAAGCCAGAGGAGAAGTTACAAGATGTTTGCTATAGGCTTATAACAGTGTGTGCGAAAGCCAGAGGAGAAGTTACAAGAGAAGGCAGAAGAGAAGTTAGAAGATGGTGGCCGGAGGCTTGTAGCAGAGTGTGCAAAAGTCAGAGGAGAAGTTACAAGATGGTGGCCGGAGGCTTGTAGCAGTGTGTGCAAAAACCAGAGGAGAAGTTACAAGATGGTTGCTGGAGGCTTGTAGCAGTGTGTGTGAAAGCCAGAGGAGAAGTTACAAGATGGTTGCTGGAGACTTGTAGCAGTGTGTGAGAAAGCCAGAGGAGAATTTAAGAGATGGTTGCTATAGACTTATAGCAGTGTGTGTGAAAGCCAGAGGAGAAGTTTCAAGATGGTGGCCTGAGGCTTGTATCAGAGTGTGCAAAAGCCAGAGAAGAAGTTACAATATGGCGGATGGAGGCTTGTAGCATTGTGGGCAAAAGCCAGAGGAGAAGTTACAAGATGGTGGCTGGAGGCATGTAGCAGTGTGTGCAAAATCCAGAGGAGTAGTTACAAAATGTTGGACTGAGGCTTGTAGCAGTGTGTGCAAAAGCCAGAGGAGAATTTACAAGATGGTGGCCGGAGGCTTGTAGCAGTGTGTGCAAAAGTCGGAGGAGCAGTTACAAAAGGTTAGTTGGAGGCTTGCAGCAGTGTGTGCAAAAGCCAGAGGAGAAGTTATAAGGTGGTAGCTGGAGGCTTGTAGCAGTGTGTGCGAAAGCCAGAGGAGAAGTTACAAGATGGTGACCGGAGGCTTGTAGCAGTATGTGCAAAAGCCAGAGGAGAAGATACAAAAGAAGCCAGAGGAGAAGTGACAAGATGGTTGCTATAGGCCTATAGCAGTGTGTGCGAAAGCCAGAGGAGAATGTACAAGAAATGGCAGAAGAGAAGTTAGAAGATGGTGGCCGGATACTTGTAGCAGAGTGTTCAAAAGCCAGAGGAGAAGTTACAAGATGGTTGCTGGAGACTTGTAGCAGTGTGTGCAAAAGCCAGAGGAGAATTTAAGAGATGGTTGCTATAGCCTTATAGCAGTGTGTGCAAAAGCCAGAAGAGAAGTTACAAGATGGTGGCCATAGGCTTGTAGCAGAGTGTGCAAAAGTCAGGGTAGAAGTTACAAAATGGTGGCCAGAGGCTTTTAGCTGTGTGTGCAAAAGCCAGAGGAGAAGTTACAAGATGGAGGATGGAGGCTTTTAGCAGTGTGTGCAAAAGCCAGAGGAGAAGTTACAAGATGGTGGCCATAGGCTTGTAGCAGAGTGTGCAAAAGTCAGGGTAGAAGTTACAAAATGGTGGCCAGAGGCTTTTAGCTGTGTGTGCAAAAGCCAGAGGAGAAGTTACAAGATGGTGGCTGGAGGCTTTTAGCAGTGTGTGCGAAAGCCAGTGAAGAAGTTGCAAGATGGTTGCTATAGGCTTGGAGCAGTGTGTGGCAAAGCCAGAGGAGAAATTACAAAATGGTTGCTGGAGGTTTGTAGCAGTGACGTTACAAGCTGGTGGACATAGGCTTGTAGCAGAGTGTGCAAAAGTCAGGGTAGAAGTTACAAGATGGTGGTTGGAGGATGTAGCAGTATGTGCAAAAGCTAGAGGCGAAGTAACAAGATGGTGGCTGGAGGCTTTTAGCAGTGTGTGTAAAAGCCAGAAAAGAAGTTACATGAAAAGCCAGTGGAGAAGTTACAAGATGGTTGCTGGAGGCTTGTAGCAGTGTGTGCAAAAGCCAGAGGAGAAGTTACAAGATGTTTGCTGGAGGCTTGTAGCAGTGTGTGCAAAAGCCAGAGGAGAAGTTATAAGATGGTTGCTCGAGACTTGTAGCAGTGTGTGCGAAAGACTAAAGAGAAGTTACAAGATGGTAGCTGGAGGCTTGTAGCAGTGTGTGCGAAAGCCAGAGGAGAATTTAAGAGATAGTTGCTATAGCCTTATATCAGTGTGTGCGAAAGCCAGAGGAGAAGTTTCAAGATAGTAGCCGGAGGCTTGTATCAGAGTGTGCAAAAGCCAGAGGAGAAGTTACAAGATGGTGGATGGAGGCTTGTAGCAGTGTGGGCGAAAGCCAGAGGAGAAGTTACAAGATGGTGGATGGAGACTTGACGCATTGTGGGCAAAAGCCAGAGGAGAATTTACAAGATGGTGGCTGGAGGCTTGTAGCAGTGTGTGCAGAATCCAGAGGAGAAGTTACAAGATGGTGGACTGAGGCTTGAAGCAGTGTGTGCAAAAGCCAGAGGAGAAGTTACAAGATGGTGGACGGAGACTTGTCGCAGTGTGTGCAAAAGCCAGTAGAGAAGTTACAAGATGGTGGCCGGAGGCTTGTAGCAGTGTGTGCAAAGCCAGTGGAGAAGTTACAAGATGGTGGTTGGAGGCTTGTAGCAGTGTGTGCAAAATCCAGAGGAGAAGTTACAAGATGGTGGACTGAGGCTTGAAGCAGTGTGTGCAAAAGCCAGAGGAGAAGTTACAAGATGGTGGCTGGTGGCTTGTAGCAGTGTGTGCAAAAGCCAGAGGAGAAGTTACAAGATGTTAGCTGGAGGCTTGTAGCAGTGTGTGCAAAAGCCAGAGGAGAAGTTATAAGGTGGTAGCTGGAGGCTTGTAGCAGTGTGTTCGAAAGCCAGAGGAGAAGTTACAAGATGGTGACCGGAGGCTTGTAGCAGTATGTGCAAAAGCCAGAGGAGAAGTTACAAGAGAAGCCAGAGGAGAAGTTACAAGATGTTTGCTATAGGCTTATAGCAGTGTGTGCGAAAGCCAGAGGAGAAGTTACAAGAGAAGGCAGAAGAGAAGTTAGAAGATGATGGCCGGAGGCTTGTAGCAGAGTGTGCAAAAGCCAGAGGAGAAGTTACAAGATGGTGGCCGGTGGCTTGTAGCAGTGTGTGCAAAAGCCAGAGTAGAAGTTACAAGATGGTTGCTGGAGGCTTGTAGCAGTGTGTGTGAAAGCCAGAGGAGAAGTTACAAGATGGTTGCTCGAGACTTGTAGCAGTGAGTGCGAAAGCCAGAGGAGAATTTACAAGATGGTTGCTATAGGCTTGTAGCAGTGTGTGTGAAAGTCAGAGGAGAAATTGTAAAATGGTTGCTGGAGACTTGTAGCAGTGTGTGCGAAAGCCATAGGAGAAGTTACAAGATGGTGGTTGGAGGCTTGTAGCAGTGTGTGCAAAAGCCAGAGGAGAAGTTACAAGATGGTGGCCGGAGGCTTGTAGCAGTGTGTGCAAAAGCCAGAGGAGAAGTTACAAGATGGTTGCAGGAGGCTTGTAGCAGTGTGTGCAAAAGCCAGAGGAGAAGTTACAAGATGGTGGCCGGAGGCTTGTAGCAGTGTGTGCAAAAGCCAGAGGAGAAGTTACAAGATGTTAGCTGGAGGCTTGTAGCAGTGTGTGCAAAAGCCAGAAGAGAAGTTAGAAAACGGTGACCGGAGGCTTGTAGCAGTATGTGCAAAAGCCAGAGGAGAAGTTACAAGAGAAGCAAGAGGAGAAGTTACAAGATGGTTGCTATAGGCTTGTAGCAGTATGTGCGAAAGCCAGAGGAGAAGTTACAAGAGAAGGCAGAAGAGAAGTTAGAAGATGGTGGCCAGAGGCTTGTAGCAGAGTGTGCAAAAGCCAGAGGAGAAGTTACAAGAGAAGCCAGAGGAGAAGTTACAAGATGTTTGCTATAGGCTTATAGCAGTGTATGCGAAAGCCAGAGGAGAAGTTACAAGAGAAGGCAGAAGAGAAGTTAGAAGATGGTGGCCGGAGGCTTGTAGCAGAGTGTGCAAAAGCCAGAGGAGAAGTTAAAAGATGGTGGCCGGAGGCTTGTAGCAGTGTGTGTGAAAACCAGAGGAGAAGTTACAAGATGGTTGCTGGAGACTTGTAGCAGTGTGTGCAAAATTCAGAGGAGTAGTTACAAAATGTTGGACTGAGGCTTGTAGCAGTGTTTGCAAAAGTCCAGAGGAGAATTGACAAGATGGTGGCCGGAGGCTTGTAGCAGTGTGTGCAAAAGTCGGAGGAGCAGTTACAAGAGGTTAGTTGGAGGCTTGTAGCAGTGTGTGCAAAAGCCAGAGGAGAAGTTATAAGGTGGTAGCTGGAGGCTTGTAGCAGTGTGTGTGAAAAACAGAGGAGAAATTGTAAAATGGTTGCTGGAAACTTGTAGCAGTGTGTGCGAAAGCCAGAGGAGAATTTAAGAGATGGTTGCTATAGTCTTATAGCAGTGTGTGCAAAAGCCAGATGAGAAGTTTCAAGATAGTGGCCGGAGGCTTGTATCAGAGTGTGCAAAAGCCAGAGGAGAAGTTACAAGATGGAGGATGGAGGCTTGTAGCAGTGTGTGCAAAAGCCAGAGGAGAAGTTACAAGATGGTGGATGGAGACTTGTCTCAGTGTGTGCAAAAGTCAGAGGAGAAGTTACAAGATGGTGGTTGGTGGCTTGTAGCAGTGTGTGCAAAAGCTAGAAGCGAAGTAACAAGATGGTGGCTGGAGGCTTTTAGCAGTGTGTGTAAAAGCCAGAAAAGAAGTTACATGAGAAGCCAGTGGAGAAGTTACAAGTTGGTAGCTGGAGGCTTGTAGCAGTGTGTGCGAAAGCCAGAGGAGAAGTTACAAGATGGTGGCCGGAGGCTTGTAGCAGTGTGTGCAAAAGCCAGAGGAGAAGTTACAAGATGGTTGCAGGAGGCTTGTACCAGTGTGTGCAAAAGCCAGAGTCGAGGTTACAAGATGGTGGCTGGAGGCTTGTAGCAGTGTGTGTAAAAGCCAGAGGAGAAGTTACAAAATGGTGGCCGGAGGCTTGTAGCAGTGTGTGCAAAAGCCAGAGGAGAAGTTACAAGATGTTAGCTGGAGGCTTGTAGCAGTGTGTGCAAAAGCCAGAAGAGAAGTTAGAAAACGGTGACCGGAGGCTTGTAGCAGTATGTGCAAAAGCCAGAGGAGAAGTTACAAGAGAAGGCAGAAGAGAAGTTAGAAGATGGTGGCCAGAGGCTTGTAGCAGAGTGTGCAAAAGCCAGAGGAGAAGTTACAAGAGAAGCCAGAGGAGAAGTTACAAGATGTTTGCTATAGGCTTATAGCAGTGTATGCGAAAGCCAGAGGAGAAGTTACAAGAGAAGGCAGAAGAGAAGTTAGAAGATGGTGGCCGGAGGCTTGTAGCAGAGTGTGCAAAAGCCAGAGGAGAAGTTACAAGATGGTGGCCGGAGGCTTGTAGCAGTGTGTGTGAAAACCAGAGGAGAAGTTACAAGATGGTTGCTGGAGACTTGTAGCAGTGTGTGCAAAATTCAGAGGAGTAGTTACAAAATGTTGGACTGAGGCTTGTAGCAGTGTTTGCAAAAGTCCAGAGGAGAATTGACAAGATGGTGGCCGGAGGCTTGTAGCAGTGTGTGCAAAAGTCGGAGGAGCAGTTACAAGAGGTTAGTTGGAGGCTTGTAGCAGTGTGTGCAAAAGCCAGAGGAGAAGTTATAAGGTGGTAGCTGGAGGCTTGTAGCAGTGTGTGTGAAAAACAGAGGAGAAATTGTAAAATGGTTGCTGGAAACTTGTAGCAGTGTGTGCGAAAGCCAGAGGAGAATTTAAGAGATGGTTGCTATAGTCTTATAGCAGTGTGTGCAAAAGCCAGATGAGAAGTTTCAAGATAGTGGCCGGAGGCTTGTATCAGAGTGTGCAAAAGCCAGAGGAGAAGTTACAAGATGGAGGATGGAGGCTTGTAGCAGTGTGTGCAAAAGCCAGAGGAGAAGTTACAAGATGGTGGATGGAGACTTGTCTCAGTGTGTGCAAAAGTCAGAGGAGAAGTTACAAGATGGTGGTTGGTGGCTTGTAGCAGTGTGTGCAAAAGCTAGAAGCGAAGTAACAAGATGGTGGCTGGAGGCTTTTAGCAGTGTGTGTAAAAGCCAGAAAAGAAGTTACATGAGAAGCCAGTGAAGAAGTTACAAGTTGGTAGCTGGAGGCTTGTAGCAGTGTGTGCGAAAGCCAGAGGAGAAGTTACAAGATGGTGGCCGGAGGCTTGTAGCAGTGTGTGCAAAAGCCAGAGGAGAAGTTACAAGATGGTTGCAGGAGGCTTGTACCAGTGTGTGCAAAAGCCAGAGTCGAGGTTACAAGATGGTGGCTGGAGGCTTGTAGCAGTGTGTGTAAAAGCCAGAGGAGAAGTTACAAAATGGTGGCCGGAGGCTTGTAGCAGTGTGTGCAAAAGCCAGAGGAGAAGTTACAAGATGTTAGCTGGAGGCTTGTAGCAGTGTGTGCAAAAGCCAGAAGAGAAGTTAGAAAACGGTGACCGGAGGCTTGTAGCAGTATGTGCAAAAGCCAGAGGAGAAGTTACAAGAGAAGCAAGAGGAGAAGTTACAAGATGGTTGCTATAGGCTTGTAGCAGTATGTGCGAAAGCCAGAGGAGAAGTTACAAGAGAAGGCAGAAGAGAAGTTAGAAAATGGTGGCCAGAGGCTTGTAGCAGAGTGTGCAAAAGCCAGAGGAGAAGTTACAAGAGAAGCCAGAGGAGAAGTTACAAGATGTTTGCTATAGGCTTATAGCAGTGTATGCGAAAGCCAGAGGAGAAGTTACAAGAGAAGGCAGAAGAGAAGTTAGAAGATGGTTGCCGGAGGCTTGTAGCAGAGTGTGCAAAAGCCAGAGGAGAAGTTACAAGATGGTGGCCGGAGGCATGTAGCAGTGTGTGTGAAAACCAGAGGAGAAGTTACAAGATGGTTGCTGGAGACTTGTAGCAGTGTGTGCAAAATTCAGAGGAGTAGTTACAAAATGTTGGACTGAGGCTTGTAGTAGTGTGTGCAAAAGTCCAGAGGAGAATTGACAAGATGGTGGCCGGAGGCTTGTAGCAGTGTGTGCAAAAGTCGGAGGAGCAGTTACAAGAGGTTAGTTGGAGGCTTGTAGCAGTGTGTGCAAAAGCCAGAGGAGAAGTTATAAGGTGGTAGCTGGAGGCTTGTAGCAGTGTGTGTGAAAAACATAGGAGAAATTGTAAAATGCTTGCTGGAAACTTGTAGCAGTGTGTGCGAAAGCCAGAGAAGAATTTAAGAGATGGTTGCTAAAGTCTTATAGCAGTGTGTGCAAAAGCCAGATGAGAAGTTTCAAGATAGTGGATGGAGGCTTGTAGCAGTGTGTGCAAAAGCCAGAGGAGAAGTTACAAGATGGTGGCCAGAGACTTGTAGCAGTGTGTGCAAAAGCCAAATGAGAATTTACAAGAGAGGCCAGAGGAGAAGTTACAAGGGAAGCCAGAGGAGAAGTTACAAGATGTTTGCTATAGGCTTATAGCAGTGCGTGCAAAAGCCAGAGGAGAAGTTACAAGAGAAGGCAGAAGAGAAGTTAGAAGATGGTGGCTGGAGGATTTTAGCAGAGTGTGCAAAAGCCAGAGGAGAAGTTACAAGATGGTGGCCTGAGGCTTGTAGCAGTGTGTGCAAAAGCCAGAGGAGAAGTTACAAGATGGTTGCTGGAGGCTTGTCACAGTGTGTGTGAAAAACAGAGGAGAAGTTACAAGATGGTTGCTGGTGACTTGTAGCAGTGTGTGCGAAAGCCAGAGGAGAATTTACAAGATGGTTGATATAGGCTTGTAGCAGTGTGTGCGAAAGCCAGAGGAGAAATTGTAAAATGGTTGCTGGAGACTTGTAGCAGTGTGTGCGAAAGCCAGAGGAGAAGATTCAAGATAGTGGCCGGAGGCTTGTATCAGAGTGTGCAAAAGCCAGAGGAGAAGTTACAAGATGGTGGATGGAGACTTGTCGCAGTGTGTGCAAAAGCCAGAGGAGAAGTTACAAGATGGTGGTTGGAGGCTTGTAGCAGTGTGTGCAAAAGCTAGAGGCGAAGTAACAAGATGGTGGCTGGAGGCTTTTAGCAGTGTGTGTAAAAGCCAGAAAAGAAGATACATGAAAAGCCAGTGGAGAAGTTACAAGATGGTTGCTGGTGGCTTGTAGCAGTGTGTGCAAAAGCCAGAGGAGAAGTTACAAGATGTTTGCTGGAGGCTTTTAGCAGTGTGTGCAAAAGCCAGAGGAGAAGTTATAAGATGGTTGCTCGAGACTTGTAGCAGTGTGTGCGAAAGATTAAAGAGAAGTTACAAGATGGTAGCGGGAGGCTTGTAGCAGTGTGTGGGAAAGCCAGAGGAGAATTTAAGAGATAGTTGCTATAGCCTTATATCAGTGTGTGCGAAAGCCAGAGGAGAAGTTTCAAGATAGTAGCCGGAGGCTTGTATCAGAGTGTGCAAAAGCCAGAGGAGAAGTTACAAGATGGTGGATGGAGGCTTGTAGCAGTGTGGGCGAAAGCCAGAGGAGAAGTTACAAGATGGGGGATGGAGACTTGTCGCATTGTGGGCAAAATCCAGAGGAGAAGTTACAAGATGGTGGACTGAGGCTTGAAGCAGTGTGTGCAAAAGCCAGAGGAGAAGTTACAAGATGGTGGCCGGAGGCTTTGAACAGTGTGTGCAAAAGCCAGAGGAGAAGTTACAAGATGGTTGCAGGATGCTTGTAGCAGTGTGTGCGAAAGCCAGAGGAGAAGTCAGAAAATGGTGACCGGAGGCTTGTAGCAGTATGTGCAAAAGCCAGAGGAGAAGTTACAAGAGAAGCCAGAGGAGAAGTTACAAGATGGTTGCTATAGGCTTGTAGCAGTATGTGCGAAAGCCAGAGGAGAAGTTACAAGAGAAGGCAGAATAGAGGTTAGAAGATGGTGGCCGGAGGCGTGTAGCAGAGTGTGTAAAAGCCAGAGGAGAAGTTACAAGATGGTGACCGGAGGCTTGTAGCAGTAGGTGCAAAAGCCAGAGGAGAAGTTACAAGAGAAGCCAGAGGAGAAGTTACAAGATGTTTGCTATAGGCTTATAACAGTGTGTGCGAAAGCCAGAGGAGAAGTTACAAGAGAAGGCAGAAGAGAAGTTAGAAGATGGTGGCCGGAGGCTTGTAGCAGAGTGTGCAAAAGTCAGAGGAGAAGTTACAAGATGGTGGCCGGAGGCTTGTAGCAGTGTGTGCAAAAACCAGAGGAGAAGTTACAAGATGGTTGCTGGAGGCTTGTAGCAGTGTGTGTGAAAGCCAGAGGAGAAGTTACAAGATGGTTGCTGGAGACTTGTAGCAGTGTGTGAGAAAGCCAGAGGAGAATTTAAGAGATGGTTGCTATAGACTTATAGCAGTGTGTGTGAAAGCCAGAGGAGAAGTTTCAAGATGGTGGCCTGAGGCTTGTATCAGAGTGTGCAAAAGCCAGAGAAGAAGTTACAATATGGCGGATGGAGGCTTGTAGCATTGTGGGCAAAAGCCAGAGGAGAAGTTACAAGATGGTGGCTGGAGGCATGTAGCAGTGTGTGCAAAATCCAGAGGAGTAGTTACAAAATGTTGGACTGAGGCTTGTAGCAGTGTGTGCAAAAGCCAGAGGAGATGGGGGATGGAGACTTGTCGCATTGTGGGCAAAATCCAGAGGAGAAGTTACAAGATGGTGGACTGAGGCTTGAAGCAGTGTGTGCAAAAGCCAGAGGAGAAGTTACAAGATGGTGGCCGGAGGCTTTTAGCAGTGTGTGCAAAAGCCAGAGGAGAAGTTACAAGATGGTTGCAGGATGCTTGTAGCAGTGTGTGCGAAAGCCAGAGGAGAAGTCAGAAAATGGTGACCGGAGGCTTGTAGCAGTATGTGCAAAAGCCAGAGGAGAAGTTACAAGAGAAGCCAGAGGAGAAGTTACAAGATGGTTGCTATAGGCTTGTAGCAGTATGTGCGAAAGCCAGAGGAGAAGTTACAAGAGAAGGCAGAATAGAGGTTAGAAGATGGTGGCCGGAGGCGTGTAGCAGAGTGTGTAAAAGCCAGAGGAGAAGTTACAAGATGGTGACCGGAGGCTTGTAGCAGTAGGTGCAAAAGCCAGAGGAGAAGTTACAAGAGAAGCCAGAGGAGAAGTTACAAGATGTTTGCTATAGGCTTATAACAGTGTGTGCGAAAGCCAGAGGAGAAGTTACAAGAGAAGGCAGAAGAGAAGTTAGAAGATGGTGGCCGGAGGCTTGTAGCAGAGTGTGCAAAAGTCAGAGGAGAAGTTACAAGATGGTGGCCGGAGGCTTGTAGCAGTGTGTGCAAAAACCAGAGGAGAAGTTACAAGATGGTTGCTGGAGGCTTGTAGCAGTGTGTGTGAAAGCCAGAGGAGAAGTTACAAGATGGTTGCTGGAGACTTGTAGCAGTGTGTGAGAAAGCCAGAGGAGAATTTAAGAGATGGTTGCTATAGACTTATAGCAGTGTGTGTGAAAGCCAGAGGAGAAGTTTCAAGATGGTGGCCTGAGGCTTGTATCAGAGTGTGCAAAAGCCAGAGAAGAAGTTACAATATGGCGGATGGAGGCTTGTAGCATTGTGGGCAAAAGCCAGAGGAGAAGTTACAAGATGGTGGCTGGAGGCATGTAGCAGTGTGTGCAAAATCCAGAGGAGTAGTTACAAAATGTTGGACTGAGGCTTGTAGCAGTGTGTGCAAAAGCCAGAGGAGAATTTACAAGATGGTGGCCGGAGGCTTGTAGCAGTGTGTGCAAAAGTCGGAGGAGCAGTTACAAAAGGTTAGTTGGAGGCTTGCAGCAGTGTGTGCAAAAGCCAGAGGAGAAGTTATAAGGTGGTAGCTGGAGGCTTGTAGCAGTGTGTGCGAAAGCCAGAGGAGAAGTTACAAGATGGTGACCGGAGGCTTGTAGCAGTATGTGCAAAAGCCAGAGGAGAAGATACAAAAGAAGCCAGAGGAGAAGTGACAAGATGGTTGCTATAGGCCTATAGCAGTGTGTGCGAAAGCCAGAGGAGAATGTACAAGAAATGGCAGAAGAGAAGTTAGAAGATGGTGGCCGGATACTTGTAGCAGAGTGTTCAAAAGCCAGAGGAGAAGTTACAAGATGGTTGCTGGAGACTTGTAGCAGTGTGTGCAAAAGCCAGAGGAGAATTTAAGAGATGGTTGCTATAGCCTTATAGCAGTGTGTGCAAAAGCCAGAAGAGAAGTTACAAGATGGTGGCCATAGGCTTGTAGCAGAGTGTGCAAAAGTCAGGGTAGAAGTTACAAAATGGTGGCCAGAGGCTTTTAGCTGTGTGTGCAAAAGCCAGAGGAGAAGTTACAAGATGGAGGATGGAGGCTTTTAGCAGTGTGTGCAAAAGCCAGAGGAGAAGTTACAAGATGGTGGCCATAGGCTTGTAGCAGAGTGTGCAAAAGTCAGGGTAGAAGTTACAAAATGGTGGCCAGAGGCTTTTAGCTGTGTGTGCAAAAGCCAGAGGAGAAGTTACAAGATGGTGGCTGGAGGCTTTTAGCAGTGTGTGCGAAAGCCAGTGAAGAAGTTGCAAGATGGTTGCTATAGGCTTGGAGCAGTGTGTGGCAAAGCCAGAGGAGAAATTACAAAATGGTTGCTGGAGGTTTGTAGCAGTGACGTTACAAGCTGGTGGCCATAGGCTTGTAGCAGAGTGTGCAAAAGTCAGGGTAGAAGTTACAAGATGGTGGCCAGAGGCTTTTAGCTGTGTGTGCAAAAGCCAGAGGAGAAGTTACAAGATGGTGGCTGGAGGCTTTTAGCAGTGTGTGCGAAAGCCAGTGAAGAAGTTGCAAGATGGTTGCTGGAGGCTTGAAGCAGTGTGTGCAAAAACCAGAAGAGAAGTTACAAGATGGTTGCTGGAGGCTTGTAGCAGTGTGTGCAAAAGCCAGAGGAGAAGTTACAAGATGGTTGCTGAGGGCTTGTAGCAGTGTAGCCGAAAGCCAGAGGAGAAGTTACAAGAAAAGCCAGAGGAGAAGTTACAAGATGGTTGCAGGAGGCTTGTAGCAGAGTGTGCAAAAGCCAGAGGAGAAATTACAAGATGGTTGCTAGAGGCTTGCAGCAGTGTGTGCTAAAGCCAGAGGAGAAGTTACAAGATGGTTGCTGGAGGCTTGTAGCAGTGTGTGCAAAAGCCAGAGGAGAAGTTACAAGAGAAGCCAGAAGAGAAGTTACAAGATGGTTGCTAGAGGCTTGTAGCAGTGTGTGCAAAAGCCAGATGAAAAGTTACAAGATGGTTGCTGGAGGCTTGTAGCAGTGTGTGCAAAAGCCAGAGGAGAAGTTACAAGATGGTGGCTGGAGGCTTGTAGCAGTGTGTGCAAAAGCCAGAGGAGAAGTTAAAAGATGGTAGCTGGAGGCTTGTAGCAGTGTGTGCGAAAGCCGGAGGAGAAGTTACAAGATGGTTGCTATAGGCTTGTAGCAGTGTGTGCAAAAGCCAGAAGAGAAGTTACAAGATGTTTGCTGGAGGCTTATAGCAGTGGAGTTACAAGATGGTGGCAGTAGGCTTGTAGCAGAGTATGTAAAAGCCAGTGGTGAAATTACAGGATGGTGGCCAGAGGCTTGTAGCTGTGTGTGCAAAAGCCAGAGGAGAAGTTACAAGATGGTGGCTGGAGGCTTATAACAGTGTGTGCAAAAGCCAGAGGAGATGTTACAAGATGGTTGCTGGAGGCTTGTAGCAGTGTGTGTGAAAGCCAGAGGAGAAATTCCAAGATTGTTGCTGGAGGCTTGTAGCAGTGTGTGCAAAAGCCAGAGGAGAAGTTACAAGAGAAGCCAGAGGAGAAGTTACGAGATGGTTGCTGGAGGCAAAAGCCAGAGGAGAAGTTACAAGATGGTTGCTGGAGGCTTGTAGCAGTGTGTGCAAAAGCCAGAGGAGAAGTTACAAAATGGTTGCTGAGGGCTTGTAGCAATGTAGGCGAAAGCCAGAGCAGAAGTTACAAGAAAAGCCAGAGGAGAAGTTACAAGATGGTTTCAGGAGGCTTGTAGCAGAGTGTGCAAAAGCCAGAGGAGAAATTACAAGATGGTTGCTAGAGGCTTGCAGCAGTGTGTGCTAAAGCCAGAGGAGAAGTTACAAGATGGTTGCTGGAGGCTTGAAGCAGTGTGTGCTAAAGCCAAAGAAAAAGTGACAAGATGGTTGCTGGAGGCTTGTAACAGTGTGTACAAAAGCCAGAGGAGAAGTTACAAGAGAAGCCAGAGGAGAAGTTACAAGATGGTTGCTAGAGGCTTGTAGCAGTGTGTGCAAAAGCCAAATGAGAAGTTACAAGATGGTTACTGGAGGCTTGAAGCAGTGTGTGTGAAAGCCAAAGGAGAAGTTACAAGATAGTGGGTGGATGCTTTTAGCATTGTGTGCAAAAGCCAGAGGAGAAGTTACAAGAGAAGCCAAAGGAGAAGTTACAAGATGGTTGCTGGAGGCTTGTAGCAGTGTGTGCAAAAGCCAGAGGAGAAGTTACAAGATTGTTGCTGGAGAATTGAAGCAGTGTGTGCGAAAGCCAAAGGAGAAGTTACAAGATGGTGGCTGGATGCTTTTAGCATTGTGTGCAAAAGCCAGAGGAGAAGTTACAAGAGAAACCAAAGGAGAAGTTACAAGATGGTTGCTGGAGGCTTGTAGCAGTGTGTGCAAAAGCCAGAAGAGAAGTCACAAGATTGTTGCTGGAGGATTGAAGTAGTGTGTGCGAAAGCCAAAGGAGAATTTACAAAATGGTTGGTGGAGGCTTGTAGCACTGGAGGTACAAGATGGTGGCCGTAGGCTTGTAGCAGAGTGTGCAAAAGCCAGGGGAGAAGTTACAAGATGGTTTCAGGAGGCTTGTAGCAGAGTGTGCAAAAGCCAGAGGAGAAATTACAAGATGGTTGCTAGAGGCTTGCAGCAGTGTGTGCTAAAGCCAGAGGAGAAGTTACAAGATGGTTGCTGGAGGCTTGAAGCAGTGTGTGCTAAAGCCAAAGAAAAAGTGACAAGATGGTTGCTGGAGGCTTGTAACAGTGTGTACAAAAGCCAGAGGAGAAGTTACAAGAGAAGCCAGAGGAGAAGTTACAAGATGGTTGCTAGAGGCTTGTAGCAGTGTGTGCAAAAGCCAAATGAGAAGTTACAAGATGGTTACTGGAGGCTTGAAGCAGTGTGTGTGAAAGCCAAAGGAGAAGTTACAAGATAGTGGGTGGATGCTTTTAGCATTGTGTGCAAAAGCCAGAGGAGAAGTTACAAGAGAAGCCAAAGGAGAAGTTACAAGATGGTTGCTGGAGGCTTGTAGCAGTGTGTGCAAAAGCCAGAGGAGATGTTACAAGATTGTTGCTGGAGGATTGAAGCAGTGTGTGCGAAAGCCAAAGGAGAAGTTACAAGATGGTGGCTGGATGCTTGTAGCATTCTGTGCAAAAGCCAGAGGAGAAGTTACAAGAGAAGCCAAAGGAGAAGTTACAAGATGGTTGCTGGAGGCTTGTAGCAGTGTGTGCAAAAGCCAGAGGAGAAGTTACAAGATTGTTGCTGGAGAATTGAAGCAGTGTGTGCGAAAGCCAAAGGAGAAGTTACAAGATGGTGGCTGGATGCTTTTAGCATTGTGTGCAAAAGCCAGAGGAGAAGTTACAAGAGAAACCAAAGGAGAAGTTACAAGATGGTTGCTGGAGGCTTGTAGCAGTGTGTGCAAAAGCCAGAGGAGAAGTCACAAGATTGTTGCTGGAGGATTGAAGTAGTGTGTGCGAAAGCCAAAGGAGAATTTACAAAATGGTTGGTGGAGGCTTGTAGCACTGGAGGTACAAGATGGTGGCCGTAGGCTTGTAGCAGAGTGTGCAAAAGCCAGGGGAGAAGTTACAAGATGGTTTCAGGAGGCTTGTAGCAGAGTGTGCAAAAGCCAGAGGAGAAATTACAAGATGGTTGCTAGAGGCTTGCAGCAGTGTGTGCTAAAGCCAGAGGAGGAGTTACAAGATGGTTGCTGGAGGCTTGTAGCAGTGTGTGCGAAAGCCAGAGGAGAAGTTACAAGATTGTTGCTGGAGGATTGAAGCAGTGTGTGTGAAAGCCAAAGGAGAAGTTACAAGATGGTGGCAGGATGCTTATAGCATTGTGTGCAAAAGCCAGATGAGAAGTTACAAGAGAAGCCAGAGGAGAAGTTACAAGATGGTTGCTGGAGGCTTGTAGCAGAGTGTGCAAAAGCCAGAGGAGAAATTACAAGATGGTTGCTAGATGGCTTGCAGCAGTGTGTGCTAAAGCCGAAGGAGAAGTTACAAGATGGTTCCTGGATGCTTGAAGCTGTGTGTGCTAAAGCCAAAGAAAAAGTTACAAGACGGTTGCTGGAGGCTTGTAGCAGTGTGTGCAAAAGCCAGAGGAGAAGTTACAAGAGAAGCCAGAGGAGAAGTTACAAGGTGGTTGCTAGAAGCTTGTAGCAGTGTGTGCAAAAGCCAGATGAGAAGTTACAAGATGGTTGCTGGAGGCTTGTAGCAGTGTGTGCAAAAGCCAAATGAGAAGTTACAAGATGGTTGCTGGAGGCTTGAAGCAGTGTGTGCGAAAGCCAAAGGAGAAGTTACAAGATATTGGGTGGATGCTTTTAGCATTGTGTGCAAAAGCCAGAGGAGAAGTTACAAGAGAAGCCAAAGGAGAAGTTACAAGATGGTTGCTGGAGGCTTGTAGCAGTGTGTGCAAAAGCCAGAGGAGATCTTACAAGATTGTTGCTGGAGGATTGAAGCAATGTGTGCAAAAGCCAAAGGAGAAGTTACAAGATGGTGGCTGGATGCTTGTAGCACTGGAGTTACAAGATGGTGGCCGTCGGCTTTTAGCAGAGTGTGCAAAAGCCAGGGGAGAAGTTAGAAGATGGTGGCCAGAGGCTTTTAGCTGTGTGTGCAAAAGCCAGAGGAGAAGTTACAAGATGGTTGCTGGAGGCTTGTAGCAGTGTGTGCAAAAGCCAGATGAGAAGTTACAAGATGGTTGCTGGAGGCTTGTAGCAGTGTGTGCGAAAGCCAGAGGAGAAGATACAAGACTGTTGCTGGAGGATTGAAGCAGTGTGTGTGAAAGCCAAAGGAGAAGTTACATAGTTACATAGTTACATAGGCCCTCATTCAATTGCGATTTGGCCAATTGAATAATGCTCTAAATAAGCACATAACATATATTTTTTAAAGAAGTTTTTAGTTAGTGAAAACCTTTCTTTTGGATAGATGCTTGCTAACAAAAAACTTCTTTCAAAAATATATGTAATGTGGTTATTTAAGGCCCTATTCAATTGGGAAAATTGCAATTGAATGAGGGCCATAGTATTTAAGGTTGAAAAAGGACTTTCAGTCCATCAAGTTCAACCTTTTAAGATCTCGTTTGATCTGCAATATGCGGATTAACTATTAATTCATTAGTTGTTAATTAATTATTAATCAATTATTTAATGTTTTTTTTATTTTTTATTATTATTAATTAGTCCAGAGGAAGGCAAATAGAAAAAAAAAAATAAAAAACAAGCAAGACTTAGCCAATTGTCTAAAGGGGAAATGTTAAAAACTTGGATCATTTCTGTCTCTCTAATTATCCATGATAACCCTGAATACCCTTTTTAATTAGAAATAAATCTAGTCCCCTTTTAAAGTTATCTATCGAATCCGCTGTCACCACCTCCTCTGGTAGAGAAATCCACAGATTAACCACCCGTACTGTGAAGAACCCTTTTCTTTCTTTGAGGTGGAATCTTTTTACTTCTAACCTCAAGGGATGTCCTCTTGTCAGTTAAAAACCTCTTGGCACAAAAGGCTCCCCCGACAAATCTTTATACTGACCCTGGATGTATTTATATAAGGTAATCATATCTCCTCTTAGACGCCTTTTTTTAGTGAAAATAAGTTTAATTTGGTAAGTCTTTCTTCATAACTTAGCCCCTCCATTCCCCTTATTAGTTTGGTTGCCCTTCTCTGTACCTTTTCCAGCTCTAAAATGTCCTTTTTATGAAGTGGTGCCAAAAATTGTACTCCATATTCCAAATGAGGGCGTACTAGAGATTTGTATAGTGGCAGAATTATATTTGCTTCCCTGGCTTCTATACCTTTCTTAATACATGCTAATATTTTATTTGCCTTTGCAGCTGCTGCTTGGCTTTGAGCACTGTTACCTAGGTGGCTGTCCACAAGCACTCCCAAATCCCTTTCAATATCTGATACACCTAGATTTGCTCCATTAAGATTATAAATGGCATGGCTATTTTTCCTTCCCAGATGCATAATCTTACATTTATTCGTATTAAATCTCATCTGCCATTTAGATGCCCATTCCTCAATTTTATGTAAATCCCCTTGGAGGGAAAGCACATCATTTTCTGATTTAATTACCTTGCACAACTTTTTGTCATCAGCGAAAATGGAGACCCCACACTCCAATCCTACCTCTAAGTCATTAATAAATATGTTAAAAAGGAGAGGACCTAATACTGAACCCTGAGGAATCCCACTTACCACATTAGTCCAATCGGAGTATGTTCCATTTACAACAACCCTTTGCTTCCTGTCTTTTAGCCAGCTCTCAATCCATGAGCAGATATTTACTGCAATTCCTGTATCCCTTAGTTTGCCCAATAGTCTCCCATGTGGCACTGTATCAAAAGCCTTTGCAAAATCCAAAAAGACTACATACACTGAGTTGCCTTGATAAAGGTTCCTACTATCCTCCTCATAGAAACTAATTAGATTTGTTTGACATGACCTATCCCTCATAAACCCATGTTGACTCCTACTTATAATCCTGTTCAAATAGACATATTCTTGTATATTATCCCTTATTAACCCTTCTGAAAGCTTCCCCACTACAGAAGTGAGGCTCACTGGTCTATAATTCCCTGGATTTGCAGCAGTGTGTGCTAAAGCCACAGGAGAGGTTCCAAGATGGTTGCTGGACGCTTGAAGCAGTGTGTGCTAAAGCAAAAGAAAAAGTTACAAGATGGTTGCTGGAGGCTTGTAGCAGTGTGTGCAAAAGCCAGATGAGAAGTTACAAGATGGTTACCCGAGGCTTGTAGCAGTGTGTGCAAAAGCCAGATGAGAAGTTACAAGATGGTTGCTGGAGGCTTGTAGCAGTGTGTGCAAAAGCCAGATGAGAAGTTACAAGATGGTTGCTGAAGGCTTGTAGCAGTGTGTGCAAAAGCCAGAGGAGAAGATACAAGATTGATGCTGGAGGCTTGAAACAGTGTGTGTGAAAGCCAAAGGAGAAGTTACAAGATGGTGGCTGGATGCTTTTAGCATTGTGTGCAAAAGCCAGAGGAGAAGTTACAAGAGAAGCCAAAGGAGAAGTTACAAGATGGTTGCTGGAGGCTTGTAGCAGTGTGTGCAAAAGCCAGTGGAGAAGTTACAAGATTGTTGCTGGAGGATTGAAGCAGTGTGTGTGTGAAAGCCAAAGGAGAAGTTACAAGATGGTGGCAGGATGCTTGTAGCATTGTGTGCAAAAGCCAGATGAGAAGTTACAAGGGAAGCCAGAGGAGAAGTTACAAGATGGTTGCTGGAGGCTTGTAGCAGAGTGTGCAAAAGCCAGTGGAGAAATTACAAGATGGTTGCCAGAGGCTTGCAGCAGTGTGTGCTAAAGCCACAGGAGAAGTTACAAGATGGTTGCTGGACGCTTAAAGCAGTGTGTGCTACAGCCAAAGAAATAGTTACAAGATGGTTGCTGGAGGCTTGTAGCAGTATGTGCAAAAGACAGAGGAGAAGTTACAAGAGAAGCCAGAGGAGAAGTTACAAGATGGTTGCTAGTGGCTTGTAGCAGTGTGTGCAAAAGCCAGAGGAGAAGTTACAAGATGGTTGCTGGAGGCTTGAAGCAGTGTGTGCGAAAGCCAAAGGAGAAGTTACAAGATGGTGGCTGGATGCTTTTAGCATTGTGTGCAAAAGCCAGAGGAGAAGTTACAAGAGAAGCCAAAGGAGAAGTTACAAGATGGTTGCTGGAGGCTTGTAGCAGTGTGTGCAAAAGCCATAGGAGAATTTACAAGATGGTTGCTGGAGATTTGTAGCAGTGTGTGCGAAAGCCAGAGGAGAAGTTACAAGATGGTTGCTATAGGCTTGTAGCAGTGTGTGCGAAAGCCAGAGGAGAAATTAAGAGATGGTTGCTTATAGCCTTATAGCAGTGTGTGCGAAAGCCAGAGGAGAAGTTAGAAGATGGTGGCCTGAGGCTTGTAGCAGTGTGTGCAAATGTCGGAGGAGCAGTTACAAGAGGTTAGTTGGAGGCTTGTAGTAGTGTGTGCAAAAACCAGATGAGAAGTTATAAGGTGGTAGCTGGAGGCTTGTAGCAGTGTGTGCGAAAGCCAGAGGAGAAGTTACAAGATGGTGGCAGGAGGCTTGCAGCAGTGTGTACAAAAGCCAGAGGAGAAGATACAAGATGGTGACTAGAGGCTTGTAGCAGTGTGTGCAAAAGCCAGAGGAGAAGTTACAAGATGGTGGCTGGAGGTTTGTAGCAGTGTGTGCAAAAGCCAGAGGAGAAGTTACAAGATGGTGACTAGAGGCTTGTAGCAGTGTGTGCAAAAGGCAGAGGGGAAGTAACAAGATGGTGGCTGGAGGCTTTTAGCAGTGTGTGTAAAAGCCAGAGGAGAAGTTACAAGAGAAGCCAGAGGAGAAGTTACAAGATGGTGGACGGAGACTTGTCGCAGTGTGGGCAAAAGCAAGAGGAGAAGTTACAAGATGGTGGCTGGAGGCTTGTAGCAGTGTGTGCAAAAGCCAGAGGAGAAGTTACAAGATGGTGGCCGGAGGCTTGTAGCAGTGTGTGCGAAAGCCAGAGGAGATGTTACAAGATGGTTGCTGGAGGCTTGTAGCAGTGTGTACAAAAGCCAAAGGAGAAGTTACAAGAGCAGCCAGAGGAGAAGTTACAAGATGGTTAATGGAGGCTTGTAGCAGTGTGTGTGAAAGCCAGAGGAGAAATTACAAGGTGGTTGCTGGAGGCTTGAAGCAGTGTGTGCGAAAGCCAAAGGAGAAGTTACAAGATGGTGGCTGGATGCTTTTAGCAGTGTGTGCAAAAGAAAGAGGAGAAGTTACAAGAGAAGCCAAAGGAGAAGTTACAAGATGGTTGCTGGAGGCTTGTAGCAGTGTGTGCGAAAGCCAGTGGAGAAGTTACAAGATTGTTTCTGGAGGATTGAAGCAGTGTGTGTGAAAGCCAAAGGAGAAGTTACAAGATGGTGGCAGGATGCTTGTAGCATTGTGTGCAAAAGCCAGATGAGAAGTTACAAGGGAAGCCAGAGGAGAAGTTACAAGATGGTTGCGGGAGGCTTGTAGCAGAGTGTGCAAAAGCAAGAGGAGAAATTACAAGATGGTTGCTAGAGGCTTGCAGCAGTGTGTGCTAAAGCCACAGGAGAAGTTACAAGATGGTTGCTGGACGCTTGAAGCAGTGTGTGCTAAAGCCAAATAAATAGTTACCAGATGGTTGCTGGAGGCTTGTAGCAGTATGTGCAAAAGCCAGAGGAGAAGTTACAAGAGAAGCCAGATGAGAAGTTACAAGATGGTTGCTAGTGGCTTGCAGCAGTGTGTGCAAAAGCCAAAGGAGAAGTTACAAGATGGTTGCTGGAGATTTGTAGCAGTGTGTGCGAAAGCCAGAGGAGAAGTTACAAGATGGTTGCTATAGGCTTGTAGCAGTGTGTGCGAAAGCCAGAGGAGAATTTAAGAGATGGTTGCTTATAGCCTTGTAGCAGTGTGTGCGAAAGCCAGAGGAGTAGTTTCAAGATGGTGGCCGGAGGCTTGTATCAGAGTGTGGAAAAGCCAGAGGAGAAGTTACAATATGGTGGCTGGAGGCTTGTAGCAGTGTGTGCAAAATCCAGAGGAGAAGTTAGAAGATGGTGGCCTGAGGCTTGTAGCAGTGTGTGCAAATGTTGGAGGAGCAGTTACAAGAGGTTAGTTGGAGGCTTGTAGTAGTGTGTGTAAAAACCAGATGAGAAGTTATAAGGTGGTAGCTGGAGGCTTGTAGCAGTGTGTGCGAAAGCCAGAGGAGAAGTTACAAGATGGTGGCCGGAGGCTTGTAGCAGTGTGTACAAAAGCCAGAGGAGAAGATACAAGATGGTGACTAGAGGCTTGTAGCAGTGTGTGCAAAAGCCAGAGGAGAAGTTACAAGATGGTGGCTGGAGGTTTGTAGCAGTGTGTGCAAAAGCCAGAGGAGAAGTTACAAGATGGTGACTAGAGGCTTGTAGCAGTGTGTGCAAAAGGCAAAGGGGAAGTAACAAGATGGTGGCTGGAGGCTTTTAGCAGTGTGTGTAAAAGCCAGAGGAGAAGTTACAAGAGAAGCCAGAGGAGAAGTTACAAGATGGTGGACGGAGACTTGTCGCAGTGTGGGCAAAAGCAAGAGGAGAAGTTACAAGATGGTGGCTGGAGGCTTGTAGCAGTGTGTGCAAAAGCCAGAGGAGAAATTACAAGATGGTTGCTAGAGGCTTGCAGCAGTGTGTGCTAAAGCCACAGGAGAAGTTACAAGATGGTTGCTGGACGCTTGAAGCAGTGTGTGCTAAAGCCAAAGAAATAGTTACAAGATGGTTGCTGGAGGCTTGTAGCAGAATGTGCAAAAGCCAGAGGAGAAGTTACAAGAGAAGCCAGAGGAGAAGTTACAAGATGGTTGCTAGTGGCTTGTAGCAGTGTGTGCAAAAGCCAGAGGAGAAGTTACAAGATGGTTGCTGGAGGCTTGAAGCAGTGTGTGCGAAAGCCAAAGGAGAAGTTACAAGATGGTGGCTGGATGCTTTTAGCATTGTGTGCAAAAGCCAGAGGAGAAGTTACAAGAGAAGCCAAAGCAGAAGTTACAAGATGGTTGCTGGAGGCTTGTAGCAGTGTGTGCAAAAGCCATAGGAGAATTTACAAGATGGTTGCTGGAGATTTGTAGCAGTGTGTGCGAAAGCCAGAGGAGAAGTTACAAGATGTTAGCTAGAGGCTTGTGGCAGTGTGTGGAAAAGCCAGAGGAGAAGTTACAAGATGGTGGTCGGATGCTTGTAGCAGTGTGTGCAAAAGCCAGAGGAGAAGTTACAAGATGGTGGCCGGAGGCTTGTAGCAGTGTGTGCAAAAGCCAAAGGAGAATTTACAAGAGAGGCCAGAGGAGAAGTTACAAGATGGTGGCCGGAGGCTTGTAGCAGTGTTTGCAAAAGCCAGAGGAGAAGTTACAAGACATTGGCCGGAGGCTGGTAGCAGAGTGTGCAAAAGCCAGAGGAGAAGTCACAGGATGGTGGCTGGAGGCTTGTAGCAGTGTGTGCAAAAGCCAGAGGAGAATTTATAAGATGGTGACTGGAGGCTTGTAGCAGTGTGTGCAAAAGCCAGAGAAGTTAGAAGATTGTGGCTGGAGGGTTGTAGCAGTGTGTGCAAAAGCCAGAGGAGAAGTCACAAGATAGCTGCTGGATGCTTGTAGCAGTGTGTGCAAAAGCCAGAGGGGAAGTAACAAGAGAAGCCAGAGGAGAAGTTACATGATGGTTGCTGGAGGCTTGTAGCAGTGTGTGCAAAAGCCTAAAGAGAAGTTACAAGATGGTGGATGGAGACTTGTCGCAGTGTGGGCAAAAGCAAGAGGAGAAGTTACAAGATGGTGGCTGGAGGCTTGTAGCAGTGTGTGCAAAAGCCAGAGGAGAAGTTACAAGATGGTGGCCGGAGGCTTGTAGCAGTGTGTGCGAAAGCCAGAGGAGAAGTTACAAGATGGTTGCAGGAGGCTTGTACCAGTGTGTGCAAAAGCCAGAGGAGAGGTTACAAGATGGTGGCTGGAGGTTTGTAGCAGTGTTTGCAAAAGCCAGAGGAGAAGTTACAAGATGGTGACTGGAGGCTTTTAGCAGTGTGTGCAAAAGCCAGAGGGGAAGTAACAAGAGAAGCCAGAGGAGAAGTTACAAGATGGTTGCTGGAGGCTTGTAGCAGTGTGTGCAAAAGCCTAAAGAGAAGTTACAATATGGTGGACTGAGGCTTGTAGCAGTGTGTGCAAAAGCCAGAGGAGAAGTTACAAGATGTTAGCTAGAGGCTTGTGGCAGTGTGTGGAAAAGCCAGAGGAGAAGTTACAAGATGGTGGACGAATGCTTGTAGCAGTGTGTGCAAAAGCCAGAGGAGAAGTTACAAGATGGTGGCCGGCGGCTTGTAGCAGTGTGTGCAAAAGCCAAAGGAGAATTTACAAGAGAGGCCAGAGGAGAAGTTACAAGATGGTGGCCGGAGGCTTGTAGTAGTGTGTGCAAAAGCCAGAGGAGAAGTTACAAGACAGTGGCCGGAGGCTGGTAGCAGAGTGTGCAAAAGCCAGAGGAGAAGTAACAGGATGGTGGCTGGAGGCTTGTAGCAGTGTGTGCAAAAGCCAAAGGAGAAGTTACAAGATGGTGGCTGGATGCTTTTAGCATTGTGTGCAAAAGCCAGAGGAGAAGTTACAAGAGAAGCCAAAGCAGAAGTTACAAGATGGTTGCTGGAGGCTTGTAGCAGTGTGTGCAAAAGCCATAGGAGAATTTACAAGATGGTTGCTGGAGATTTGTAGCAGTGTGTGCGAAAGCCAGAGGAGAAGTTACAAGATGGTTGCTAGTGGCTTGTAGCAGTATGTGCAAAAGCCAGAGGAGAAGTTACAAGATGGTTGCTGGAGGCTTGAAGCAGTGTGTGCGAAAGCCAAAGGAGAAGTTACAAGATGGTGGCTGGATGCTTTTAGCATTGTGTGCAAAAGCCAGAGGAGAAGTTACAAGAGAAGCCAAAGCAGAAGTTACAAGATGGTTGCTGGAGGCTTGTAGCAGTGTGTGCAAAAGCCATAGGAGAATTTACAAGATGGTTGCTGGAGATTTGTAGCAGTGTGTGCGAAAGCCAGAGGAGAAGTTACAAGATGTTAGCTAGAGGCTTGTGGCAGTGTGTGGAAAAGCCAGAGGAGAAGTTACAAGATGGTGGTCGGATGCTTGTAGCAGTGTGTGCAAAAGCCAGAGGAGAAGTTACAAGATGGTGGCCGGAGGCTTGTAGCAGTGTGTGCAAAAGCCAAAGGAGAATTTACAAGAGAGGCCAGAGGAGAAGTTACAAGATGGTGGCCGGAGGCTTGTAGCAGTGTGTGCAAAAGCCAGAGGAGAAGTTACAAGACATTGGCCGGAGGCTGGTAGCAGAGTGTGCAAAAGCCAGAGGAGAAGTCACAGGATGGTGGCTGGAGGCTTGTAGCAGTGTGTGCAAAAGCCAGAGGAGAATTTATAAGATGGTGACTGGAGGCTTGTAGCAGTGTGTGCAAAAGCCAGAGAAGTTAGAAGATTGTGGCTGGAGGGTTGTAGCAGTGTGTGCAAAAGCCAGAGGAGAAGTCACAAGATAGCTGCTGGATGCTTGTAGCAGTGTGTGCAAAAGCCAGAGGGGAAGTAACAAGAGAAGCCAGAGGAGAAGTTACATGATGGTTGCTGGAGGCTTGTAGCAGTGTGTGCAAAAGCCTAAAGAGAAGTTACAAGATGGTGGACGGAGACTTGTCGCAGTGTGGGCAAAAGCAAGAGGAGAAGTTACAAGATGGTGGCTGGAGGCTTGTAGCAGTGTGTGCAAAAGCCAGAGGAGAAGTTACAAGATGGTGGCCGGAGGCTTGTAGCAGTGTGTGCGAAAGCCAGAGGAGAAGTTACAAGATGGTTGCAGGAGGCTTGTACCAGTGTGTGCAAAAGCCAGAGGAGAGGTTACAAGATGGTGGCTGGAGGTTTGTAGCAGTGTTTGCAAAAGCCAGAGGAGAAGTTACAAGATGGTGACTGGAGGCTTTTAGCAGTGTGTGCAAAAGCCAGAGGGGAAGTAACAAGAGAAGCCAGAGGAGAAGTTACAAGATGGTTGCTGGAGGCTTGTAGCAGTGTGTGCAAAAGCCTAAAGAGAAGTTACAATATGGTGGACTGAGGCTTGTAGCAGTGTGTGCAAAAGCCAGAGGAGAAGTTACAAGATGTTAGCTAGAGGCTTGTGGCAGTGTGTGGAAAAGCCAGAGGAGAAGTTACAAGATGGTGGACGAATGCTTGTAGCAGTGTGTGCAAAAGCCAGAGGAGAAGTTACAAGATGGTGGCCGGCGGCTTGTAGCAGTGTGTGCAAAAGCCAAAGGAGAATTTACAAGAGAGGCCAGAGGAGAAGTTACAAGATGGTGGCCGGAGGCTTGTAGTAGTGTGTGCAAAAGCCAGAGGAGAAGTTACAAGACAGTGGCCGGAGGCTGGTAGCAGAGTGTGCAAAAGCCAGAGGAGAAGTAACAGGATGGTGGCTGGAGGCTTGTAGCAGTGTGTGCAAAAGCCAGAGGAGAATTTACAAGATGGTGACTGGAGGCTTGTAGCAGTGTGTGCAAAAGCCAGAGAAGTTAGAAGATTGTGGCTGGAGGGTTGTAGCAGTGTGTGCAAACGCCAGAGGAGAAGTCACAAGATAGCTGCTGGACGCTTGTAGCAGTGTGTGCAAAAGCCAGAGGGGAAGTAACAAGAGAAGCCAGAGGAGAAGTTACAAGATGGTTGCTGGAGGCTTGTAGCAGTGTGTGCAAAAGCCTAAAGAGAAGTTACAAGATTGTGGACGGAGACTTGTGGCAGTGTGGGCAAAAGCAAGAGGAGAAGTTACAAGATGGTGGCTGGAGGCTTGTAGCAGTGTGTGCAAAATCCAGAGGAGAAGTTACAAGATGGTGGACTGAGGCTTGTAGCAGTGTGTGCAAAAGCCAGAGGAGAAGTTACAAGATGTTAGCTAGAGGCTTGTGGCAGTGTGTGGAAAAGCCAGAGGAGAATTTACAAGAGAGGCCAGAGGAGAAGTTACAAGATGGTGGCCGGAGGCTTGTAGCAGTGTGTGCAAAAGCCAGAGGAGAAGTTACAAGATGGTGGACGGAGGCTTGTAGCAGTGTGTGTGCAAAAGCCAGAGGAGAAGTCACAGGATGGTGGCTGGAGGCTTGTAGCAGTGTGTGCAAAATCCAGAGGAGAATTTACAAGATGGTGACTGGAGGCTTGTAGCAGTGTGTGCAAAAGCCAGAGAAGTTAGAAGATTGTGGCTGGAGGGTTGTAGCAGTGTGTGCAAACGCCAGAGGAGAAGTTACAAGATGGTTGCTGGAGGCTTGTAGCAGTGTGTGCAAAAGCCAGAGGAGAAGGTACAGGATGGTTGCTGGAGTCATGTAGCAGTGTGTGCAAAAGCCACAGGAGATGTTACAAGATGGTGGCTGAAGGCTTGTAGCAGTGTGTGCAAATTCCAGAGGAGAAGTCAAAAGATGGCTGTTGGAGGCTTGTAGCAGTGTGTGTGAAAGCCAGAGGAGAAGTTACAAGATGGTTGCTGGAGGCTTGTAGCAATGTAATTAGTGTGGAGACGGGAGAGATGAGATGGGAGAGATGAGCTGAGATGGAATAGGATCCTGAGGACAGGTAGTGATGCGAGTGGATGATAGCAGTTTGGGTACTTTGCTCCTCAGTATCTGGGGTCAGGTAGGAATTTTATATATTTTTTTCCCTTTTACTCAATTGGCAAAGTTCCACAGATTTTTTTTCTGTTTGCCTTACACTGGATCAATTAACAATTAGCAATTAATCTGCATATTGCAGATCAGAGGAGATCTAAAAAGATTGAACTTGATGGACTAAAAGTATTTTTTCAACCTCAAGTACTATTTAACTATGTAACTATGTCACTTTTATTCCCACTTGGTATATGGTGATAAGTATATGTATTTAAATGTTGTCTATTTATGTTCAGTATTTTTACCTGTCAGTTGTTTGTCCCAGTCTATACTTTATACTTTATTCAATCTCAAATGAGACTGTGTTGCAATCACCCTTTCCCAAAGGTTGCCCTTTTTCAACATTTGATACGATATTAATATTATTTGTGAAACTAAATTCAATATAGCATAATTTCTAGTAAGTTCTTGTACAACCTGGGCCAGTTATTGCTGAGTGTACTCAATAATCTGCTCCCCTTCACTGTACTGCCGGTCTTATTCATCTAGTTAATTTCAGGATAGTTAAAATCTCCTATTATTAAAACTTGCCTATTGTAACAGGGCGCCCCCTTCTGTCGGGGTTTGCGTCCTGCACTTTCTTATCCTTTTTATACAGGGAGGAAGACACAGCAGGCTTGACAGAGTTTTACTGCTATTTATTGGTCAGCACAAAAACAGAACAAAAACAGTGCTTGTATTCAGCAACAAAATAAAACCCTACATAAACGTGCTTACTATACTCAGGAACGCCCTGACTATATCCTGCCAGCTTCTCTGGCTCCGGAGAGTGCCACCTTGTGGCCAGGGAACAAACAGTCTCTTATTTGAGTTGTATCGCCACCTTGTGGCCAGGGAACAAACAGTCTCTTATTTGTTATGTCGCCACCTTGTGGCCAGGAAACAAAACAGTCTTTTAATGTCTTTTCCTCTATGGCTTCTGCCAACAGTGGGTGAAGCCTAGGGTCCTTGTCACCCTCTTGAAATGAGGAACTATCACTTTCTCTCAATGCACTCTTCTTCCTGGGGCATTTGTACTTCTCATCCTCATAGGGTGAAAACAACATATATTTGTCACCAACCTTTCTATCCCTTGTTGCCTTCGGCTTCCTAGGGATTGGGTCTTTAGATAATCTTCTCTCAGTGGAGTATCTCTGATACCACAGGAGTCTTCTCTGTGAACAAACTCTGGAACTCCGCAGCCTTCCTGACTGTCTCGCTCCAGCACAAATCCCAGTTCTTAGGATCCCCGCAGCTGAGCTGTCCAGGGCTTTCACACACAGCTCACGGCTGTTAGGCCCAAGCCTAAGTGAGAGAAACTCCACCCATCTCTCTGCTGCTTTTAAAGGCAGTATCCAGCTGGGTTTCCATTTAGCCTCTGATAACTGTCTGGATTTAACTCTTTCCATTCTCTTACAGAGCTCTCTTGTGACCCCTAGTGGCACTCCATCACATATCCTCCCCCTCAGCTCAACACCATGTAGTTGAGCTACATGAGCCGAGAGGCCGAAAACGTTCACTCGTAACTTAATCTTCCTCTTGTCTTCTCGTTTAAGGGGCTCATCTTCATAGGGCATAATATTCTCTGGTGCAACTATGCAGTATGGGCTTGGGTCTTGCTCTATTCTCTTGAGCTCAACAGCACGCGTACTTCCATGCGCCAGAAGAACTTTCCCTTCTTCAATTGATCCATCAACTTTGACGAAGTAAGGCTTGAGATACCCCTCGAATAAACTACCATGGGTTTCGCCCATCGCATCATCTATGGGGAACACACTGTCTTGTTCGCCACATGGCACCTCTGGACCTGTTTGGATACTGACAGTATCTCCAAACCACACCTTTAGGTTGTTACACACAACTCTGTTCCTCCTGATCTTCTCATCTAGGCAAGTGTCATCTGTACGACCTTTGTACGCAGTTTTCTGTCTCTTCTTTCTTTTCAGAAGAACAGGTTTTCCTTGGTACAACAGAAGCTCATACTTCTGGACCGGAGTCATCGACATCACTTTCTCTTCATTGCTTTGTTTTTCTCCAATTTCTTTTAATAGGACCTGCAGTTCAGATAATTCAGCAAAGAGCGATTTGGTTGTATCATTTCTCTCACAACCGGTTTCTTTTACATAATCTTTGTAACGATTTACCTTGAGTTCCCTACTCTTATGTTCCCATTCTTTTTCTGCTTTCTGGGCAGTAGGTTTGTCCTCCTCAATGGATTTCTTTTCAGGTTTACGCTCTTTGACTTCAACGGCCTTGACAGAGGGACGTGAAATTCTCGGCGACCGTCTTAATGTCCGGCCCATGCTTTCCTCTGCTTCAGGCTCCTCAGCTTCTGCAACTGCGGAAACCACAAATAATGCGTCACCTCTCTTCCTCTTGCTGGAGACCCTGATTGTCAACTTGAGACCATCTTTATGTTTATTTTTTGAAGTACTTGTTTTCTTCTCAGTTTCAGAAGATTTATCTGTGTCAAGTGATTTTGTCTCCTTTTTTGTTGATGTTTCAGGTTGCTGCTCTGTATCACACTGTACCGCTACGGTTGGTGAAACCTTTGTTTCCCTGCCTTCTTCTGGCTGATCTATCACAGCTGACTCCGTATTTTGCTTTGCACCACTCTCAACTTTACTAGATGCTTCTTTGCCTACACTCGCTCTCTCTTTATTAGAGACAGAAATAATGTCTTTCTTTTTCTCTGTCTCTTCATCCTTGGCACTGGTTTTGTTTGAATCGGTCTTACGCAGCTCTTCTTTTGAAAGTACTTTTTGGTTTGATTTTTCAAGAGATGAAGTAATGTGATCATTTCCAAGATCTGGGGATTTTTCTAAATTCTCTGAGCTTGAAAGCTTACTGTTCTCTTTGAGGTTATGTAGACTTTGGTTTACGTCACTCTCTAAGAGATCTTTCAGATTTTTCACAGTCTCTTCCATAGCAAGCAGTTGTTCTTTTAGGTGAAGGATTTCTTCTGTCATTATCTCCTTCCCAGAGATTCTCTGTTCATAAAGCCGTAACTGGTTGTCCTTCTCAATTAATTGCGACTTTAGAGACTCCATTGTGGCTGCGTGAGTCTTACTTTGCGCCTCATTCTCAGTGTACAGATTCTGGCATTTAGCAATTAGATCAAGGATGGTTGCATCCCGTTCTTGCACTTTAACTGCCATCTCTGATTTTTCCTTTTTTAGCTCCTCGGATGTGGCCAAACTTGATTGAAGACTTTTCTCCAGAATCTGTACAGCTTGGTTTAAAGAGTTTAATTCTTGTTCATTTGTGGATTGGTACTCATTAAACACATTAAGAGTTGACTCTCTCTCACTAATTACCTTATTGTGCTCTTCCATTAACTGAACCATCTGCTGGGCCTCGCTCTCCAGTTTTCTGGTGAACTTTGCAAGCTTGTCCTCAGTTTGCTTCAATATACTGCTTAGATTGTCCACGTGGTGGTTGAGTCCAGCTATGTTTTGTCTTGATGACTCTTCATTTCTTTGCATGTCTTCAATCACCTGCTCCTTCTGCCTCTTCTCATCTTCCACCCGATATTGGAGTCCCTCAAGCTCCTTGTCCTTTTGCATTAATACTGTTTTCAGCTTGGAGATTTCCAGTTTCAATGTGGTTATTTGACAAATCAGCTGCTCCTCTTGAGTTTGAGCCGCTTGGTCTTGTCTCTCCTTCTGTACAGTGTTCTCTGAAAGGGATGTCTGCAGATTGGTAATTATTCCCTGTAGCTGCAGTTTCTCAGAATCAAACCGGGCTCTCTGGGTTTCTAGTTCTGCATTGGTGGAGCTCTTCTCTTGTTCTAGCTTGGTGATCTGTACTTGGAGGGCTGTACACCTAGCAGTGATTTCAGCTACTTCCTGGGTCAATCCTTCCATCTTCAGGATGTCCCCCATGTTTTCCAGCTTAGACTTGGGAGGATTCTTCCTCTGCTCCCAAATTGGCATCAGTTTCTCATTCCTGTAGGACACTCTGTAGTCCTCAAATGCAGGCATCCTCCGCCATTCAGGAATATAGTCTGGCATCATCTTTACCTCTCGCCGGTCTGGTTTGGTATGACACATCTCCAGGCTCTGCATCATATGTCCTGTCTGGGACAGTGTGTACTCCTTGAGTTTTTCCGCATTGCGGTCAGCCCGTTTCTTTTCTCTGTTATAAGCAGCTTCCACTTCTCTGAACTGGTTTTTTATCATCTCTAAGTTGGCTGCATTTTGCGAGTAGCTGGCCTTTTCCACTTGAAGTGAAGACTCAAGGTCCAGGATCCGCAACTGGATAACTTCAGAGTTAACCTTAGACTCCCGATGGGCTGCTCTTTCCGATTCTATATCTTCTTCCAGTCTTTTTACTGTTTGTGCTGCTGTCTCCAGTTTCAGAATCAGTCTTTCCTCTCTCTCACGACTGTATTCCAGCTCATTCTTCTGACGTGAGAAGTTATCCATGGAGACATTTTTCTCTGCTTCCATTTCATGTAGCTGCTTATGCAACTCTTGAACCTTCCTGTTTTGGGACTGGATAACAGATTCCATTTCTTTCTTCATCTCCTGCTCTCTCATCTGAAGCTCCTCAATCTGGACTTTAAATTGTCCTTGGAGCCTTAAAGAATGCCGTTTCTCTTCCTCTAAGGCCATTCTGTCTGCACTTGCAGGCTCTTTTGCTTTCTCAGCAATATCTGTTACTGTCTCTGCAGTTTCTTTTGTGCACTCTGCATTCTCATCAGCGGCTCCTGCCGTCTCTGTGGCGGCTCCTGCCGTCTCTGTGGCGGCTCCTGCCGTCTCTGTGGCTGCTCCTGCCGTCTCTGTGGCGGCTCCTGCCGTCTCTGTGGCGGCTCCTGCCGTCTCTGTGGCGGCTCCTGCCGTCTCTGTGGCGGCTCCTGCCGTCTCTGTGGCGGCTCCTCTGTCAGCCCGCCAGTTCCTTGCTTGTCTATCTTGGACAATATCACCAAATGACTTCTCAACGCCAAGCTCCAATGGGGTGTCCATAATATTTGGATGGAAATCTCTCCTTGTCATGCCAGTCGCACCTTTCTCGTGTGGTTGAAGTATAGGAGCACTTCTCCGGTTAGCTTGTTGCACCCCCAGCGCCTTTATGCTGGTTGTAAAGTACGCCTTCTGTTCATTCTGGGTACTGATTCTCTGTGCTCTGACATCCCGGGTAACTCCAACTCTGGCAAGGATCTCAGCTTTGAGGTCATCATAGTTTTCTTTCATTTCTCCATTCAAGCTCAGATAAGCTTTCTGAGCTTCGCCCGTCAAATACGGGGCAATGAGGCTGGCCCAGTACCGTTTGTGCCACGCCTCCCTAATGGCTGTTCGCTCAAAAATGGTGAGGTATATGATAACATCATCATCCTCTGTCAGCTCCCAAAGAATTTCCTTGGCTCTGACTCTGGCCGCATCTTTACTATTTTTTTCCAGTATAGCTTCATTCTGGGCTAGCTGGATGGCCCACTTCCTAGTGAACTCTTGATGAGCAGCTGTGGCCTCTCTCATGTAGATTGTTTCCTCCTCTGCTTGTCGCTGCTGTTCCTGCTGCAGTTGCTGCTGCAGTTGCTGCTGGTGCTGTTGCAGTTGCTGCTGGTGCTGCTGATGCTGCTGTTGCTGCTGATGCTGCTGTTGCAGCAAGGCCTTCAATATATCCTCCATCACTGTACTGTACTGTGGGCTGTCTTCTTGCACTCAGACACTTCACGATCCCACCACTGCCACCAATGTAACAGGGCGCCCCCTTCTGTCGGGGTTTGCGTCCTGCACTTTCTTATCCTTTTTATACAGGGAGGAAGACACAGCAGGCTTGACAGAGTTTTACTGCTATTTATTGGTCAGCACAAAAACAGAACAAAAACAGTGCTTGTATTCAGCAACAAAATAAAACCCTACATAAACGTGCTTACTATACTCAGGAACGCCCTGACTATATCCTGCCAGCTTCTCTGGCTCCGGAGAGTGCCACCTTGTGGCCAGGGAACAAACAGTCTCTTATTTGAGTTGTATCGCCACCTTGTGGCCAGGGAACAAACAGTCTCTTATTTGTTATGTCGCCACCTTGTGGCCAGGAAACAAAACAGTCTTTTAATGTCTTTTCCTCTATGGCTTCTGCCAACAGTGGGTGAAGCCTAGGGTCCTTGTCACCCTCTTGAAATGAGGAACTATCACTTTCTCTCAATGCACTCTTCTTCCTGGGGCATTTGTACTTCTCATCCTCATAGGGTGAAAACAACATATATTTGTCACCAACCTTTCTATCCCTTGTTGCCTTCGGCTTCCCAGGGATGGGGTCTTTAGATAATCTTCTCTAAGTGGAGTATCTCTGATACCACAGGAGTCTTCTCTGTGAACAAACTCTGGAACTCCGCAGCCTTCCTGACTGTCTCGCTCCAGCACAAATCCCAGTTCTTAGGATCCCCGCAGCTGAGCTGTCCAGGGCTTTCACACACAGCTCACGGCTGTTAGGCCCAAGCCTAAGTGAGAGAAACTCCACCCATCTCTCTGCTGCTTTTAAAGGCAGTATCCAGCTGGGTTTCCATTTAGCCTCTGATAACTGTCTGGATTTAACTCTTTCCATTCTCTTACAGAGCTCTCTTGTGACCCCTAGTAGCACTCCATCACACTATGCTTAGCTACATTTCCAATCTGTAACAATAATTGCATTTCCTCACTTTCAATTATATAATGAGGTTTATAACATACTCCAACCAATATTCTTTTAGAATTTGCTCCTCCGCTATTTAACTCTACCCACAAACATTCAACATTATTGCTAGTTCCAGCATAAATATCTTCTCTGACTTAAATTCAGACTTAATATACAGACAATTCCCTCCTCCACTTTTACCATTTCCCCTATCTTTCCTAAAAAGGTTATAACTATCCAGATTATGAGTCCGGTTATATGATTCATCCCTCCACGTTTAAATAATGCCTAGTAAATCCCATTTCTAATTAATTGCTAATAATTCTAACTCACTAATTTTTTTTTCTTCTAATTTATGAGTTTGTAGTTTTGAAGTTACTTAGTAATAACTTCCTATTGACTATACTAACCCTTCCTCCATCTCCTCCTCCATGAGTAGTTGATACATCCCTTACTCCTTCTATACTTTCTATCTCATTACTTTCATCTAGTACCTCGCCCCCACCTACTAGTTTAAGAACTACAGCATTTCTACCATCCTATTCCGTAGCACACAAGCTCCCTCATCATTAATGTGCACTCCATTCCTGCTATAGAGATTGTACCCAAGTGAGAAGTCAGTCCAGTGCACTAATAAACCAAACCCCTTCTTAGTGCTCCACTTTTTTAGCCACACATTAAACTCCCTAAGCTCCTTCTGTATCCATGGGCTAGCTTGTGGCCCAGGTAGTATCTCAGAAAATACTACCTTGGAGGTCCGTGCCTTACGTTCCCTAAAACCATTATTTAAAAAACTCCATCTTCCACTAACTTTGTCATTGGTACCAATATGTACCAAGACCACAGGTTTATTTCCAGCCCCTCCCAATAATTTTTCTACCCGATCCACAATATGTCGAACCCGAGCACCCGGGAGAAAGCAAACTGTTCGCCTGCTGTGATCTAGGTGGCAGATCACCCTGTCTACCTTCCTAACAATAGAGTCCCCTATCACCAAAACCTGTCTGATGCTCTGCTTTTTCTGCCCTCCCACTCCTCCAGTAGAACTGTTTTCCCTGCTGATAGAACAGTTCTATCTGGCATTGCCATTCCTGAATGGACATCCCCAACAGTTTCACTCAATCTGGCAAATCTGTTGGTGCTTGCCAACTCAGTACTGGTCTGCTTCCTCCTCCTGTTCCCCCTGCTTCCCCTTTTAACTGTAACCCAGCTACATCCCTGGTCATCCTCATTAGTCTTAGCTCCCTCCTTCATGCTAGGCACAGCTAAACTTTGCTCAGTGAGCACCAACTTTCTTTCCAGTGGAGCAATATCACTAAGTGCTGCAATTCTTCTCTCCAGTACTCCAATGTGAGCTTCCAGAGAGTCAACATGCTTACACCTCTCCCAGAGGTATGGACCATGGATCATCTGTTCCAGTAGTGCATACATGTGGCAGGATGTACACTGAGTGAGATTGCCACTGGACTGACTCATAATTATCAACTACAAGATTCAGTGAGAAAAAAAAAATCACATATTATAATTGTCGAACTATGAGACGTTGTCACGATTTGCGTGGTGCGTACTATTTAGGCAACGAGCTCCAAAAGTGCTTATTGCTTGCAAGCCTCGCGAAGCAAGGTGAGCCGTTAACTATGAAGTTAACGGCCAAACCGAACAAAGCAGAAAACATGAAACACACACACAAAAAATAAAATACAACAAAAACATCACACACAGCCCAGGGGAACAGCCAGGACATCTGGGAGTCAAGTAGAATGTGAATTTAAGTTCATTTAGGTGAGATTCGCCAATCGAAAATTGCCTAAGAGAAAAAAAAAATGGCGGACAAAAACAATGAAAATGAGGCTACACGACACTGCGTACCACTTTCACAGAGGAACCTACGAGGTACAAAATACACTATTACAAAGCACGGCAAATTCTCATGACCCCGTAACACATAGACAATACACGCTATTTTAGAATCCTAACTTGCCACTAACAACATTTTGCATCTACAGTAAGACTTACAGAAATGAACCAATGGATTGCCCACGTGCACGCAGCCTATTTCTAATGCACTGTTACAACATTCATAAAGCTATATCCTCAGGCCAGCAACAGCCCCAATGGACATTATATGCTGCAGGACAATAAAAAGAGATTGTTACCTCTTGAGACTATTGATTGTTACATATATTAATTAGAAAAAGGTAAACTATATAATTTATTATTCAATTAATTCACTAATGAGTATTTAAAAAAATATTGAGACGAGCAAAAGGACACGCGAGTAGAGTATAAAAAGCTTAACATTGAGTGCCAAAAAGCATTGACATGGCTTCAAATTGTATTCACCTTCATTTTGTGACGGGCAAGTCGCTAATAACAATATATTTGTGTAAAGCTTTATTAAAAAAGTATATAAGTCTGCCCTCTTTTATTTGAACTCCCATCCTTTTATTTAAACTCCCACACTTATACTAGAACTGCACTTTACACTAGAAGTGTTTGCAAGCTCACAAGTTCACACCTTCCCCAGTTTAAATTTAATTTACTTTACATGCAAGAAAGAAATAGTGCTTGAATGAGAGGTGGAGTGTGTGGAATTTTGAACATGTAAAGGTAAGATATGTAATTAATAGTTACACCCAATGTTGGCATTGAGTTATTTGGAGCTGCAAGCTCATGGAGTGACTTTCAATTACATAGTTACATAGTTACCTAGTTACATAGTAATTTAGGTGGAAAAAAGACTTTAGTCCATCAAGTTCAACCTTTTTAGATCTCCTCTGATCTGCAATACGTGGATTTATTGTTAGCTGACCCAGAGGAAGGCAAACAGAAAAAAAAAAAAAACAGAAACTTTGCCAGTTGTCTCAACAGCGAAAAAAAATATAAAATTCCTTCCTGACCCCAGATACTGGTGATCGGATTTATCCCTGGATCAATATTCCATCTCTATGTATCCAAGATAGTCCTTAATGCCCTTTTTATTTAAAAATATATACAATCCATTTTTAAAGTTATCTATCGAATCCGCTGTCACTACCTCCTTTGGTAGATAATTCCACAGATTAACCACCCTTACTGTGAAGAACCCTTTTCTTTTTTTAAGGTGAAATATTTTTACTTCTAATCTCAAAGGATGTTCCCTTGTCAGTTGAAAACCTCTTTGCACAACAATTCCCTTTGACAAAGCCTTGTATTGACCCTGGATATATTTATAGAAGGTAATCATATCTCCTCTTAGACACCTTTTTTCTAGAGTAAATACGTTGGTTAGTCTTTCTTCATAACTTAGCCCCTCCATTCCCTTTATTAGCTTTGTTGCCCTTCTCTGTACTTTTTCTTCAGCTCTGTCCATTTTATGTAGTGCTGCCCAAAATTGTACTCCATATTCCAAATGAGAGCGTACTAGGGATTTGTATAGTGGGAGAAATATATTTGCTGCCCTTGCTTCTATACCCTTCTTAATACAAGCTAATATTTTACTTGCCTTTTGCAGATGGTGCTTGGCATTGAGCACTTTTACCTAGGCGGTTGTCCACAAGTACTCCCAAATCCCTTTCAATATCTGATAACCCTAGATTTGCTCCATTAAGATTATAAATTGCACGGCTATTTTTCCTTCCCAGATGCATAACTTTACATTTTATTTGTATTAAATCTCATCTGCCATTTAGATGCCCATTCCTCTAATTTATGCAAATCCCTTTGGAGGGAAAGTACATAATTTTCTGATTTAACTACCTTGCACAACTTTGTGTCATCAGCAAAAATGGATAATATGTTAAAAAGGAGGGGACCTAATACTGAGCCCCACATTAGTCCAATCAGAGTATGTTCCCTTTACAACAACCCCTTGCTTCCTGTCTTTTAGTCAGCTCTCAATCCATAAGCAAATATGTATGGCAATTCCTGTATCCCTCAGTTTGCTCAATAATCTCCCATGTGGCACTGTATCAAAAGCCTTTGCAAAATCCAAATAGACCACATCCACTGAGTTCCCTTTATCCAAGTTCCTACTAACCTCCTCATAGAAACTAATTAGGTTTGTTTGACATGACCTATCCTTCATAAATCCATGTTGGCTCCTATTTATAATCCTTTTTGAACAGACATATTCGTGTATATTATTGCTTTTTAACCCTTCTAAAAGCTTTCTCACTACTGAAGTGAGGCTCACTGGTCTATAATTCCCTGGATTTTCTCCTGCTCACTTCTTAAATATAGGTATCACCTCTGCCTTTCTCCAGTCATCTGGTAGAGACCCTGTGTTGAGTGAATCTTGAAAAATGTAATATAATGGTTTCGCTATTACAGAACCCAGCTCCCCCAGTACCCTTGCATGAATTCCATCAGGACCTGGGGCTTTATTAACATTTATTTTTTCCAACCTATTTTGGATTTCTTCCGGCGATAACCAGTTATTTGGTGAAGGTTGTGTATCCCCATTGTGTTGCAGTGACCCAACCACTGGTACCTTCCATGTGTATACCGAAGAAAAGAACCTATTTAGCTCATCTGCCTTTTCCTGGTCACTAATTATCAGACAGCCTATGTCACATTGTAATGTTCTTCTTGCTTCCTTCCTGGCCTTCTTCACATTTAAATATATTTAAAAAATATTTTAGGTTTAGTCTTACTCTCCTTTGCAACTATCTTTTCATTTTCTATTTTAGCCAGTCTAAAAGCGCCCTTTTGCAAGCCTTGTTGATTTCCTTGTACTTGCGTAAAGCAGTCTCTGTCCCCTCTTGTTTGTATATTTTAAACACTTGTTTTTTACTCCTCATCTTCATCTTTAATTCATTGCTAAGCCACATCTTGACATTGTTCAGTGCAGGGTTTGGGATGTTCAACCTGATAATAGACAAGTTTAGATCTATCCCAAAAACAGCAATTCATTGCTGTGGTTAGCAAAGTGAAACTCCAGTTGGAAAAAAGTGTCTTTGGCATGGGTTGGGATTTACTCCTTCTACTTTTATTTCCACATGGTATATAGTAATAAATATTTTTATTTAGTAAGGATTTGAATGTTGTCCATTTAGGTTCAGTATTTTTACCTGACAGTTCTCTGTCCCAGTCTATACGTTGTGTCACTGCACTTAGACCGTTAAAATCTGCCCTTTTAAAATTAATAGTTTTCGTTAGCCCCTTACAGTTATGCTTTTTTTTATTCAATCTCAAATGAGACTACAGTATGTTGTGATCACTGTTGCCCTATTTCCACATTTGATACTATATCATTAATATTTGTGATAACTAAATCTAAGATTTCTAGTTAGGTTCTCATCTCTAGTAGTTTCTTGTATAACCTGTGCCAGATAATCATCTCTGAGTACTCAAGAACCTGCTCCGCTTAGGTGAAATGCTTGTCTCATTTATCCAGTTTTTTTCAGGGTAATTAAAATCTCCCATTATTAGAACTTAGCTGCATTTCCAATCTGTAACAATAATTGCATTTCCTCACTTTCAATTATATTTGGGGGTTTATAGCATACTCCTCCTAATATTCTTTTAGAATTTACTCCTCCACCATTTAACTCTATCCACAAACATTCAACATTACCGCAAGTTCCAGTATAATTATCTTCTCTGACTATAGGCTTAAATTGAGGCTTAACATACAGACAAACCCCTCCTCCTCTTTTACCATTGCCTCTATCTTTCCTAAATAGGTTATAATCATCCAGATTAACAGTCCAGTAATGAGATTCATCCCACCACATTTCAGTAATGCCTATTAAATCCTGCTAATAATTTTAACTCTCCCATCTTTCCTGGAAAGTTTCTGGCATTAGCAAGCATACACCTTATGTTATGAGTCTGTAGTTCTGAAGTGCCTGCCACTGTACTTGAGTTACTTACAAATATCTCCCTATTGACTGTACTCCCCCGCCCCCATCTCCTCCCCACATGACTAGTTAATAAGTTCCTTACCCCCTCTATACTTACTACTCTATTACTTCTATCTCATCCCTCCGCCCAGTGCTCTAAAAACCCAAACCCCTCCGTAATGCACCACATTTTTAGCCACGCATTACCTCCCTAAGCTCCTTCTGCCTCCCTGGGCTAGCACGTGGCACTGGTAGTATCTCAGAAAATACTACCTTGGAGGTCCTTGCCTTCAGCTTATTACCTAGTTCTATAAAATCAATCTTTAGGACACTGCATCTTTCACTAACTTTGTCATTGGTACCAATAATTAATTTCCAGACCCTCCCAAAAATTTGTCTACACGATCCACAACATGCCGAACACGAGCACCCGGGAGACAGCAAATTGTTTGATTGCTGGGATCTGGGTGACAAATCAGAGTCCCCAACCACCAGAACCTTCCTGTTGCTCTGCCTATTCTCCCATCCAACTCCTCCTGTAGAACTGGTCTCCCTGCTGTTAGAGGGAACAGCTCTATCTGGCATTGCCATTCCTGAATGGACATCCCCAACAGTTTCACTTAATCTGGCAAATCTGTTGGTGCCTGCCAACTCAGAACTGGCCTCTCTCGTGCTCCTGTTCCCCCTGCTTCCCATTGTAACTGTAACCCAACTACCTCCCTGGACGTCCTTACTAGCCCCAGCGTACACACGCACTTACTGTTCAGGAGTAATCACAGAACAGATGATTTTGAGGAGTGAGATAGGAAGAATGGAAGAGGGATGGCTATGGCAGTGCTGGAGTTCAATTGTGTGTGCCATGAGGAATGAAAGCCCACCGGCTGGGTCCTAATCTTAGATGGGTAAGTTTATCCTCAATGGTGTGAAAGAGTACAGATTTTCCCTTCAAAAGTACATTAATTGAAGAGCCAACAAAAGCTCCCTGAAATAACAAACTACAGATTCACACTTGTAATCATTAACCAGAACAATTCTATTTGGAAATGGTTTAACATTTTATAGGCACGGGAATAACGTAAAAATCATGCATTAAACAAAAAGTCAACATTGCTCAAGTCCACCATATCCACTTGAACATTCATCCTCTTGAGTCTCAAACAATTGGCTTCTCCAGGGTGCTGAAGAAATAAGGAAGAGAGCTCCATGCGCAGGGAATTGTATTCAGACAATCGGAAGGGTGCCTACTTTCAATGGTAATAGCTCCAGTATGATGGTGATGACAGCATGTTTGGTCCCTATCATAATCCCCCCAGCATGTGATTGAGATTTCAAACAGGTGAGGCCAGGCCACTGATCCCTCTGACAGAAGAGCCCATCAACATTCTTTAGAGTTCCTTGTCGGTATCAAATTTAAAGTTTTAAGTCTGTAGAATCAAACTTTAAAAAAAGTAGGAGGCCATTATTCCCTGTGAATCAATTCAACTGGATAAGGCCGGCTGCAGCTTATTTAAGGCCTTACAATTGCCATAAACCCTTTCCCAATGTCCGCATATGTTACAATCCAATCCCAGGGCAGCAGCTTGTGTCAGAAGTAGGCAACTATTAAAAATAGTCGGTAGTCAGGTGCAGTCTGGACAGGATGGGACGTGAGGGTCATTTTAACGGCAGGGAAGGCTTATTCTCCAACTGGTGTCCAGTTGATCAGTTGAGGCATTTCTTCAATGGATTAGTAAGAGGCCATAGAGATGTATTCAGGTACAAATGTACAGTAATATCCTGCTGTACCTAAGGTAGTCATAACCTGCCATTAGGTCCGAGGGAGGGCCACTTAGCTACAGATTCTACATCAGCTGGCTCAGGATGGATCTTCTCAATACCTACCCAAGCACTGCACTTCTCCCTTACCAAACTGGCACTTTTCTTGTCAAATAGTCAGGTCCAGAGCTATAGCTAGGTGTTGCAGACAACCATCCCATGCCCTGATAAATATGCCAATATCATTGAGGTAAGCATAAACAAAAGTATGACAACAATGCAGCAAATGATCTACCAGCCTCTGCCAAATGGCATCAACGCAAATTGTTAAAGTCCAGATGGGGTAACACAAGCAGATGTTTCCTTAGCAGACTCCAATAGCGAGATCTGCTAATAGCCCTTGGTCCAGGGTTGCCTAGTAGGAGGCCCCAATTAATGTATCTCAGTAATTGGATCTGATACTTTTTTGTCATTGAGCTTCTAGTAGTCTACGTGCAATCCTTCTTTGGGACGAACACTACATGGGAGCCTCACAGACTACAGGATGCCTTAATCACACCTATAGCTTACATTTCCTGAATCTCTTTCAGAATGCTATATTTTAATAGTTCAGGGACTCAGCAGGATGGTTGTTTAAGTATGGTCTGATCTGAGATGTGGATCTTATGGGTAATCAGAGAGGTGTGTGTAGAAAATAGCTGGGGTTATCGGGCTAGCGCAATACGAAGCTGTTGTTCCTCTTGGTTTTTATGGTTAGGGAAAATAATGGTATGGCTGTCTTGATCCTCCAGAGTGGGAGCAAATACTTAGGGGAGTATCCCTTCCTTTTGGTGCTCACTTACCATCTGGAGGATCCCGGTATTGGTATGGCTTCAACATATTTACATGGAGAGCTTTTTACATGTGTTTATATATATATATATATATATATATATATATATATATATATATATATATATATATAGTGTCACTCAATTTCCTTATGACAGTGTGGGTCTATCCCAAAAAGCCTGTAGCTTTTATTGGGGGTTAGGTACAAGTACTAAGCTGTATTGGCTGGAAGAAACTTCCGGTGGTTGTAGGAGACCCTCTTTAGCCAGCCCAGTCACGGCTTCCAGTTGGTCTCTGAAACTCAGATATAGAACAATCTAGGAGGTTCAATTTACCCATTAGTGTTTGCCACTCTGTTAGTCATGATGAAGTTAAAAAAAAAGGATATTTGTAATAGGCTAACAACTTTATTTATTTAACATTGGAGAACAGCTGCGATTAAAAACTCTTCAAGATTACATACATTTAAAAACAATGAAGGGGGGGGCGTGGCTAACCAGCGAAGTCACAGGACGCACAGTGCTGCAGCTCCGCACATAGACACGCAATAATTAGGTCTAACTGTCCCTTTACGGGGGAAAGCGGGAATAATTTTTGCACATCCGTGCCCAGAAGAGTCCGAGGAGTGCGGGGGTACGTTTTTTGTCCCTCCTCGGACGGAATCCGGACACCGCGTGGTTGAGGCCTATCCCATCAGGCCTCCCCGGTGTGAAATCAGATCATCCCATCCGGCCCCCAGCTACTCCAGAGCTGCGAGAAGCCCAGAGCTCTTGAGAGCACGCGACGAGAACCCGCCACCCGGAGTGCAAGGGGTGAGTGGGCCCAGGGGCGGGCAGCAGAGCCCAGGAACAGCACATGTGAAGGCTGTCCGGAGGAGCAGAGGCTGGGGAGGAGAAGGGGAACGCGCAAAGGCTGGGAACACAGGAGGGGGGCAGCCAGCTAGGCATCCAACCCACCCCAGTAATAAGGGTAAAAGGCCGCAGGGGACCCCAAACATCAAACCCCATCAAACCCCACGATACCTGCACATCAGCCAGACTCCAGCAGGAACAATCCCTCTGGGAGAGTTTCCCGCCAAGAGGATAGGAGGCCATCTTGGAGCACAGAATCAGCAGAGGGTGAGTTATACAGGCACCCCACGGACACTAAAAGCAAGACACAGGGCCCCTCACTAATACAGCTTCTACGATAGCAATTCCCCAAAATAGAAAGCAAAGACAGCTTAAAGAGCAGAGGGGCAGCAGGAGAAGGGACCCCAGGAACCATCTAGGGGTCAAAGAAAAGAAAAATCACAGTAAAGGCTGCTGCCAATAAGCAGGGCTCTCTCCCCGCCTCACAAGAAGCCCTGAAGGAGCTGAGGGGCTCCAAGAAAGCCCAAACAAATCCAGGCAGGCTACCCATCTTATCTGAGGTGGGGACACATGAACTAACCTTCCTTTCATGCCACATACAGGTGGTGGCGGCCATTTTGTTCCCTAGAGTGGGGGAAACTGAGCACAATTATCCAACCTGGAGGGGTGCAGGGCCCCTGGTCCATCGGGAAGTTGCAAGACTATTTAAAAGGGCCCTGGACTGAACTAGGCTAAGCACCCTTGGCACAGCATAAGGAGAGCTTTTACAGTACCCTGTGGCTTCAAATGGGAGCTGGTTAAATGCAAGTTAAACACCCTCCACAGAGCATACATACTGAACTGATATCCATAGCTATGTTAAACTAACAAGAAGGAGGAGGCCTTGCCTGGGAAGACACAGCGCAGCTATACAGTACGTCAATGTATTAGCCTAAAAGAAAGGGATAAGAACATGGGAATCCCCGCTACAGACAACTAAGCCTCATGCCTCAGGAATCGGTCTAACAACGGCACCCCAGTGAATTACAAATGATAACCTGCATGGAAAATGAAGGGTAAATCACGCAAGAGCTCGGCAGCTAAAGGAATTCCAGAACACTTCCAAACGCTCCCAAAACGTCAACCCTCGCCCCAGAGCCCCACTGCAGATCTATCTGACAATTCAGACATGGAGGGAGGACAAAAGAATACTCTACAGGAGCCGGAGATGATAGACAAGATTATCAGAAGATTTGAAATCCTACTAAAGACCCAACTTTCCCAGGCCGTGCAGGACTTTAAGAAAGAAATCCAAGAGCTGGGACAGAGAACCCATATTCTAGAGAACCTCACGGACCAATTGGTCTCAACTCAAGGGCAGGACAGGAAAGATATCTTGGCTAATTCTGCCAGAATCACCCTCCTGGAAAACAAACTGGAGGATATTGAAAATCGGTCCCGCAGAAATAACATTCGATTTAGAGGGATCGACAAACGGGTAACTAACCTGGTACCCTACATCAAGGAGGTGGTTCGGTCCTTGCTGCCGGAAGGAGAAGATGAAGAGATTGAAATTGAAAGAGCTCATAGAGCCCTAGGAGCATCCATTAACCAGAGTCTACCTAGAGACACTATAGTCCGATTCCTCCGACAAAGAACAAGGGACAATATCCTTTCTGCTGCCAGAAATACGCCACAGGTGGTTGGCCCAGATGGATCCCAACTACAGATTTTTGCGGATATTGCCCCATCCACTCTGCTCAAACGCAGGGAAATGAAACCAGCTTTAAATGTTCTTATAAAGAACAAGATCCCGTACAAATGGGGTTTCCCATTCCGCTTACTGTTCCAAGCCGGAGGAGCCACTTATTCTGCTGTCTCTTTGGATGACTGCCAAAAACACTTGATCCAGCTCAAACTGGCCACCAGCGAAGAGTTTCGTGTACATCGAGCAGAGAGGCCAAAAGACAGACCATCAAGGCAGTGGACAGATATGCCGGTTCACAAAAAACAAAGAAACCAAAGAGAGACTGCATGCTCGCTACAATCTGAGCCTGGGACCTCCGGCAGGCTCACCCCAAACACTCCCCCCTTACCGGTGGATGAAGGGTGAACTTTAGCAATATTTAGAAATGGGAGAAATATTAAATCAACGTACAAAAGGTTTAACATTAGTTAGTAAATCTAACAGTGTATACAAATGTCATTGTATATTGTAAGTTGAAACACATACGTTTAGAGATTACCCTAGAGAAGAGTGAGCTCATGCCAAAAAGTTTATAGTTCTAAATACATTTTATTCTTACATTGCTGGTGTTTTCCCAGGTACAGGCCTAGTCCAGGGTTGTTGTTTAGTAGGGTAAAGTTATTACTTGCCTATTAGGGAACTGCTCGAAGGTATACTTTTTCCTCATACTAGGGACTGGGAGAGGACAATTTTCCCTCTCCACCCTAGGCACTTAGGTGCAATCGGTAAAGTTTATTGAGGATCACTGTCTTTGAAATGTTCTCAGGTTATCTTCATCTGTTTTTCTGTTATGTCTTATTATTTAATTACTGTTTTACTAGCTTGCTGGCTGTTCTTTACTCTCCATTCCTGAACGTAAAACAACCCAAAGGTAATCCCATCAGGTTAGAAAACAGCCGTCCCTCAGACGATAGACTCCCAGGGGGTATTCCCGCCGGGTCAAGGACCGGTCCCCTCTCCCAGCATATCTCTCCAGGCCTCAAGGCTATAGGGACTCCTCCTCTGGATTGGGGTAAGTCAAAATATCGCTGCACTACTCCACACATGGTAGAAAATCTGAATAATTTAGATATAATATTCCTATCACACAATGTCAAAGGTTTTAACTCACCATTTAAACGTCGCTCGGCTTTCTATCCTATAAAGATAGTAACCCCTCTGTCATATGCAGGAAACCCACTTTGTCCACAATAACCACCCAAATTTTCTCCACAAGAACTACCCAACGGTTTTCCTAGCCAACCAAAGAACTAAAAAAGGAGGGGCGGCTATACTCCTTCACAGGAACTTCCCTTTTACTCTAGAACACAGACAGACAGATCCAGCAGGTAGTTTTGTAATAATAACAGGACTAATACAGGGCATTAAGACAACCCTTGTCTCTATTTATGCCCCCACAACTAACCCACATCAAACGGTAATAAATGATCTAAAAATGCTAGACAAGCCAGGGCTCGGAAAAATAATAATAGGGGGGGGACCTGAATCTGGTGATGGACCAGACGCAAGATAGGACGGGGAAGGGGGGTCAAGAGAGGTTCACAAAGAAAATAAAGATAATTAAACGCTTACTCCTTAAGTTAAACTTAACAGACGTCTGGAGGGAAACACACCCTACGGCTAAGGAATATTCCTTTTTCTCCCAAGTACATAATACCTATTCCAGGATAGACTACATATTGGCAGATTCCTCACTATTAGACCAGGTAAAGAGATCAGAACATACTCCCTGTACATGGTCTGATCATGCCGCCGTAAAGATGGCATTGAGCTGGGCTACAGGGGGGAGGCCCATACTCTCTTGGAGACTGAACGAACGAATTCTAGCTAACCCAGAGGTCAAAAACCAAATTTCCCAAGATCTGGATCTTTTTTTCCAGATTAATCTCACCCCAGAAGTAAGGGCAAGTATTGTATGGGCCACACACAAGGCCTATATCAGGGGATCCCTTATTAAAATCGCCTCTCACCAGAAAAAACAAAGAAAAGCTAAAGAAATTGAACTTCAAGCAGAACTAACAAGACTAGAAAAACTAAACCAATCCAAGCAGGACTCCAAAAACAGACAAGCAATTGAAAAGGTTAGGACGGATCTAGACGCTGTCCTTCCAGACCAAACTGAGAAAGCCCTAAGGTGGACTCAGCAAAAATTCTTCGACAAAGCAAATAAACCGGGCCCACTCCTAGCCAAAAAGTTACAATCAAAAAATACACAGAATAAAATACACCAAATAAAAACACGGTAGGGCGAGCTCACAGCAAACCCAAGTAAAATTAAGTCTACCTTCACCAATTACTTTAACTCCCTCTATGAAGGATCCCCATCTCTCAACCGTAATGAGATGAAATCATTTCTCAATTCAATTGATCTCCCCACCATAACGGGGGAAGAACTGGGAGCCCTTAACGCCCCAATATTGCTAGACGAGGTGCGTAAAACGGTTCACAAACTTAAAGAGGGTAAAGCTCCGGGACCAGACGGTTTTACCAATAACTATTATAAAACATTTATAGAAACGTTGGGACCACACCTAGTTACACTCTTTAACAACATTTTAGCAGGAGAAAAAATACCTGCAGAGCTTAACACTGCTGAAATTGTTCTATTCCCCAAGGAAGGGAGGGATCCCCTAGAAATGAAAAACTACAGGCCAATCTCACTCCTAAATTGTGACATGAAAATTCTATCCAAAATCATGGCAGACAGACTAGCTTCTTTCTTGCCAAGACTGATTCATAATGATCAGGTAGGCTTTGTAGCCCACAGACAAGCGGGAGACAATATAAGGAAAGTCCTTAACCTCATACACAAAGCCAAAATCTCCAAAACCCCTACATGTCTTATGGCCTTTGATATAGAAAAGGCTTTCGATTCTCTAGAATGGCCTTATCTATTCGCGACCCTAAATAAATTTGGTATCAGTGGACAATTCATTAACCTACTGAAATCTTTCTATAGCTCCCCTTCGGTGAAACTGAAACTCCCAGGTCCTGTGACTCCGAATATAGCAATAGGAAGGGGGACTAGGCAAGGATGCCCGCTATCACCCTTACTTTTCGCTATGGCTATGGAACCCCTAGCCAGGGAAATCAGGGCAAATTCGGAGATCTCCCGAATTAAGGTGGGACATCACCACTTCAAGATTTGCATGTTCGCAGACGATCTACTATGCGTAGTAACCAACCCAACTAACTCAGTTCCAGAACTCATTAAAACACTGGAAAAGTTTGGCCGACTATCGGGCCTAAAACTAAACTTAGAGAAAACAGAGACCCTGGCGATAGATGTTCCGGCAACAGAAAAAAATAGTCTACATGATAAGTATAAATTTAATTGGGACATAAAATACATAAACTACCTAGGAATAAGGTTAACGGCAAACCTGGGGGATCTTTACAATGAGAACTATTCTAAGCTACTAAAAACCTTGATTACAGATTTAGGTAGATGGACGAAATTTCGCCTCTCCTGGGTGGGGAGAATTAACACAATAAAAATGAACATTTTACCCAGACTCCTTTACCTGTTTAGAACCCTCCCGATCCCGGTGAGAAATAAAGAATTGTCTAATTTCCAAAGGCAGATCTTTAGATTCATTTGGAACCAGGGCCCATCAAGAATCGCGAAAAGAATCATGTATCTGCACAAACTAGATAGAGGATTATCCTGCCCTAACTTTAAACTTTATTACAAGGCCGCTCAATTATCCTGGTTGCCAATCGCCCATTCCGTGTCACATCAACCAGCGTGGGTTTATATAGAAAACCAATCAATGAGACCTTTGACTTGGGACACAATTATGTGGTTTCCAGATATTCCCCCCAAATTGAGAAATATTCCCAATCCTATGATAAAACACACGCTCACATGCTGGAAATGGGCCCACACACACACGAAATTATTTCCCAAACCTTCTTACATGATCTCACTCCTTAATCACCCTCAGATGTCAGTTGGCCTAAACTTGGCTTCCCAACACTGGTGGAGGAGCAAAAAACTAGATAGGCTGGGAGAGTGGATTGAGAAGGGGCAAATTATCTCGTTCGAAAAATTAAGGGACAAACATGATCTACCCTTGACAGAACACTACAATTTCTGCAGGCTTAAACATCTCGTATTAACCTTGTTAGAGTACCATACAATTCCGGAAATGAACTGGCTATCAAAAATGAACGAAAGGCACCCTAGGGTTGCTTTACAAAACATTTAATGCCAGACCGGTAGGTCTCAAATTTAAACACATGGTAGACTGGGAATCTGACATAAATACGAATTGGGATTTAGGTAAATGGAGGATAGCTTGGTCCAACATCTATAGGGGCTCCCTGAACTATAGCATTCTAGAAACTGCCATCAAGGTGCTACACAGAGTATACATAACCCCGGAAAAGCTCGCTAAATGGAAAAAGTCAGAAAACCATTTGTGCTTTAGGGGATGCCAAGTAGTTGGGACATTTCCCCATATATGGTGGTCCTGCCCCAAAGTAGCAAAGATATGGGACCTGGTTTCGGAACTAGCCTCGGACTTATTCCGTACCCAGGTGGACAAGTCTATAGACAACATGCTGCTGGGGATCCCCTTTAACACCCTTACACCTCCCCAAAACAGGCTGCTGCAATACATAACCCTGGCAACCAAGAGCCATATTGCTAAATCCTGGAAATCCAGTAACCTAAACTTCCAGCTGATCAAACATAAGATAAATTATATTGCCATCAACGAAAGAATCACCCACCTACTGGATGACTCTATGGACAACTTCAGGAAAATATGGGACTCATGGATAGTATACATAGGCCTAGCCTTAGGTTGTTAGGACTAATGTCTAGTTAAAAAGTAGAATCTTTCCTTCAAATAGGTCGGACTGAAGGCCTAGGGAGGAATTATGGGAAGGGAGTGGGGGACATCCTCATTATAAATTACCTGGATTAGGGGATTCCATAAGGGACAGGCCAGCAAGCAGTTTAAGTTTGTAGTTTTGAAACACGTTTTTAAAAGATTTATGTTCAAAATAAAATGGAAAAAAAAAGAAAAAGAGATAGTCACTTTATAGGTACCATAGCCTTATGGCTCGATGTGCAACAGGCAAACATTCATCTTGACTGTACATGCAGTGGTGTCACAGAGTTTTCTTATGTTGCTGTATACAAATACATATATGTTGGGATTCATGGATGTACGAAAACCAGAAAGGCCTGCGAGCCAAGGTACAATGTGTAAATTGATATATGACATATGGTGACAATAAAACTCATTGTTATAAAAAAAACAAAAAACAATGAAGAATAATTTTCTCCTCTGGCAAATTGATTTTATCCAATTTTGTATCTTTTTGTGTAATCGCTAATCTGCCTCTTATTTATTCAAAAAAATATATATAATTATTCCACGTAATAGTTTTATTCACAGAGTTTTAGCACCGTTTATGTTATGTCCTAAGCTGTCAATGTATTCTTTTCCATTTATTAGCGTCAGCATAGATAACACTTTCCATAGTTTTTCACAATGATCTAGGGGAGTGATTATTTATTCATATTTTTCCTTAAGAATATAAAGACATTAATTCAATATGGGTAGCAGTCCCTAATTTCAGCCAAATATAGTGGAACACAGCACTTCCCTAATATTTACAGCAAAGGCAATAAAAAACTTGGGAGGAACTCCTTCATCTTTGCATATCAATATGAATACTTCCTTATCATTACTGAGTTATTTCCCTTAGATATTTTGGATCTTTTATAGGGAACAGCAATGGATTACAGATTTTAAGGTCATACAGTGAAAATCAGACTCCCCAGATCTCCTTAATCAGAACAGAATGGGAGTTCTATTGGAGTCTGATATTTGGTTGGATTTAGGCTTAGATTCCTGTGATCACTAGTGGCATCAGTCACAATCTGCTTCTGCAAGGAGGCTTGATATGAACCTAGTTCAAACCTACCCCAGCAGAATCATGTAGTTCTTGTTTGCTGTGGTACAAAAGATTGCTTCTGAAGAGGGCAAGGCCCAAAGGTACAGGCAGAGAAAACTGGATACAGTTTACTAGTGGCCTATGGCAAGACCACTCTCAAGTCAGGATACAAAACACAGAAATAGAACTAGAACTGAACCTTTATTGAATTATCAAACCAACATATTTATACTCTCCCATACCACACCCTTGTGTACCTTTGTGTATCTGCCTTGTAGCCTTGGTTGCTATAAAAATTAAGATAACACCCATCAGATATCTAAATGATAAGCCAGGTGTCCATGGCAAGCTGGGACAGAAAACCTTGATGTAAAGCTCAAGTGTTTACTCAGTACTGCTAAGGAGCAGTTATCTGCCTTAACTCAAAGCCTGTATGTTCTATATCACATTTTACCTCTCATAATATCTTATTACTAGGATACATATATAACCACACACAATAATACATAATCCCAGTGCAACAATGTCATGCTCCCTTGGCCACATCCAAAATTACTGGTAATATTAGTCCTTAAACAATTTAATCATGACAGTGTCCTTTCACCTGCCCTTGGAAACTGACCTCCTCCTATCATCAAAGGCCTCTTTCCAGGCTAGAATATCTGAGTCTGTGACCTGTTTTTCAAAGGGGGGCTGTTTACCCTTCCTTTTGGGCCTATTTCGGGCTCTCCTATGTTTATAGGGGCGCTAAGGTCGATATCCCACCGAAACTTCCTGGTTCATGTTGCGTTTCTACGTGCTGAGGCGTCTTTGTCAAAGGGGAAAGGGGCATTGCCAGCTCTTTATAGTTTTTTAGTTGCTATAGCAACATATTGCTTTCTGTGTAAACCTGTTTTTGAATTGCAAAGATGTACTGGTCCAGAAATAAGGAGTTTAAAAGTTATCTAATTAAGACAGTGATTGTTACAACAGTATGTATGAATTCTTTAGGATCTAGTATGTTTATTTATTGAGTTAACATTGAGATGTAGTATATTTAGTTAACAATTGCATTCTGATTTTATGTTGCCTCTCACCCATTTGTGAACTTCTATCTATTGCCTATTCCATCAAATAGTTATAGGTGCATAGATATCTTCTTATCTTACATCTCACAGAAAAACTATTGAATATGATGATATGATGAGGTATGTATATATATATATATGTATATATATATATATATATATATATATATATATATATACATATATATATATATATATATATATATATTGTGGTAGATTAGCCTGTTACCTTGTAAATTACCAGCCAGGAATTCAGGTATTCTTTTAATATTTTATTTAAAAGTCTCAATTTTATACAAAAATAATAAACACTCTCTTCATCTGTGGAAAAAGGGGGAGCATTCGGCCCGCCCGTCTCTGCGAAATGCTGCAACCACCAGAAACCCTTTAGATTGTAATTGTTTGTATAAATCCCTCATTAGAGTCTTTTGAAAGACAGTGACACTTTCAGTTATACTGCTGCCTTCTCCCTGGGGTTAAATGTCCACAGACTCTAAATCGGAAAACTGCTTTCTCAGCAGATTCACTTGCCTTGTAGGCCCGAGTTGCTCCTGCAGACAGCTCTGTTCTGGAAACCTGTTCTGCTCCTGTAGACGGCTCTGCTCGCTAAACCAATGTTGCTCCTGCAGACAACTCTGCTCTGGAAACTTGTGCTTCTCCTGTAGATGGTTCTGCTTGGTGAACCAATGTTGATCCTGCAGACAACTCTGCTCTGCACTTCAGACTGTCTCTCCTTGCAGACAAAAAAAAAAAAAACTTTACTCCAAACACACCTCCCCTTAGTTGCTCTGTAGGGCTTTTTAAATCATCCTGATAAGAATCAGGTGCACTGGCTGATTGAGCGGCAGTCCCAATTAACTCTTGCTTATCCTGCCTGGATATATGGGTCTGCTCAATCTCAGGTTTATATATACTCCTTGCTTGAATCTGTTACGATATATAGGTATATATATATATATATATATATATATATATATATATATATATATATATATATGAGAACAAATGGAGTAGTAGGGAGGCACGTATACTATGAATGGTGGATAAAAGAAGATCCGTAAGTTGCTATTATATAGGATAAGAAAAGAAGAAAAGGAAAGGCAACTGTTGTACGGATCAGAAATACAAATATATCAGTGTGATTAACATATGATGAGGGAGACGATGAATAGGACACCAATGATCTCAATGGTAGCATTAAAGAATGTATTACAGGACATATTTAAATGAATCAAGGAGTCCACTCATAGAATGGCCTATGGGGTATGCAGATAGCACAACCAAAAGACCAAACCATTCAAATCATAGTAGGCTCCAGCAAGCAACAAATTACAGCAGATAATGTGAAAGCAATAATGCTTAAACCTCAATTAACTAATCGGTAACCCGACGAAAACAGAAAAAAAAGGGGAAAGGAAAAACAAAGAATATTAAAGGAGTGATAAAAGGTATATAGTGTTTGAGACAGGTTAAATGATTACTCATGTGAGTATCAGGCAGGTGTAGGGGGAAGAAATTCCCACATTCCCCACTAAGGTGTAATGGCTCAAAAATAATTGATTATAATAGTCTCCATAAAAGAGAACTACCAAAAAGTACACTGGTCATCCTGAAGGGAGAAGGCAGCTCAATAAAAAAGATCTCTGCATGTGCACTATAGTCTAGGAAAAAAGAAGATTTTATGTGTATATAATATTAATATGCACATGAAGATATAGATAGTCCTGACCTAATAAGGGACTATAGTGGTTAAAGAAGCAGTAACTGCGTCATATATGTCTATATACTGGCTAAGTAGTATCCTGTAATATATCCCCCCCCCCAAAAAAAATGGACAGTAACTATAAAGTAGTAATGACCTGTCACAAAATGTACATATACTAATCCTGAGGAATATAACGGGCTTAGCCACTAAAGATGGCATAAGTGTGTACTGGAATGCAAATATTGCCTGATAATGATGAGGGAAGCCAAGAGGTGATTCCTCTAGTAGATAATGGTAGCACAAAAGACTGTTGCTGTGCTAAAACAGAAGCTGAAGGCTTACCTGCTTGTTTAGCTCCCTCTGACCAGCCTGATACTCACATGGATTCGCTTGTTCGGCGTCTGACGTCACAGACGCTGTACCATGGCTCAGAGCACCAAAAAATCGTGCATGCGCTATCCGGATCTCGCGCATGCACAGTGAAACCGACGCGCGTTTCGCGATGGGAATCGCTTACTCATGGGGCTGTATTAGTCAGCCTATTGACTCCTTATATACCCAGGGAGTATAGAGACCCCTAGTGGGCAAAGTTATGATGACAGTAATGTGAAAAAATGACAGGTGCTGGAACAGGAGAGAGATATGATTAGCAACCAACTAATTAGAAAAGGGGCAGTGTCTGTGCTCATGCCTAGGCCTGTGTAGTTGATGTTCTCATTAAGTCCATGTGGAGTTATGGTATTGAGTAGAAAAATCCATCTACTTTCAGCTCTCACAAGGGCATTTTCTAAGTTTCCTCCACGAATACCCAGAGTTACATGCTGGATCATCCAGCATTTAAGATCTTCAGGATTGGATTTATGAAATTTATAAAAATGGCTTGCAACAGATGTTAATTTTCGTCCATTTTCCAGATCCTTCTTGCTGTTCCTAATGTTTCGGACATGTTCGCTTATTCTTTTTCTCACTTCCCGGCTCGTCATCCCAACATATTTTTTGTTGGGGCACGTGCATTCAAGCACGTAAATAACTGATTTGGAGCTGCAGCTAAAGAAGTTCCTCACTTTGTGATTGTTGCCCATGTGATCCAAAAATAATGTTGTATTTTTAATATACGAACAATATCTACAATGTCCACATTTGTGGCTTCCCAAGGTTTGTCTTGTAGATAATTTAACTGTTTTCCTGACAAAGTGGCTTTTAACTAACGTATCATTTAACGATGGAGCCTGTCGCCAACTGGCCTGTATTTTGTCTGGTAGTCATTTTTTTATGTCAACATCTGTCTGGAGTACATTCCTGTGTTTGTTCAGTATGTGTAATACTTCTTTCCACTGGCCATTAAAGGAACTGACAAATCTAATTTGTTCGTCGTTTGGGGTTTGTTTTGTTTTTGGGGTCAGGAGATCTTCTCGTCTGAGGTATAGAGCCTTGTGGAATGCTCGTTTAGTGGCTTTATTGCTATAACCTCTTGCTCTAAGCCTTTTCCTCATTTCACTTGCTCTTATTTTGAAGATATTAATATCCGAGCAATTCCTTATCAGCCTCATAAACTCACCAAAGGGAATAGCACATTTAGTGCTTGGAAGATGTGCACTTGTGAAATGTAAGATACTATTAGTGGCTGTCTTTTTTCTGAATAAATCAGTGCAGATAGCGCCATCTTCACTTTTGTATATCATTACATCCAAGAATTCCACTTTGACTTGATTTATTGTATAGGTGAGTTTTAGGTTGAGATCATTTAAATTTAAGATTGATATATACTCCATAAAGAGATCCTCAGATCCATCCCATAATAAAAACAGATCATCTATGTAACGAAGCCAAATAAGGATATGTTGGGTGTACCTGGATAGATTATCGGCCAGGGCTACTTCCCGTTCCCACCAGCCCAGATATAGGTTGGCATATGTGGGAGCGCATGAGGTTCCCATGGCTGTACCTCTGACTTGGAGGAAGAATCTATCATCAAAGACGAAGTAGTTGTGGGTTAGAACAAAATGCAGTAGATCAATTAAGAATTGATTTCTTTCCTGCTGTTGAGCTTGGTACATCTTCAGAAAATAGCTGACTGCATTCTCCCCCATCTGGTGTTTGATGGAAGTGTATAATGACTCCACATCACAGGTAATCAAATAGGTGGTATCTGATAGGATGATCCCGTCCAATTTGTTAAGGAGATCCATAGTGTCTCGGAGATATGAGGCTAAATCAGTTACATATGATCGTAAATTGAAATCAATAAACCTACTTGCTTGTTCACATAAATTGCCATTGCCAGATATAATAGGTCTGCCTGGTGGTTTCAATTCATCTTTGTGTACCTTTGGTAGCAGATACAAAGTGGCAATCCGTGGTTTACTAATTTCTAGTAATTTAAATTCCTTCTTAGAAATAACTCCATTGTTATATGCCTCCATGACAAATTTGGTATATTTGTCAGTAAATTCCAGGGTAGGATCTCCCAAGAGTTTCTTATAGCATCTCTTGTCAGATAACTGTTTCATGGCTTCATAGGTGTAATCTTCTACGCGCCAGAGTACGATGTTACCACCTTTATCTGATGGTTTCAAAATTACATCTGGCCATAACCGAATTTCTTTAAGGCATTTTTGTTCTTCTGGTGTCAGATTTGATCCATAAATACAGGAGAGTTTCTTCAAATCCGGAACTACCAATTTGGTAAAGATATCAACTTGTGGGCAAACGGTGAAAGGTGGAACAAACTTGGATTGAACGTGAAGTTTGTTACTTGTTGGATCCATGGGTTTATCAATCATGTTTTCACAGTATAGGTCACAAAAATCTTCAAAAGCTTGTTGTTCTATTACAGCAGAGTTGGTTTCTTCTTTCTCGAAGAACTTCTTTAAAAGTAGTTTTCTCCCAAATAGGTTTACATCCTTGACAACTTCAAAGATATCAAGGGTGTTAGTCGGTGAGAATGATAAGCCTTTCTGTAAGGTTTGGATTTGCAGAGGACTAAGAATTCTGTCTGTTAAGTTGATGATCTGTAAGGTATCGTCTACCATCTTTTCTTCTTCACCATCCAGGGTCTGTCTCTCTGTGCAGAGTTCATTTGTCTGTAGCCCCACACCTCCCGATCTCTCAGATTCATTTCGGTGTTCTGAGACTGAAGATTTTGTCTTTAGCGTTCCAAATCTGATCTGTTGCTTCTGTCCCGTGCTCTTCTCGTCACATAGCCCCTCCTGGGGCCAAATTCTAAAAAAGGTTTCAGAATACCTCCTCTTTGAGCATTGTCATCAAAAGTGCCTTCATTATCTTCTATGGCTGATGAGTCATAATCAGATGAGGATTGGGCCACTGTGGGTGGATGTCTTGATCTATTGGATGGTCTTCTATGTCTATATTCTTTATGATCCCAATTGAATATACGGCCATTTTCAAAATCCTTGGTGTCCCTGTTCATTTTGTGTCGTTTGTTGTTGACGATTTCTTTCTCCTTCTTTTCTAAATCTTGTTTTATGGTAAAATATACATTCTGGAAATCAGTCATAGACTCAAATTTCTTTAGCTCTTTGCTTAGCTCATTAATTTGTTTGTCTGGATCTTTGATAATGTCATTTTCATAATCAGATAGAATGGCAATAAGGGTTTCAGAGCAGGATATGAGTGCTTGCTCCCATCTTTCTTTATATGTATCAATATGAAATGCGTACGACGGGAATACTCGTACTCTTAGGCCCCTTGGAATGATATGTTTAGCCAGATACTTATCAAAAGTACTCTTATTCCAGAATGACCTTAGATGTTTGTACATTAAATATGATAATTGTCTCAGACCTCCTTGCCAGTCTGTAGCATCCCTGGTGGGGGTAACATCCAGATTGGCGAAGGTCTTATCTACCTCCTCAACCATTTTACTTTGCCTAGCTATAAAGTCTTTATGTAAATCAAATTCAGTCATGTTAGTAGGAGATATAAGACCTTAGTAACGCCAGAATCTTCTGGTCTAATTATGTATAGGTGCTGCCCTGGAACGGCTATCATAAATAGCCAATATATAAATGAGAAAAAATGGAGTAGTAGGGAGGCAGGTATACTATGAATGGTGGATAAAAGAAGATCCGTAAGTTGCTATTATATAAGATAAGAAAAGAAGAAAAGGAAAGGCAACTGTTGTACGGATCAGAAATACAAATATATCAGTGTGATTAACATGGTGGGAACGGGAAGTAGCCCTGGCCGATAATCTATCCAGGTACACCCAACATATCCTTATTTGGCTTCGTTACATAGATGATCTGTTTTTATTATGGGACGGATCTGAGGATCTCTTTATGGAGTATATATCAATCTTAAATTTAAATGATCTCAACCTAAAACTCACCTATACAATAAATCAAGTCAAAGTGGAATTCTTGGATGTAATGATATACAAAAGTGAAGATGGCGCTATCTGCACTGATTTATTCAGAAAAAAGACAGCCACTAATAGTATCTTACATTTCACAAGTGCACATCTTCCAAGCACTAAACGTGCTATTCCCTTTGGTGAGTTTATGAGGCTGAGAAGGAATTGCTCGGATATTAATATCTTCAAAATAAGAGCAAGTGAAATGAGGAAAAGGCTTAGAGCAAGAGGTTATAGCAATAAAGCCACTAAACGAGCATTCCACAAGGCTCTATACCTCAGACGAGAAGATCTCCTGACCCCAAAAACAAAACAAACCCCAAACGACGAACAAATTAGATTTGTCAGTACCTTTAATGGCCAGTGGAAAGAAGTATTACACATACTGAACAAACACAGGAATGTACTCCAGACAGATGTTGACATAAAAAAATGGCTACCAGACAAAATACAGGCCAGTTGGCGACAGGCTCCATCGTTAAATGATACGTTAGTTAAAAGCCACTTTGTCAGGAAAACAGTTAAATTATCTACAAGACAAACCTTGGGAAGCCACAAATGTGGACATTGTAGATATTGCTCGTATATTAAAAATACAACATTATTTTTGGATCACATGGGCAACAATCACAAAGTGAGGAACTTCTTTAGCTGCAGCTCCAAATCAGTTATTTACGTGCTTGAATGCACGTGCCCCAACAAAAAATATGTTGGGATGACGAGCCGGGAAGTGAGAAAAAGAATAAGCGAACATGTCCGAAACATTAGGAACAGCAAGAAGGATCTGGAAAATGGACGAAAATTAACATCTGTTGCAAGCCATTTTTATAAATTTCATAAATCCAATCCTGAAGATCTTAAATGCTGGATGATCCAGCATATAACTCTGGGTATTCGTGGAGGAAACTTAGAAAATGCCCTTGTGAGAGCTGAAAGTAGATGGATTTTTCTACTCAATACCATAACTCCACATGGACTTAATGAGAACATCAACTACACAGTTTTCTTATAATACCTACCTATTCTCATACCTTCCTATTATTACTCTCACACCAATAGCTCTCTCATCAGAGATAACTATTACCCCATGTCCCATCACTCCCCTTTTCATTTTATTATTCTCATGTTCCATTTATACATTATTAGTGTCCATCTACAGTGTCCTTCATGGCCTAGGCATGAGCACAGACACTGCCCCTTTTCTAATTAGTTGGTTGCTAATCATATCTCTCTCCTGTTCCAGCACCTGTCATTTTTTCACATTACTGTCATCATAACTTTGCCCACTAGGGGTCTCTATACTCCCTGGGTATATAAGGAGTCAATAGGCTGACTAACACAGCCCCATGAGTAAGCGATTCCCATCGCGAAACGTGCGTCGGTTTCACTGCGCATGCGCGAGATCCAGATAGCGCATGCGCGATTTTTTGGTGCTCTGAGCCATGGTACAGCGTCTGTGACGTCAGACGCCGAACAAGCAAATCCATGTGAGTATCAGGCTGGTCAGAGGGAGCTAAACAAGCAGGTAAGCCTTCAGCTTCTGTTTTAGCACAGCAACAGTCTTTTGTGCTACCATTATCTACTAGAGGAATCACCTCTTGGCTTCCCTCATCATTATCAGGCAATATTTGCATTCCAGTACACACTTATGCCATCTTTAGTGGCTAAGCCCGTTATATTCCTCAGGATTAGTATATGTACATTTTGTGACAGGTCATTACTACTTTATAGTTACTGTCCATTTTTTTTGGGGGGGGGATATATTACAGGATACTACTTAGCCAGTATATAGACATATATGACGCAGTTACTGCTTCTTTAACCACTATAGTCCCTTATTAGGTCAGGACTATCTATATCTTCATGTGCATATTAATATTATATACACATAAAGTCTTCTTTTTTCCTAGACTATAGTGTACATGCAGAGATCTTTTTTATTGAGCTGCCTTCTCCCTTCAGGATGACCAGTGTACTTTTTGGTAGTTCTCTTTTATGGAGACTATTATAATCAATTATTTTTGAGCCATTACACATTAGTGGGGAATGTGGGAATTTCTTCCCCCTAAACGTGCCTGATACTCACATGAGTAATCATTTAACCTGCCTCAAACACTATATACCTTTTATCACTCCTTTAATATTCTTTGTTTTTCCTTTTCCCCTTTTTTTTCTGTTTTCGTCGGGTTACCGATTAGTTAATTGAGGTTTAAGCATTATTGCTTTCACATTATCTGCTGTAATTTGTTGCTTGCTGGAGCCTACTATGATTTGAATGGTTTGGTCTTTTGGTTGTGCTATCTGCATACCCCACAGGCCATTCTATGAGTGGACTCCTTGATTCATTTAAATATGTCCTGTAATACATTCTTTAATGCTACCATTGAGATCCTTGGTGTCCTATTCATCGTCTCCCTCATCATATGTTAATCACACTGATATATTTGTATTTCTGATCCGTACAACAGTTGCCTTTCCTTTTCTTCTTTTCTTATCATATATATAACAGTGACATTTATTTTTTGTCACAATGCAAGAAAAGGAATATTATACCAAATGGACTTAAAATCAAAAATCTACTAAGATCTACACATAACTCAATATATGCTGAAAATGTATGCAGACGCACAAGTGAAAAACTAAGAAACCACCTAATACATCAACTTTATACAAAGAAACATCATCTAAATCCCCAAAGAGTAAGCCTCTTTCAACAACTAAAGGAGAGCAACATATATGAAGCTGAACATGTAGAAAAAGAAATACAACATCTTCACAAGAAACAACAACATGAATTTATAAAAAATAAAAATAAAAAACTCAGCTGCCTCTTCCAGCAAAACAACATACAACAGCGAATGGAAGAGAGAAGAAATGACCCAAATTTAGTCCTAAATTCTACTAACACCACATCTAAAAACCTACCAACTCAATCTCTCAGACCATCAACTATCACAAGCAGAGACCTCTGTTCTCTCCAAAGGATTGTCTTTCTGTCCAGACATAAAACTAGATAAAATACAACTATACTCGGACATGGAAGAATTCTTCAGGAGATTAAGACTGGCAGAATTTTTCTACAACAAGGGACATACCACAACATCATTAGACTGCAGTAACAAGAAAAAAAATACATATTTCAACCCACAACCTGGTCGTAACATCAGACTGGACAGTTATATAGAAAGCTTTCGCCTGAGAACTGCATCCATTATAACAACACAATATAAAAGAGACTTGCACAATCTTACTCCATCAGAAAGAACTGCCATAAAGTTTTTAAAAAACAATTCCAACATCACCATCAAACCGGCAGACAAAGGAGGTGCAGTTGTTATCATGAATACTCAGGACTACATAAATGAAGCCAACAGACAACTGTCAGACAACACCTACTACAAGAAACTGAACCAGGACCCTACAGAAATATATACTCTTCAACTAAAAAAACTCCTCAAAACATTCCCTAAAAATATACATCAGGAATTAGAACAACTAATCCCCGACAATCCTACAACTGGGACTTTCTACTTACTGCCAAAAATCCATAAACCAGGCAACGCAGGGAGACCAATTGTTACAGGTATGGACACACTGACTGAACAGATATCTGGATTTGTTGAAAACATCCTTAAACCATTAGTTAGTAACACCAGTAGCTATATACAGGACACCACTGACTTTCTCAACAAACTCAGTCAGATTAAAGGCCTACCTGCTAACACACTACTTGTTACCATGGACGTAGAGTCTCTTTACAGTAATATCCCACACAAAGATGGCACTGAGGCATGCTTTAGGTTTCTTTCAACAAACAAGCAAAACAATAAATATGGCCCTGATGTTATTGTTAAACTAATAGAATATATCCTTACCCACAACTATTTTACTTTTAACCAAGATACCTACCTACAGATGATGGGGACTGCCATGGGTACCAAAATGGCTCCACAATATGCAAATCTATTTATGGCCAATCTAGAAGAAACATTCTTATCTGTATCCATTTACAAACCATACAAATACTACCGTTACATAGATGATCTGTTCATCATATGGACAGAAGGAGAAAGCAAACTCAGAGACTTTCATAATTCATTCAACGCCTTCCATTCATCTATAAAACTTAAAATGGATTTCTCCACAGAACAGGTAAACTTTCTAGACACTACTATATCCATCACCAATGGCACTCTCCACTCATCTATATATAGGAAACCTACAGACAGATGTAATTACCTAGGCCCTCATTCAATTGCGATTTGGCCAATTGAATAGGGGCCTAAATAAGCACATAACATATTTTTTTAAAATAAGTTTTTAGTTTGTGAAAACCTTGCTTTTGGATAGATGCTTACTTACTAAAAACTTATTTAAAAAATATATGTTATGTGCTTATTTAGAGGCCTATTCAATTGGCCAAATCGCAATTGAATGAGGGCCCTACACAGCTCCAGTTTCCATCCCTCCCACACCAAACAAGCCATCATCCATAGTCAAGCTATTAGATACCATCGGATTTGCTCAAACACTGGAGACCGTGATAAAAATTTAAAAACTCTGTCTGAATCTTTCAAACAAAAGGGTTACAAACCCCGTATTATTACCCAAAAAATATCAACTGCCATCAAAATACCCCGAGAACAACTATTAAACTACAAAACAAAAGAAACTACTTCACGTATACCTCTAGTGACCACATACCATCCAATTTTAGAGAAAATTCGGAAAATAATTAAAGATTTACAACCATTACTAATTGAAGATACTGAATTAAAAATATATTCCCAAAACCTCCCATCCTTGCATTTAAACAACCACCAAACCTGAAACAAAAACTTGTCAGCAGAAAATTGGCCAATGAACAACTGAATACAAAAAATGGAACTAAACCTTGTAACAAACGTGCCTGTAAATTATGCCAACACATTTGTAATGATGATACAGCCACACATAACAACAAAACCTATAACATCAAAGGATCATATTCATGTACATCGTCAAATGTGGTTTATATGATACAATGCACTTTATGTGACACAGGCTGTTACATTGGAGAAACTGGCCAAAAAATGCATTTAAGGATGAATTTACACAGGCATTCAATAAGAAAACATAATGAAGACAGTTATTGTAGCCCAGTAGGACACCATTTTAGCCAGAATGATCACTCCATCCAAAACTTAAAAGTCAAAATACTCAGAGGAAAATTTAAAAGCATCCAAGAGAGAAAAGCATTTGAAATAAAGATGATCACATTCTTCAACTCTAAAAACACAGGACTTAATATAGATTTGGGCTTTCTAACACATTATCAGAATTTCATGTGATTTTTTTTTCTTTTTCTACAATAACAGACTTAGCACTCTTAGTGAGGTGTTTGTCCAACAGGAAAGATATCACTGTGGACTACAGTGCTCTGCTTTTTCATGTATATATTGATGTATATGTGTATTTAATATGTGTATATATGTTTCCTTTGCTATGTTGTGTTTATTCCCCATATTTGAATTTACCTGATGATGTCAGATGCTGTTTCCACTCTCTCTGCATCTGCTGTTATTATTCAAACTGAGGGTTCCATCTCATGTAGTATTGCTTGAGACTTGATAAAGGGAGGTTAAGCCTCTCGAAAGCTCGTCATTATAAATATAACGTTTGTCCAATACAAAAGGTATCAAATTATATTGCAATACTCATTATTAATCTATATTTATATGGATTAATAATTACTAAATTACTATATATATATATATATATATATATATATATATATTTGTACAGTATATTTGTATATATATATATATATATATATATATATATATATATGTGTGTATATATATATATATATACATACATACATACATACATACATACATAGAGAGAGAGAGATAATAGGGTTTGATTCTTTGATTCTAGTATTCTCATATCGATTATTAACATTATATCAGTGTAACATTATTATTATTATTATTAAATATTTTATAAAAAAGTGTGAATAAGTGTTTTAATTGTTATATATTAAATGTGATGAATTATTAATTTAAAATGCTGCAGTGAAACTATTTGGTATAGTGAGGAAATACTCTTGTCAATGAATATCATAATACAATGTTTGAGTGAAATTCTGTGTGCATGAATACATATAATAAATGCATACATATATATAATACTATATTGTTCTAAAAGTGTCATACTTTAAATAATAATCGTCATTATAAAGCGTGAGTTCATTTAAATAATAATTCATTGGAGTAGTAATACTCTAAATCTAGAAAAAGAAAGTGCCAGTGCTTAAGTGTCATACATTGAATGATGACATTCATTAAAAAAATGTAAATTAATTGAGGAAATAATTCACTAAAGTTATAATTCTCATGATTAAAAAAAAAAAGAATGTCAGTGCTATTGATATCATAGGTTACTCAATAGATTAATTAACTAATATAACTATATTATTGTCATGCCCAGGGCCTGACTGGACTGTTTAAGACTATGGCTTGGGCCTGTGCTGGGAATAAGTTATCCTGTTTATGGTTACAGTTATGTATTTTTTATCTCTTATGGTTAAAATATGATTACACTGTTATACTGTATGTATCTTTGTTTATGCTCTACATTATTCTGCAGACGATTGCATCAGCCCCCACCTAAAAAAGATTAAGGCCTATTATGTTACAGTATTGTTATCTGGTGATGCATTCAGCCCCAGCTAAATAAACAGGACCAGATTAATAGTCTAACAGCCTTATTAAATTGCGATTCTGTAAATTTAAAAAAGCTCTATTTAAGCACACAGCATATTTTTTTACAGAAGTTTTTAGTTAGTGTACTTCTATCCAAAAGCAAGGTCTTCACTAACTAAAAACTTCTATAGAAAAAAATATGCTCTGTGCTTATATAGAGCCCTATTTAAATTTACCGAATTGCAATTTAATAAGGCTGTAAGTGTTTACAGCAAATGGTAAGAGGTAATACAATCGACAGGATGAGATCTGATCTCATCAGAGGTACAGGGTTTTCCCAGTAGCAAGAGGCTTACTGATTGGCCAGTCTGTGTGCCAGAAAATTGTGTAAAATGTGCCAATTAATAAAGGTATACAGTGGTACCTGAACTTACATAGACAAGGTGTAAGTGTCATTCTGTGCATTAATCCTAATTCTTAGGGATTATATGGTGTTCCTGATATCCTGAGGCTATCTTCTGTACCAGTGGTATTAAGAACTACACGGTCCTGCTGGGGTAGGCTTGAACTAGGTTCTTGTCAAGCCCCATTGAAGAAGCAGGTTGTGACAATTATATTAAACAAAATACATTAATAGCCAAACAATTGGACATTCTCATTGGACTTTATATTCAAAATGGTATCCATTTATTCTTCCACATCAATATATCTTGTTACTAGGTGTCACTTCTTTTGTATTCATTTTTTCACAATGAATTAGTTCAAGATCTCTTGACAAACAATAGTAAAAGTGATAGTCAACTAATAGTCAATCTGCCTAATTTCGATATTCACATCTCAGTTTTAAAGAAGGGGTTAACTTTTGTTCCGACATCCAAAACAGACTCCTTTACTCACATCAAAGATGTGAATCTTTTCGGACGAAAATTGTCCCTTCAAACATGTTATAATAATAAGAGCCAAAGAGAATATCTCCATTTAGTAGTGGGTAAAGGAAGATATTGATGCTTTAAAAGCACTATTGTCTTTACTTGAAGAAAATTAACAAAGACAAGGAGAACAAATAAAAATCAAAAGTATGGAGAAATAAAGGTGTATTTACACCCCAACTCAAAGACTATGCAAACATGTGGGTATTTCTCCAACAGGTTACCCATGAAATAGAACATATTGACTATAAAAATCAATACAATCTTACAAAAGAGGAATATGAAACAAAAGAACTTAGACAAAACAAGGACATCCAAATAAAACCAGCAAACAAGGGTGGAAATATTGTGATAGGCAACAGAGAATATAAAGAAATGTGTAACAACATTTTGCATGACACTACAACATATGAGGTGATTCCTAGAAATCCTACTATAGAATATAGAAAAATACTAAAAAACATCTTAAACAAAGCAAAAACAGAAAGAACTATAGATGAACAAGCTTACAATTTTCTGTTACCAAAATTCCCGGTGATCTCTGCCTTACCTAAGATTCACAAAAAGAGTACACCCATTCCAGGAAGACTGATAGTCTCTGGTATGGATAATTTATCCCACAATTGTAGCCAGTTTCTTGATCATCATCTAAAGGAACATAGTGGTAAGCATACCCTCATATGTGAGGGGTACCACTGTCACTCTTAATTAATTAAAGGAATTGAATATGCCTAAAAAATCTTGGCTAGTCTGCATAGATGTAGAAGCGCTCTATAGCAGCGTTCCTCATGATTATGGGATGGAAGCAGTAAAATACTTTCTGCAAATGAGGGGCCAAGACTATGCCCGATTAAATGAATTTTACTAATAACCAAATGTCATAGCAGTCAACCTCTTGTGAGCCTAAATAATAACTATATACTCCTAAGAAGCTGTCCTCATATGGCAAAGCAAGTTTGCTAATCCTTGGAAAACTATAGAAGAATATGCTGTAAAAAAGTATAATAGTGACGATTAAAAACAAAAAAGATACGCAGCAGCACAGTATTACTACCTTGTATAATGTTATTAAAGGGTTATAAGGGAATATATCTCTTTTGTATGTGTGCAAAAAACAGCAAACTCTGGCTTGCCACTGGTTGCTAGTGTTATGAATCATAAATGCAATCTATGCAATTTCTTTAAATGGCAAAAATGCATACAAATATGACACCCCCTTAATCCAATGACCAAGGTAAGGCTACTTGCGTATCCACTGACACATCCCGATGGTCCATTTCGCCTACCTCAGGGCTTAAACATGGGCTATCTGATTTACTTTCCGGGGGCTTTTAATGTCCTTTACTTCCTGGTTTGCTAATTATGACTAGAGATGTTGCGAATAGTTCGCCGGCGGACTGTTCCCGGCGAACATAGCATGTTCGCGTTTGCGGCGAACCCCGAACATATGCGATGTTCGACCCGCCCCCAATACTTTATCATTGAGCAAACTTTGACCCTGCATGTCACAGTCAGCAGACACATTCCAGCCAATCAGCAGCATACACTCCCTTCCAGAGCCTTCTAACTCATGGACAGCAGCCATTTTGGAATCATAACTAACTTGCAGTCTTACTGAGAGGAGGGAGAGTGTAGGTGCTGCTGATTGAATAGGGAAATCAATAGCTAGGCAAGTTTATTCAGTGTCCAGTGCAGTGCTAAAGGACTCATCAGATCTCTGCTGTAAACACAGCACCCCAAAAAGCCCTTTTTAGGGCTATAACGTAATTTTTTTTCTTTGTATTTTTCTGTGTAATCTAACTTCATTTGCCTGTCTCCCTGCTAGCCCCTGCTAGCAAGTGTGTGTGTCAGGCTCACAGCTTATACTGTGTGTGCACAACGCATACAATATAATATTGTTTACTAGTTGTCTACTTTAAAAAAACCGAAACTTTTATTTTGATAAATCTTAGTTCATTTGCTTGACCGCTAGCCAGTGTGTGTGTCAGGCTTACAAATACTGTGCCAAGTTCAACCAATCCAATCTATTTGGGGTACCAGCAGTCCACATTTAAAAAAACTACAATTTTATTTTCTTAAATCTAAGTGCATTTGCCTGACCGCCAATCAAAGTTCATTTGCTTGACCGCTAGCCAGTGTGTGTGTCAGGCTTTCAAGTACTGTGCCAAGAGGTTGTGTGCATGCTTGAGCTCTAAACAAAAGGCTTTTTAGGGTCTTAGTCCCTCAAATACAAGTTTTATTTTAACACCTTTCTGTTAATAAGCACTTTGTGCACGGTGTTGTTCATTTTTGGGAGTTTCTGTGGTTTTTTTCTTAGTTTAATTTAAGTTTTAGTTTTCTGGGGGTCAGGCTCAACTCTCTATCCCAGGAGAGTGAGCTGTCTCCTGGATACTTTGCCACACCCCTCCCTTAGCACTGCACCTTCACTCCTGGAACTTTTTTTACTTTGACTTTTTTTTAAAAGTTTTTCAGGTTTTGTTAAAGTTTTGTTTGTTTGGTGTTGGGTTTTATGTTTTGGGGGGAGAGAAGACAAGTAACATCTTTGTAGGCAGTGGGGGGGAAAACAATTTGAAGTTTTGTTTAAAAGGCTTTTTTAACATCTGACACAGAGACACAGAGGGGTTAAAAAGCCTCTGTGTTCTCTGTGTTGTTGCAATTAGCAACACCTTGCAACAGGCCATTAAACCTTCCACTGCCAAGCATCATCTCTCTCTCTCCCTTAGTTTTGTCTCCCTTAGTTTTGTCTTTTTGTTTCTTTTTCACACTTTTTATATAAAAAAAAAAAAAAAAAGAAAACAGTAAAAAATCATAAAACAAAAAATAAAAATAAATAAAACAAATAATCTAAAAAAAAAAGGGTCTAAACATTAGGGATAAGACCACTAAGAAGCCTCAGGGGTCAAAAGGGGGAAAAATGGCCCCTGAAAATCCTAGCTGCAGCACTGCACAGCATAGGCCCCAGGCAGATAAGGCAGCCCCAGCTCCTGGTGGTTCTGCCAGCAGACCTACCCCTGTGGCTAATACCTGGTCACAGGTGGTTTCTGCTGGCACCAGTAATACCACCGCTGGGGCTGAGGGGCATATCACCAGGAAGCATGGGGTTAAATGTCAGATGTCTGGGGTCTACAGCATTGATATCTATCTGCGTGCTGCAGCTAATGTCATCAGCCCCTCTGTTATAGTAGCAGCCAGCAAAATGTACGGGAAAGCTGTTTTCTTTACCCGTACGCTGGCTGCTTCTCACATACTTATACAGAGAGGCATCACAGTGGGGGGATTATATGTCCCAATAGAACCCCTGGAAGGGTTGGGCACAAAAGTAACACTCTCTAATGTGCCCCCCTTCCTACCAGACTCCCTCCTGCGCCCCCACCTGCTAACCCTAGGGGAAGTAAAAACACCATTTATTAAAATTCCCCTGGGGTGCAGAGAGAGAGCACTTCATCATGTGCTCTCTTTCAAGAGGCAGGTACAAATGTGCCTGCCTCAGGGCGCAGAAAACATAGAGGGGTCTTTTGGGGTTCCATTTGAGTCGGTGCTCTACAGGATTTTTTACAGCACTACGGAGGTGCAGTGCTATCATTGCAAGGGTTTGGGCATACACGTAGGAATTGTCCTAATGTAAAGCATCATGCCCCAGCCCCAGCAAATGGCACCTCCGTCAGTACAGCACCCATCCCCGCTGAGCGCATAACAGCGGGGACCTCAAGGGTCATAACCCCCCCACAGAGCTCAGGCAAGGAGGCCGTTCCTCAAGCCACCACCACGGCCTCCAAACCCCCTTCTTCCCCAAAAAAGCCATCTGTGTCTGTGGTCTCTAGCAAGACTGCAGACACGGGGAAAAAGGGGAAGAATGTCACCGGTCCTCCCAGTGTCACAGCTGCATCTCCCAAGTCCCAATCTGCCCCCACCATAATTACATCAGTTAGTGTGGGGGCACAGTGTAAGCAGAGGGATAATAAGCCCTCTGCAGGGGAGGCAGCTAGTGGCAGCTCCTCTTCCAGGAGTGACGTCCCCAGGAAGAGGAAGCATAAAACCAACAGGGAGGTTGCTGATAAGTGGGAAGTGCTCTATAGTGGAGCACCTCCCTCTAAAAGCAAGAAGAGGAACAAAACATCTCCTCCTCATCTGGTGACATTGTCTGGCCCGGTTATTAAGCTCAGCCAGCCGGTGCCAGACCACACATCTCTCTCTCCAGACCCTATAGGGGTTAATGTGGAAAAGGGTCTGGAGGAAAAGCAGGGGCAAGAGGGTCTCCCAAGTGAGGCAGGGGTAGACAAGAAAGATCAGGTTCTGCCTCTGGCCTTAAAGGGGGGTCCCAACAAAGCCCCTGCTGAATGGGTAGTCAGTGTCCCTGAGGTGCTGAGCTTCAAGGGCACCAGTCAGTCTCCTCCTCCAGGGTCACTCTCTAGTGACGTACCTCGGGCTTTGTTAGAGCCCCAGGCCGAGTTACTACTGGAGGGGGGGAATATAGGCATGACCCCCATTCAGGACCCCATGGATTTGTCTGTCAGGGGGGATGTGGCACAAGGGGAAGTGGAAATGGGGGAGGGTGATAAAACAGGTTTTCCTGTTAACATCATGGGAGAGCCTGTCTACCCTCCTCAGCCGTCCACTGACCCTAACATCGGTGCCATCCAAGCTGAGCAAGCAGCGGTGGAACTGGCAGAGGAGGCATATAAAGCCTCCAATGCTTCCATTAAGGAAGCCACTGCTGTCCAGCCAGCTACCCCTGAATGCTCTCCTGAAGCTACAGGGGTGAAGCAGCAATCCAAGGGTCCATTATTTACCTTGAAGGGTGCTAAAGGGACTCCTTCTGTATCATCTAAGAGGGGGTCCCTGAGAATAAAGCTGAGGAAACTGACTCCAGCCGGGGAGGATGGAGTAAAAGCCCTCAGCCAAGAGGAGCCCAGGGGTGACCCACTAGAAGGAACATCAGATTCTGGGTGGGTTATCCCTGTCAAGGAAATAGATCTATTCCTTGAGAGCACCCTTCATGGACAAAAGAAAAGGAAGGTGCGGCTGGCCTTGGAGAGGTGGAAGAATATGTCGTTTATTCTCCACTCTCTCCAGCAATATCTAGTGGTCAGCACTAGGGCCAAGAATTCTGGGACTGCGGAGCATCTCCGCGTCCGGAAATTCTATAAAATGTGCGTGTCCTATCAGCAGTCTCAAGGGTCTGAGGAACGCACAATTCCTGACACGCAGTAATGGCTTTGCACATCAGCACGCTAAATACCAATGGCTGTCAAGACAGTTTCCGCAGGTTCCAGGTACTCTCCTATTTATATCAGGGAGGGTACTCTGTGAGCTTCCTGCAGGAAACTCACACCACTCCAGAGGCTGAGGCCTCGTGGCAACTGGAGTGGAGAGGCAGGGTCTTCTTCAGCCACTTCACATCGGCGTCATGTGGAGTGGTGACCCTGTTCTCAGAGTCTTTTCAGCCAGAGCTGCTGCTTGTGAAAGCTGTTATCCCAGGCCGTCTAATCCACCTCCGGGTCCGAGAGCAGGGTAGCATCATTAACCTAGTTAATATATATGCCCCTGCTGGAGGGCCCGAGAGATTGTGGTTCCTCGCCAGACTGTCCCAGTTTTTGGAGACGGTTGACGCAGATGAGTGTTTGGTACTCGGGGGTGATTTCAACTGCACCCTCGACGCTCTGGACCGGAATAGTCCAGAGCCGTACCCGCCTTCTGCGTCAGCCCTGCGGGAGATCATCGCCCGCTTCTCCCTGGAGGACATCTGGCGAGAGCAAAACCCAGGGGCATCAGACGGTTTCACCTACGTCAGGGTGAGAGCCGGTCTGGTGTCCCACTCCCGGATCGACAGACTATATATATCTAGTCACTATATGTCACGAGTCGGTTCTTGTGCAATTAGGCTGGCTCCGTTCACAGACCACAACTGTGTGTCTGTGACGGTGTCGCTAACTCCAACAGCGCCACGAGCCGCCTATTGGCTCTTCAACAATGCTTTGTTGAAGGACCAGGGGCTCGTGACATTGATCCGGGAGTTTTGGACGGACTGGAGGGGTTGCAAGGGGGACTTTGCCACGTTAAAACTGTGGTGGGACGTGGGCAAGGTTCATTTGCGACTTCTGTGTCAGGAATATACCAAGGGTGCGAGTGGGCAGCGCGAAGCTGAGTTGGAGTCACTCCGGGGGGAGGTACTCCATCTGGAGCAGAGGCTGTTCACTTGTAGGGACCAATCCCTGCAGAGCGAGTATGTAGAGAGGAAGGGTGTCCTCTGTGACCTGGAACGACACCAGGCCAAGGGGGCTTACGTGCGCAGCCGCTTAGGTTTTCTCAAAGATCTAGACCGCGGCTCCCGCCTCTTCTACTCACTGGAGAAAAAGGGGGGTAACAGTAGGCACATCACCTGTCTTCTAGATGAAGACGGTGCCCCCCTTACAGATCCGGAGAGTATCCGTGATAGAGCCTGGAACTTTTATAAAGATCTTTACTCTCCGGATCCCATTTCTCCAGACGCCTGCAGGGTGCTATGGGAGGGGCTCCCCACAGTCAGTGAGGGTGTAAGAGAGCGGCTTGATATACCACTATCTTTTCAAGAGCTCTCTGAAGCCCTCCGTGCCATGTCCTGTGAGAAGTCTCCAGGACTGGACGGACTGACTGTAGAGTTTTTCCAATTTTTCTGGGACACTCTGGGACCTGATTTCCATCTGGTCCTTGGGGAAACCCTGGAGACTGGGGAGATGCCCCTGTCTTGTCGCAGGGCAGTACTTGCCCTGCTGCGCAAAAAAGGGGGATCTCTGGCTTATTAAGAACTGGCGACCGGTCTCTCTGCTCAGCACAGACTGCAAGATTGTAGCTAAAGCCATCTCGCTTAGACTTGGGTCTGTGCTGGCAGAATTGGTTCACCCTGACCAGTCCTATGCGATCCCGGGCCGGACTATCTTTGATAGTATCTTTCTGGTCCGGGATCTATTGCATTATTCTCGCAGGGCTGGTCTGTCACTCGCCTTTCTCTCTTTAGATCAAGAGAAGGCATTTGACAGGGTGGACCATGGTTACCTCATAGCCACTCTGCAAGCGTACGGCTTTGGCCCACAGTTTGTGGGCTTTATAAGAACGCTGTACGCCTCTGCAGAGTGTTTACTTAAAATCAATTGGTCCCTAACAGCACCTTTGGTATTTGGACGAGGGGTGCGTCAAGGATGTCCCTTGTCTGGACAGTTATATGCACTGGCCATCGAGCCTTTCCTCTGCCTACTGAGGAAAAGGCTCACAGGGATGGTGCTAAAAGATCCAGACATGCGTATTGTCCTTTCAGCGTATGCTGACGATGTGCTCCTCATGGCCCAGGATCCAGTTGATCTTGAGCTGGCAAAACAGTGCCAGGAGGTATATTCAGCTGCCTCCTCCGCTCAGATCAACTGGTCCAAATGCACAGGCCTTTTAGAGGGTAATTTACAGGTAGACTCTTTGCCTCCCACGTTTCGTGACATCACGTGGGAGGCAAATGTCATTAAATATCTGGGGGTCTACCTGTCCGCTGCGGACGCTTCCGTCCCAGACAACTGGAGGGAGTTAGAGGGCAGTGTCCTCTCTCGTCTGGGACAATGGAGGGGTCTAGCAAAAATGCTTTCCCTTAGGGGGCGGACTCTAGTGGTGAATCAGCTGGTGGCTTCTCAGATCTGGCACCGGCTGATTTGTCTGAGTCCGACCCCCGAGTTTGTCACCAATATCCAGAGGAATTTGTTAGATTTCCTCTGGATGGGAAGTCATTGGGTCTCTGCAGGGGTGGCAAGTCTGCCTTTGGTGGAGGGTGGACAGGGAGTAGTTTGTGTGTGCTCCCAGTTGTCCACCTTCCGCCTTCAGTACCTGCAAAGATACATATATGCAGATCCCTCTCCGCAGTGGTGCGCACTGGCATCCAGCTTTTATCGCCAGTTGCGCAACCTGGGGTATGACCGGCAATTATTTCTGATCGGGCCCGAGGGGTTTGGGAGAGACCTCTCTGTGTTGCCGGCATACTACCAGGAAACCCTCAAGGCCTGGAGCATGGTCTCCGTGACCAGGCAGGGCGTGCCTTTGGGGGATGAAATATTCACGGAGCCCCTGCTATTTAATCCAGCAGTGGGGGCTCCAATGTTACAGTCCCCCTGTATCATCCGTCGCCTTAGTCATGCACGGATGACCCGAGTCGGGGATCTCCTGGAATACGGGCGTTCTGATTGGGTGTCACCCCAGGAGCTTGCGCTCCGTTTGGGATATGTGATGCCCAAAGTCTCAGGGCGCTTGCTCCAGGAGATTAGGGATGCCATCTCCCCCGACTCGCGCACCTTCCTTCGCGGGGCTTTGCAGGCCGGAGTGCCACATGCACCTTTCAACACCCCTGCTCTGGCTGTTTGCATTGGACACAAGCCCCGTGTTTCCCCTCAGGCTCCTCCTGTCCCCAACCTCTCAAAGTTGAGGGACATACCCTCGGCATGCTTTCGCGGCATGCCGAGGAAGAGCTTATATTCTCTCGTGCTCCATACAGTGCACTTCCTTGCCCTCGTGACCCGTCCCGATACCATCTGGAGGTGGGTCCTACCAGCTGACGAGGGCAAGAGGCCCTGGTGGAGGGAACTTTATTCTTATTTACTTCCACGACCCACCGGGGACTTGAGTTGGAGAGTGCTCCATGGTGCACTGAGCACGGGAGAGTACTTAGCTAAATTCACGGACTCTCCCTCCACTTGTCCATTCTGTGGCAAGGGAGAGTCCGTGTATCATATTTATTTTAGCTGCGCCAGAATGCAGCCCCTCTTGTCACTCTTGAGGGGCCTCCTCCTGCAGTTCTGGCTGCATTTCTCCCCTCACATTTTTATTTTTAAGCGCCCAGTGTCCCGGGGCAATAAGGCCAGGGACCTCCTCGTCAACCTGCTCCTGGCATTAGCCAAATTGGCTATATATAAGTCCAGGAAGCAGTGTTTGAAAGGGGGGGGTTCCCTTGTCACCTGAGGCCATGTTCCGGGTGCTTGTGCGCTCCCGTATCCGGGCAGAGTACCACCTGGCTTTGTCCACTGGGGGAATGGATGAGTTTGTCTCCCAGTGGGCTGTAGATGGTGTGCTCTGCTCGGTATCCCCCCATTCGGTTTCTTTTTCTCTTAACCTCCTAAAATGATTTTTATTTAGTTTACAGATCATGTTTCTCATAATGTCAAAATACACTGTGCCAAGTTCAACCAATCCAATCTAGTTGGGGTACCAGCAGTCCACATTTAAAAAAACAATTATTTTATTTTATTAAATCTAAGTGCATTTGCCTGACCGCCAATCAAAGTTCATTTGCTTGACCGCTAGCCAGTGTGTGTGTCAGGCTTACAAGTACTGTGCCAAGTTCAACCAATCCAATCTAGTTGGGGTACCAGCAGTCTATATTTAAAAAAAAAATGACAGAGGCAAGACACCCTGCAGAGGACGTCGTGGTCGTGGTGCTGTGATTTCCTTTGGCCCTACAATAATGCCCAGTGTTCATAGGCCAGTTACCCTGAACTTGAAAAGTTCAGAGGACGTAGTTGACTGGCTAACACAGGACACCCAATCTTCTACAGCTTCCGCTTGGAACATTGACGCACCATCCTCCTCCAGCTTAGCTTCGGGCACCTCTCAAGTTACCACTCACCCGCCTGCCGCCACCACTAACACTAGTACCACAGCCAATTCAATTGATCAGTCAGAAGAGTTATTTACACATCAGTTTGAAGAAATGAGTGATGCGCAACCATTATTGCCAGAGGATGTAGATAACAGGGATATGTCTCAGTCAGGCAGCATTACACACATGCACGTACGATGTGATGATGATGATGTACCCGCTGCAGCTTCCTTTGTTCAGTTGTCATATACAAGTTAGGCGGGTGATGATGATGACGATGCGTCCGTGGATGTCACGTGGGTGCCCGCTAGAAGAGAAGAAGAACAGGGGGAAAGTTCAGATGGGTAAACAGAGAGGAGGAGGAGACGAGTTGGAAGCAGAGAGAGATCATCGCAACGAGCTAGTGGCACAGTCAGACAGCATGCATCAGCACCCGGGGTCAGCCAGACAGCACGCCAATCAGCGCATGCTGCTGCCACCACCAGAATGCTGTCACCGCCGAGCTCAGCAGTGTGGCATTTTTTTGTGTGTGTCTGCCTCTGACAATAGCGATGCCATTTGCAACTTGTGCCAAAAGTCCAACACCCACCTAGGTACAACTGCTTTGCGAAGACACATGATGTCACATCACAAACGCCAATGGGATCAACACATGAGTACAAGCAGCACACAAACTCAAAGCCGCCATCCTCCTCCTGGTCCAGCATCTTCATCCACGTCAACCACTGCTGTCCTCCTTGCCCCCTCTCAACCATCCGCCACTCCGTCTCTCGCCTCTAGCTGTTCCTGCTCATCTCCCCACAGTCAGGTGTCTGTCAAGGGCATGTTTGAGTGTAAGAAGCCAATGCCACAAAGTCACCCCCTTGCCCGGCGTCTGACAGCTGGCTTGTCTGAACTCTTAGCCCGCCAGATTTTACCATACAAGCTGGTGGAGTCTGAGGCATTCAAAAAATTTGTAGCGATTGGGACACCGCAGTGGGAGGTACCCGGCCGAAATTTCTTTGCCCAAAAGGCAATCCCCAACCTGTACTCAATTGTGCAAAAGGAAGTAATGGCATCTCTAGCACACAGTGTTGGGGCAAGGGTCCATCTGACCACTGATACCTGGTCTGCAAAGCATGGTCAGGGCAGGTATATCACCTACACTGCGCATTGGGCAAACCTGATGATGCTTGCCAATCATGGAATGAGTGGCTCTGCAGAGAAGTTGGTGACACCGCCATGACTTACAGGCAGGCCTGCTGCCACCTCCTCTACTCCTCCTACTCCATCCTCTTCCATAACTTCCTCAGTTGAGTCCTCTTCTGCTGCATCTTGCTCCACATCAACGGCACCCCCCCAGCTCCCCAGATACTATTCCACATCCCGGATACAGCAGTGTCATACCGTCTTGGGGTTGACTTGCCTGAAAGCAGAGAGTCACACCGGGCCAGCACTCCTGTCCGCCCTTAACGCAGAGGTGGATCAATGGCTGACTCCGCACCAACTGGAGATTGGCAAAGTGGTTTGTGACAACGGAAGAAATTTGTTGGCGGCATTGAATTTGGGCAAGTTGACGCATGTGCCGTGCATGGCACATGTGTGTAATCTGATCGTACAACGCTTTGTCCATAAGTATCCAGGCTTACAGGACATCCTGAAGCAGGCCAGAATGGTGCGTGGCCATTTCAGGCGTTCCTACACGGCCATGGCGCACTTTTCAGATATCCAGCGGCGAAACAACATGCCAGTGAGGCGCTTGATTTGTGACAGCCCCACACGTTGGAATTCAACACTCCTAATGTTCGACCGCCTGCTCCAACAAGAAAAAGACATTAACGAGTATTTGTATGACCGGGGTGCTAGGGCAGCCTCTGCGGAGCTGGGGATTTTTTTGCCACGTTACTGGACGCTCATGCGCAATGCCTGTAGGCTCATGCGTCCTTTTGAGGAGGTGACAAACCTTGTACGTCGCACCGAAGGCACCATCAGCGACATCATACAATTAGTTTTTTTCCTGGAGCGTGCCCTGCGAAGAGTGCTGGGTCAGGCCGTAGATGAGCGTGACGAGGAAGAGAAAGAGTTGTAGTCACCATCACCACCAGAAACAGCCTTATCAGCATCGCTTGCTGGACCTGCGGCAACGCTGGAAGAGGATTGTGAGGAAGAGGAGTCAGAGGAGGAATGTGGCTTTGAGGGGGAGGAGGAAGACCAATCACAACAGGCATCCCAGAGTGCTCATTGTCACCTATCTGGTACCCATGGTGTTGTACGTGGCTGGGGGGTAGAACATATCTTCAGCGAGATCACTGAGGACGAGGAACGGGACATGGGTAGGTCGGCATCCAACCTTGTGCAAATAGGTTCTTTCATGCTGTTGTGCCTGTCGCAGGACCCTCGTATAAAAAGGCTGAAGGGGAATGACCTATACTGGGTGTGCACGCTACTAGACCCCCGGTATAAGCAGAAAGTGCCTGAAATGTTACCAAATTACCGCAAGTCAGAAAGGATGCAGCAGGTCCAAAACAAATTAACAAGTATGCTTTACACAGCATATAAGGGTGATGTCACAGCACAAGGGCAATATAACAGGGGAAGAGGTGAAAGTAATCCACCTCCCGCGAACAGGCCGGCAAGGACAGGACGTTTAAAAGACGTGTTGTTGATGGAGGACATGCGGACCTTTTTCAGTCCTACGCATCGCATCAGCCCTTCGGGATCCACCCTCAGAGAACGACTTGCCTTATCTGCAGATATTGACACTCTGAGGAGCGATGAACCCCTTGACTTCTGGGTATGCAGGCTAGACCTGTGGCCTGACCTATCCCAATTTGCAATTGAACTTCTGGCCTGCCCCGCTTCAAGTGTCCTGTCAGAAAGGACCTTCAGTGCAGCAGGAGGTTTTGTCACCGAGAAGAGAAGTCGCCTAGGGCAAAAAAGTCTAGATTGCCTCACCTTTATAAAGATGAATGAGGGATGGATCCCAAAGGGACTGACACTGTGCGATACATTTGACTGAAAAAGGCCTGATGAGATGAGCTGCCTTCGGCTAAAAATGGTCCACACGCTGCTGTATGTTATCTGTGAATGCCGGATGACTTGCGTGACTTATCCGCCACCAACTAGGGTTCAAGAAGACGCAATGTTTTATGGCACTTTCTGCCTGGGGAACAAAGGTCAATTTTTCTGGCAGCTGCAACAGCAGCGACTGCAACAATACCTAATTTTTTAATTTAAATTTTTATGTCAGAAGGCATGTAATGAAAAAGAAAGCATATTGAACAGTCTTGCATAACACAACAGTTGTGCAAAACTACATATTTACAATGAAGACATTTTGTTAAAATTAGCTGGCTAGGCCTTCTTATTTTCACTTTTTTGGTTAATACATTTTTTTTTTTTTTTACTGTGATTGCAATTTTTAAGAGACCCTAAGACATGGTAAAACAGACAATAGTAAAGAGTATATCAGCAGTTAACACCAAAGTCCTATTATTTATCATCACTCCAGCAGTAGCTTATTATTTACAATATCTAACCTGCTCAATCGCCCTAGGGTTACCCTAGGGCAGGCTTCAGTAGGCGACCTCTCCTTTCCTCGGATGATTTTGCCGCCGGTTGCTTCTGAAGGGTCTCCTCCAGGGCTCCCCCACTCCGGTCCTTCCCCCTGAGTCGCTTCAACCATTAACAAATGTTTTATTATATTAGGGGGGCACTAAATGGGGATGTTATCCAGGGATCCCAAATTGTCTGATACTGGGTGATTCTATCCAAGACTACATGGTTAAATCTCTCGTTGAGCAGTAAATAGTTGATTTTTTTTATTAATTCCTGAAAGTTTTAATTTGGGGTTTTCCAACTACTAGCTATGTGTATTTTTTCTTTCAAAAAATATTTTATTAGGTCAGGTAATATATCATATTCAAACAACCATTTCCATGTTACATATATATCCATACATGTTAATACATCACTGAGTTACCTTATCTCTATTAATACTCAGTTTACCCCTTTCCATTCCATAATCTTGGAGCTTATACCATATCCAGGGCTAGTATGTTATCTGGATTTGGTTGTACCTGTAGCCTAAAAATATATATATATTTTTACTTTTCAGTTATTAATATAGCTTTAATTCAGTTTGTTTTAAGTTGATTCCCTTTAAGTCTTGAATCCGACTATAATTGGGGAAAAAAAAAACTAGTTTTAACATTTAACATGTTCGGAAAGGGAAAGGTCCACAAACATCCTCCTTTTTTACATAAATATGATATAAAATATAGCACTTACCTCCGTCCTCCGCCCCTCTAAGGATCCACACACACCTCCATCCATCCCGTTCTCTTGAGAATATCCTCTCCCATTTAGGGGAGCCCCTATTCCGGACCTAAATTTTTTTAATTGTCTCCAGATGATATGCTATCCCTTAATTGCAGCCACGGAGACCATATATCTCAAAATGTATCCATGGAGTTGTCTACTAAATGGGTAAGGCGTTCATTTATAAGGATAAAGTTTAATTTATTTTTAACCACCTGAAAGTGTAGGGTATCTGATTTCCATTGTCTGGCTATATGGTTCTTTGTGGCCAACATGATGAACTTTAATAGCCTATTTTGAGCGGGCCAGAGACAGACATGCGGAACACCCAGCATGCAGTTTTCTATATTAGCAGAAATCTGAATCTTAAACATTTTAGAAGCTAGTAAGCATGTTTCTTCCCATAGTCTTATGACTGCCGAACACTCCCACCAGACATGAATAAATGTAGCCTCATTACCACTGTTCCTAAAACATGAGCTGCTCCGTTTTGGATCCCATTTATTTAGCTTAAAAGGAGTAATATATGTCCTGTGTAGGACCTTTATTGAAGTTTCAAGCAGACTATAATTTAAAGATCCCCTACTTAAGCCTTGCCAACTTTTATCCCATGTGCTGTCTGCCAACTCGGTGCCCAAATCCCTCTCCCAGGCTTTGGTATAGTCTGGTTTGTTTGCCCATGAGTTTTCATTAAATAGTTCATACATGAGGCTAATAATACCAGGCTGAAAGGGGGAATCCCTACATTTTTTGAGTAGCCAGGTGTTTCTTTGGGGTGTTCCCTACCACTTATCGTATATATAAAATGATGTATCCTGCAAAAATTATAGTGTTCAGCCAGGGGTAAATTGTATCTATCTCTCACCCGCTCAAAGGTCATTATTTTGTCGTCATGCCACCATGGACCAACCCTTAGTAGGTTCTGAGACTTCCACCAACTGAGAGAGCTTTCCGGAAGATGTATCTTAAAGTAGGGATTGGGTACGATTGCATTAAGATCTGATACCCGAGTGTCCAGTTTTTGTGTCCAGTTCATCTCCGTCCATATTTTTAATGAGTCCTTAATCAACGGGTTTTTCAAGTTTCTCAAAAAAGTATACAGGCCTGGAATCCATATTACTGTATCCCATGTATAAGGTGACATGCTTACATTTTCCATAAATACCCAGAGCGGCTGATGTGTTTTTGAGAATGCGCCAGAGGAATGAAAGCCAGCTGCGCTGCCTTGTAATACAGTTTGAGATTCGGGCACGATAGGCCCCCTTTCCCTTTTGGTCTATACATATTATTTTTTGAGATCCTCAGGGCTTTATGATTCCAAATAAATCTAAAAATTAGTTTTTTCCCCTTTGAATCTTTATGTGTTGTAAGCGATCTCCCGGGAGATTTAATCTGGCTGACGGGGATTTGTAGTATGTATCTATCAAGATCATAAATTTGCCTGCACACCCAAATTTCTGTAATACTGCTTTTAAATAAGGCCATTCCAACGTATCAAAGGCCTTTTCTATATCTAAAGGCATGTGGGCATGTGGGTATTTGATGTTGGGATGACCATGAGATTAAATTTTGTGTCCATCTGATATTGTCCCCCGTTTGTCTATGGGGAATAAACCCTGTTTGGTCTTTATGGATTATGGAGGGGAGAAATTGCAAAACCTGTTTTTATATCCCCGTTTAGGAGTGATATGGGGCAGTAATTTTTAAGTTCTAATGGGTCTCGTCGTTCTTTCGGGAAACATATCATTTTTGCATGTTTTAGTTCTTGTGGCATGGGAGAGCCTTCTAAAATTTGATTGAAAAGTGTGGCTAAGTGGGGTAATAACAAGTCTATAAAAGTTTGGTATTAGAGATTTGTAAATCCATCCGGGCCCGGGTAGCTATGTGTATTTTGAATGCTAAAGCCATTAATTGGAATAGCTTGTTCTAGGATTGAGATAAGTTTTTTTTATGTGTATCCCCAGTAAGCAGGATTCCATTGAAAGAGAAATATCCTATTGCAAGGATTGGAGGCCCGAGATTTTGTTGAATAGTGGACATGAGTGCTGGTATAGAGAGAAGGGGCTTGGTAGGGTGCAAAGCATATCGTCCGTGAAAAGTGAACACTTAAACTGATGGTGTCCTACTTCAAACCCCTGGATGGCATGGTTGGTTCTGATTGCCTGAGCTAGGGGTTTAATGGCAAGAGTAAAGAGCAGTGGGGAGAGTGGGCATCCCTGCCTGGTCCCTCTCTGTACTTGGATTTTGGCCTTATGGTCCCTTGGTACCTTTAAGTTAGCTACTGGTGAGTTGTAATTCCCTTCTGAGCAGGTTGAGAAAGCGTCCCTCAAATCCAAACTTATCTAGCATTTTGTACATATATGGCCATTCCACCGTATCAAAAGCCTTCTCTATGTCTAGGGCTAGAGGGAAAACTGGGTTGTTATACTGTTGAGCCAAGAACCGGGCGTTCAGAACCCTCCTAACATTATCTCCTGCCTCTCTGAACCCCATTTGGTTCTTGTGTATTTAGTCCAGTAAAAAGTTAGATATTCGTTTGGCCATTATTTTAGCTAGGATCTTGACATCCACATTTATCAGGGGTATGGGGCGATAATTTTTAACCTCTAAAGGGTCCCTACCCTCTTTTGTAAAGACTATGAGTCGGCCTGATTCAATTAAGGGGGCATAGGTTCTCCATTTAGTATGGCGTTAAACAAAGATGTTAGGTGCGGGGGTAAGCAAGGACTCAAATTTCTTATAGTACAGATGAGTAAAACTGTCTGGCCCTGGGGACTTGCCAAATTTAAGATCTTGGATTGTAGATTTAACTTCCTCTTGGGATATGTCTAGGTTCAAGCTGTCCAACTGAGGTACAGGTATTTTGTGGACTTCTTGCTGAAGTAGGAAGGACTCTATGTCAGATCCGCTGCAGCGGGATTGGGATGAATATATGGTCTGATAGAAGTTTTGAAATGTTTCTTGGATAGCATTGGGGCTAAAGGAGGTTTGGCCATCAGGTATTCTAAAGATACCGTATATTATGTCCTCTCTTGGGGGGTAAAGACACTAATAATTCCTCCAATAAAATTCTGTTTTTTATGTGGGCAAGGTCCCTGGTTAGCCTCTTGGGTTATCTGTTAAAAAAAAGTGGTGCAGAGACTGTGGGGGCTGTTACCCTCCTTGTCCACGTGTGGCCGTTTTGTTCCCTGCTGCTGCATGTTTCAGCTTTATTAAGGTGTAATTGTACAGCGTTTGACTCAAGTAGCTGCCTGTGCTGGGTCAGTTTGGCTTAATTGCTGGGCCATTTTCCTGCCAAGATGGCGACCGTCAGTCCATGGGCCTCTATGTCCCCTTCACTACCTTTGTCCCCGCTTGTGTGCTTATTTGGGATGGCCCCCCTTTATATCTCCGGCCCGTGGCCTTGTAAGGGTCGCCCCCTGAATCTCTGAGTGTGGATATGCGGGGATGGGGCGTTGAATCAGACCTACCTTCTTCTCTGCTCGCTGCAAGATCAACAATACCTAATTTTTCAGGCATGTGTACATGCCTAATTTTTCTGGCCTCTGGTGCTGCACTGTGGCTTCAACAACCAAACCCCAAAAAAGGCACATAACAGGGATTAAACTGATAGGAGTAGTACTACTTAACACACCACTCATATCTGGTGTAACAGTAGTGTACATTTAAAACAAAAAACAAAAATTCTACTGTAATAGATTGCATAGCAGTTAGTTGTCTGCAAGCGTGTGTGTCAGACCTACAGCGTCTACTCTGCCAACTTCTGCAAGTGCACAGTGCCACTCATATCTGTTGTCACAGTAGCTTGCACGCATAGTACCGATCTGTCAAAACCTGTAATGATGAATGAGGTCTAGAGTAGCCTGGTTCCCTTATCCTCTACAGGTTGAGACCTAAAGTTTGGGTGACTCCAGACCAACACATGAGTACAAGCAGCACACAAACTCAAAGCCGCCATCCTCCTCCTGGTGCAGCATCATAAGCCACATCAACCACTGCTGTCCTCCTTGCCCCCTCTCAACCATCCGCCACTCCGTCTCTCGCCTTGAGCAGTTCCTGCTCATCTGCCCATACTCAGGTGCCTGTAAAGGACATGTTTGAGCGTAAGAAGCTAATGTCACAAAGTGCCCCAAAATTGAAGTGATACGACCAACAAAGCATCTTTTTCCATCTCCTGGTTCTAAAAATCCAGGCCTTATACATGCCCCCTGATAGGTGACGTAACAAGTATTAAACTGATAAGAGTAGTACTTACAAACACGCCACTCCTAACTGGTGGCACCTTTGATTGCACGTGCCGTGCCCCAAAATTGAAGTGATACGACCAACAAAGCATCTTTTTCCATCTCCTGGTTCTAAAAATCCAGGCCTTATACACGCCCCCTGATTTGTTCTGTAACAGGTATTAAATTGATAAGAGTAGTACTTACAAACACGCCACTCCTATCTGGTGGCACCTTTGATTGCACGTGCCGTGCCCCAAAATTGAAGTGATACGACCAACAAAGCAACTTTTTCCATCTCCTGGTTCTAAAAATCCAGGCCTTATACACGCCCCCTGATAGGTGACATAACAAGTATTAAACTGATAAGAGTAGTACTTACAAACACGCCACTCCTAACTGGTGGCACCTTTGACTGCACGTGCCGTGCCCCAAAATTGAAGTGATACGACCAACAAAGCATCTTTTTCCATCTCCTGGTTCTAAAAATCCAGGCCTTATACACGCCCCCTGATAGGTGACGTAACAAGTATTAAACTGATAAGAGTAGTACTTACAAACACGCCACTCCTAACTGGTGGCACCTTTGACTGCCCGTGCCGTGCCCCAAAATTGAAGTGATACGACCAACAAAGCATCTTTTTCCATCTCCTGGTTCTAAAAATCCAGGCCTTATACACGCCCCCTGATAGGTGACGTAACAAGTATTAAACTGATAAGAGTAGTACTTACAAACACGCCACTCCTAACTGGTGGCACCTTTGACTGCACGTGCCGTGCCCCAAAATTGAAGTGATACGACCAACAAAGCATCTTTTTCCATCTCCTGGTTCTAAAAATCCAGGCCTTATACACGCCCCCTGATTTGTGCTGTAACAGGTATTAAACTGATAAGAGTAGTACTTACAAACACGCCACTCCTATCTGGTGGCACCTTTGATTGCACGTGCCGTGCCCCAAAATTGAAGTGATACGACCAACAAAGCATCTTTTTCCATCTCCTGGTTCTAAAAATCCCGGCCTTAAACACGCCCCCTGATATGTGCTGTAACAGGTATTAAACTGATAAGAGTAGTACTACTTAACACACCTTATAATAATGCAGAGAGAGGCAACGCAGTGAGAGGAGTCTGAAGAAGAGGAGTCAGAGGAGGAAGGTGGCTTTGAGGAGGTGGAAGACCAAACACAGCAGGCGTCCCAGGGGGCTTGTTGTCACCTTTCGGGGACCCTTGGTGGCTGGGTGGAGGAAGAGACCTTCAATGACATCAGTGAGGACAAGGAACGGGACATGGCTAGCTTGGTATCCAACCTTGTGCAAATGGGGAATTTCACTCAAACATTTTATTATGATATTCATACACAAGAGTTTTTCATCACTATACCAAATGGTTTCATGGCAGCATTTGAAATCAATAATTTATCACTTTTAATATATTAACAATTAAAACACTTATTCTCCCTTTTTTTTACAAAATTTGTATTAGTTTATATATATTCGTATCAATTTATATACTGTTACACTTTATTACATTAAGAATAAATTTCACTTTATTGTTAAATCTCTCTCTCTCTCTTTCTCTCTTTCTCTCTTTCTCTCTCTCTCTCTCTCTCTCTCTCTCTCTCCCCGAAATAGGCCCAAATATTCTAACCTGGAAAGAGGCCTTTGATAACTTAAAAATCTCTAATTCATTACTGTTCCCTATAAAAGATCAGAAACATCGAAGGGAAATAACTCAGTGATGATAAAGCAGTGTTCATATTGATATGCAAAGTTATAGGAGCTCCTCACAAGTTTATTATTGCCTTTGCTGTAAATATTAGGGAAGTGTTGTGTTTCCCTATATTTGGCTGAAATTAGGGACTACTACCCATATTGAAATAATGTCTTTATATTCTTAAGGCAACATATGATTAAATAACCACTCCCCTAGATCATTGTGAAAAACTAGGGATACTGACCCTAATAAATGGAAAAGAATACATTGACAACTTAGGACATAACATAAACGGTCCTAAAACTCTGTGAAAAAACTATCACGTGGACTCAAATAATTATATATTTTTTGGAAGAAATAAGTGGCATATTAGCCCTAACACAAAAAGATACAAAATTGGATAAAATCCATTTGCCAGAGGAGCAAATTATTCTTTATTGTTTTTAAGGGTATGTAATTTTTAAGAGTTTTTAATCGCCATTGTTCCCCAATATTTAATAAATAAAGCTGTTAGCCTATTACAAATATCCATTTTTTTTATTTAATCTCTGTACTCAGTACTTACATCACCAGGGGTATCTACTCAACCCAAAAATCTCAGAGGGCCCCTTACCCATCAACTGTACAGGAGTTTAACATATAGAATCCTGTACATTCCTGTGGGACTCCACATCAGGCAAAGAGCAGGAGCCAAATAATTTTCTCCCAATACTTCTGAAGGGTTCAGTTAAACCTCTCATGAAGACCATTGGATTAGGGGGTTATGGTGTAGAGCAGAGGTGTTTAACTCAACAATGTTGCCATAGTTGGTAGGTCACTTCAGACATGGATAGGATCTCACTCAGGATCCCAAACCGGGTAATAGATTTTGACTAATGCATCAGTGACAAGCTAAACAGTGAGCTTGGATAAGGCTGTATACTCAATGTAACGTATATCTCTTGCCTCAGACAGGTTTAGCACAGTTAGATGCTCTTTAACAAATATAAGGCCAGAGTCAGAAGTGGGGTTTGGTGAGTCCCCAGATGCTCAGCTAGGGCAATGGCACAGGTAATAGCCAGTAACCTAACCCTAAACTTCTTGGGGACAACCAGCTGTTTAAGAGCCTTCCATGGTTGATCTTCCAGATGGGGATCAGGCACTTGGTCCACCAACTCATCTTTCCACATATACCTGATGATCCCCCTTCCTCTTCCCCTGTATCTATTCTATCTTGGAACCCAGTTACATGCATATTTAAGTTTCATGGATTATAAATGCATATGATACAGCAGAATCAGTAGTGTATGAAAACATTTTTTTTGCATGAAACACATACCAAAATAAACTTACCCTGATAATTGCAAATGTCTTCAGGTTTCTGCCATTTGATTTTAAGGTAACCCTGGAGAAGCTGCAGAGTTCCACAGAAGAGACTGGAGTATCTGTACAGAGAACGACAGTAAGCTGTACGCTCCATAGAGTTGGGCTTTATGGTAGAGTGTCCAGAAGAAAACCATTACTTTCAGCAAAATACAAAATGGCACATTTTGAGTTTGCGAAAAGGCATGTGGGAGACTTCAAATTTATGGAGGAAGGTGCTCTGGTCTGATGAGACTAAAATTTTACTTTTCGGCCATCAAAGAAAATTCTATATCTGGCACAAACACAACACCACACATCACATCACCCAAAGAACACCATCCGCACAGTGAAACGTTGTGGGGGCAGCATCATGCAGTGGGGATGTTTTTCAGCAGCTGGGACTGGGAAACTGGTCAGAATTGAGGCAAAGATGGATGTTGCTAAATATAGGGATATTCTGGAGCAAAACCTGTACCACTCTGTGTGTGACTTTAGGCTAGGACGGAGGTTCACCCTCCAGCAGGACAATGAACCCAAACACACTGCTAAAGCAACACTTGAGTGGTTTAAGGAGATACATGTAAATGTTTTGGAATGGCCAAGTCAAAGCTCAGACCTCAATCCAATACAAAATCTGTGGTCAGACTTAAAGATTGCTATTCACAAGCGAAGACCATCCAACTTGAAGGAGCTGGAGCAGTTTTGCAAGGAGGAATGGGCAAAAATCCCAGTGGTAAGATGTGGCAAGCTCATAGAGACTTATCCAAAGCGACTTGGAGCTGTGATTGCCGCAAAAGGTGGCTCTACAAAGTATTGACTTTAGGAGGGTGAAGGAGTCCTATTTGTAGTTTGCTTCACAATAAAAAAATATATATCTTCAAAGTTGTGGACATGTTCTGTAAATTAAATGATGCAAATTCTCAAACAATCCATGTTAATTCCAGGTTTTGAGGTGACAAAACACAAAAAATGTCAAGGGGGTGGGTACTATTGCAAGGCACTGTATGTATGTGAGGACTCAAATCTTTACAACCTCTCAAACAATATCCTGAATAATCTTGAGGGGCTATTTATGCTAATATTTCTGGTATTATATTCCATCTTTGAGTAAGCTTAAAGTATACCTCTCTTAGAGACACGCATTTCAAATTACTCTCTGTTGCATCAAAGCCTCTAAACCATACTTCTATATCCCATTCCACATTTAAATATTTCTCCCATCTTTGAATTTCTAGTGTTTTATTATGTACTTTCACTACAATGGGATTTACATATATCCATGACAAGAGGTAGCTGATTGGCACCTAGTGGGAAGGATTGGTCTCCTTGGCCTTTTCAAGCCCACTAAAGCAGATCTTGGCAACTATTGATCCTGTGGTCCTGGTTTCCTGGTGGTGATCCTGAACGTTATGCTGGGTACCTAGAAGCACATCCCCTTACAATCCTGAGGATGCATTGGAGTAGCTGAAGGCATTAGTTTTATGGGGGTTAAGCATACCCCCCCCCCCTACCTGGGTTGTGACATAGTTACTTTATTATTAACTGATAGAATTCAAAGCAGAGTTTCATTAGTTCCCCTCAACATTCCAGAGAAATGCAAAGAATACTCACACATATATGATATTTTCTAATGTTGAAGCCAAGTCAGTTGACAATATCCTCCGGCAGTAGAACTCTTAAAAGGGCTAGAATCACAAATTTAAATAAATCACATACCTAAATAAATAAAGAGTGACACAGCTGTGATTTTGGTAGAGCTAGCTTTATTCAGAACTAATTATCTATCAACAACAATAATATAATTTTATCGTACAAAATATTTTAAAAATTCCTGCATTTCATGGAGTGTCTAAAGTAAATGGAAACTGTTGTCACAGATGACTTAAATGAGCAGGGGTGGGCAACAGCTGCCCAATGGGAGGAGTAAAATCCTGTTGGGCCCACTGCAGTCAACCACTGATCTCCTTTTGTGAGTGGAATTTAAAATGGAATAAAAGAGCAGCATTTGCTGATCTTAGCTTTGCTACTAAATCATGAAGTCAGACCTATTTATTTGGTGCTTAACACCAACAAATAGTATAAATTCCAATAAACAATTAGGAAATATGTTTCCAATACCACTAAAATATGAAACAAAATACTTTATTAAAATAAAATACACCATGTTATCATATCATATTAGGTTGTAAAAAACTCACAAAATCATAGAATTTCCTCAGAAAATGTGCAAATATTGCATGCGAAGACTCACTACGTGATGCCCCAAATCTAACTAAAATCTCTAATATAATAGATTTAAACAGAAACACTGTAAAGCATAGGAAAATCTGACCCAGAATCTGATATCCATCACATGTTACCAACCTTCTACTCTACCTTTCTCCTGTGCCCTCTGGAACGCACAGTCTATCTGCAAAAAACTCACTTTCACTCACGACTTATTCATCTCCAACTCCCTCAATCTACTGGTTCTCACGGAAACCTTGCTCTCATCCTCAGACACTACCTCCCCTGGAGCACTCTCTGATGGTGGCTTTAACCTCAGCCACACACCTAGACCTGGGAACAAACAACGTGGTGGTATGGGTGTATTGCTTTCCAGTCGCTGCACTTTTTACCTCTTACCCCCTGTCCCATCTCTCCGATTCTCATCCTTTGAAGTTCATAAAATCCGCCTCTTCTCACCCATCTCTCTACGTGTTGCCGTGATCTATTGCCCCCCAGGCACTCCCTCTCAATTTCTTGATCACTTTTCTGCCTGGCTCCCTCACTTTCTCTCCTCCAACGTTCCTTCACTGGTACTTGAAGATTTTAACATTCCCATTGACACTCCCACCTCCCCAGCAGCAGCCAAACTGCTTGCACTCACCTCTTCTTTTGGTCTCCTACAACTAACAGATTCTTCTACTCATCATGCTGGACACTCTCTAGACCTTATCTTCACCAATCTCAGCACAACCTCCAACCCAGTCATCCACCCACTCCCTCTATCTGACCATCGCTTACTTACCTTTAACCTCACCTCTTCTTCCTCCCACCACCCTTCTTCAACCCCTGCCACCATCAACCACAGAAACCTGCTACCACTTGACCCTGCTCAGCTCTCCACTAATATCCAACCCCTTCTCAGCCCCATCACCAACTTCAACTGCCCTGTCACTGCCATCTCACTCTACAACTCTACTCTCTCTCTTCCACCCTTGATACCCTCGCCCCCATAACCACACAAAGACTCACATCTCTCTCACTGTCAACAATGACATCATCAAACCCACCTCCCAAGCCCTTTGTCTTGGGGTTCTACTGGACTGTCTTTCATCCCTCACATACAATCACTAATTAAATCTTGTCTTTTCCATCTAAAAAACATCTCCAGAATTCGCCACTTTCTTACACAAGACAAAACTAAAATCCTAATACACTCTCTCATCATCTCTCGACTGGACTACTGCAACTCGCTTCTTGCTGGCCTATCCACCACCCGACTATCTCCACTTCAATCCATTATGAATGCCTCTGCTAGACTCATCTTCCGTACACAACGTTCAGTGTCGGCATCACCCCTCTGTCAATCTCTCCACTGGCTTCCCATAGCCTCCAGAATAAAATTTTAAATCATGACCCTAACTTTCGAAGCCCTCAACAATAGCACTCCCCCATACATTTCTGGTCTCATCTCCAAATACTCCCCCATCCGCCCTCTTCGTTCTGCTAATGACCTTCTTCTTTCCACAACTCTTGTCACCTCCTCTCGCTCTCGCCTTCAGGACTTTTCTCGTGCTGCACCCTATTCTCTGGAACTCCTTGTCTCACTCCACCAGCTTATCCTCCTGCCTCAGAACATTCAAAGCCTCTCTAAAAACACATCTCTTTAAAGAAGCGTATCCCCTTCCACCCTAACACACTCTCACCTTGCTCTCCCTCCTTTTCCTCACACAATACCTTTAGGTTTTAAGTCTGTGAGTTTCAATCCCACAAGGTGCTTTAGGGAAAGCACTATGGACACTATGGATTTGAGGCTCAAAGACAGGGCCCTCCTTGCCTTGCTATGTTTTAATTTGTATGTATCTTTGTCTTGAACTTATCTTATGTACAGCGCTACGGAATATGTTGGCGCGTTATAAATAAACGATAATAATAACAAGAGGAGTGTGTGAAATGGGCATAACCTGTTCTAAGAAACCAATTACCAATCTTGGTAACAAGCTTGAATATGGCAGGCAACAGTGCATTAATAATATATTTTAGAAATAAATCATTGGAGGCCCAACCACTGGAACCAAACAGTGCAGTAGTGATTTTTTACCCCCAATGAATAGAGATAATAAACATTTTGCCATAATAGCATGAGTTGAAGTTTCATGATCTATTTTATAAGCCCATTGATCATCGGGTTGTGTATTTCGGATTAAATTAGTATTCTTTATTTGTTTTAATAAGCTCTCATTTACATAGTTATGCTCATGTTTTAGAGCTAGTTTTGCTTGTTGAGAATTTCTCATACCTGGAATATCAACAGGAATAAATAAACCTTCATCATTGGTTTCTATTTCCACTAGAAATCTAGAGTGTTTACTTATGTTTAAAGGCTTAGAATCATTCTTATTTAAAGAGATTGTTAATACATTTCCCTCTATTTGAATATTTTTAATATGCGCCTGATCAATTTGGATCACATTTTCATTATTTACTTGTTCTCCATTAATGTCTTTACTTTTAAGTACTGTCATCTCAGGCATTTGATTATTTTGGAAGTGAATCTCTACTGATTACTCTTTTTTCTCATTAACATGACAATTCCTTTGCATATGAGGTTGTTTAACCTGATCATAATTGATGGGAAATTTAACTTGTGCCCATATCACCCCATCAATAAAATCAATTACTGGACTAAATCTTCTAAGTAAATCAGTCCCAATTATAATTTTGTAACTAGGAATATCCACTATAATAACTGGATGTTTCATTTGTTTATTTCCTATTCTGATATCTAACCACACATGGCCTACAGTATTAACTTTAATACCATCAAAATTTCTAACAATTCCAACGAATGGTTTCAGAATAGCTTTCTTTTTGGCTCTACTCTCAATTTCCTCATATGTATCTTTGGAAATTACTGTGACTTGAGAACCTGTATCAATTAATGCTTTATAATTTAAGGTTTCAACATTCTGTATACAAACAGAAACATAATATCGGTTCTGTATTTCCTCCATTTCACATAAGAAATGTGTATGTCTTAACATCCCTAACTTCTTCAATTGTTTATTTGTATTTAAGAAGTCAGATTGTGGAGTATGATCTATTCAATTTATAACTATTTCTGTAGGACTATCAGCAATTTCCAAATAGATGATTTATGTTGGAAAGAATGTGGCCAGATAGGCACGACATTACATGTATGGTGGGAATGCGATAAGATCAACGCTTTATGGGTAAAATGCTTCTCAGAAATATCAAAGATTTGTAATAAACATCTAAAAGGTACCCCTCAGATTGCTCTATTTCATTTAGAGATAGATTTGCTTGCGCCACATGAAAGATTTCTAATATCTCATATTCTCTAAATTTAAAAAATCTTTTATCAAAATAATGGAGTTTGTCTTGAAAAAAACAAACTGTTTTTATTTCGGCAAACAATGGTACTATCAAAAGAAAGGGACTGTTATGGGGGCTCTGTGCTCCCCTAGCTATGCAAATTAATACTTGGGATGGAGGGAGGCCACTCCTGTATTTGAAACCTCCATGGAAGATTTTGTTCACCATATAGGCAACTCAGTGGATGTAGTATTTTTAGATTTTGCAAAAGCTTTGATACAGTTCCACATTGCAGTAAATATATGCACATGGATTGAGAGCTGGCTAAAAGACAGGAAGCAAAGGATTGTGGTAAATGGAACATACTCCGATTGGACTATTGTGGCAAGTAGGGTTCCTCAGTGTTCAGTATTAGATCCTGTCCTTTTTAACATATTTATTAACAACTTAGAAGTAGGACTAGAAAGTATTGTCTCCATTTTTACTGATAACACAAAGTTGTGCAAGGTAATTAAATCAGAAAATGATGTACTTTCCCTCCAAAGGGATTTGTATAAATTAGAGAAATGGGCAATCAAATGGCAGATGAGATTTAATATGAATAAATGTAAGGTTATGCATCTGGGAAGGAAAAATAACCATGCAATTTATAAACTTAATTAAACAAATCTAGGGGTATCAGATATTGAAAGGGATTTGGGAGTGCTTGTGGACAACCTCCTATGTAACAGTTCTCAATGCCAAGCAGCAGCTGCAAAGGCAAGTAAACTATTAGCATGCATTAAGAAGGGTATTTAAGCAAATAAAATTCTACCACTATACAAATCCCTAGAACGACCTCATTTGGAATATGGAATACAGTTTTGAGCACCACTTCATAAAAAGAACATTTTAGAACTGAAAAAATTGCTGAGAAGTGCAACACAATTAATAAGGGAAATGGAGTGGCTAAGTTATGAAGAAAGACTAACCAAATTAAACTTATTTTGTGTTTAAGAGGGGATATGATTACCCTATATAAATACATCCAGGGTCAGTATAAAGATGTGTCAAGGGAGCTTTTTGTGCCAAGAGGTTTTCTATTGACAAAAGTACATCCTTTGAGGTTAGAAGTAACAAGATTCCACCGTAAAGAAAGAAAAGGATCTTCACAGTGAGGGTAGTTAATCTGTGGAATTCTCTACCAAGGGATATGGTGACGGCGGATTCAATAGATAACTTTAAAAATGTATTGGATATATTTTTAAATAAAAAGGTTTTTCAGGGCTATCCTTAGAGAGGGAATATTGATCCAGGGAGAAATCCAATCACCAGTATCTGGAGTCAGGAAGGAATATTTTTTTTCCCCTTTTGAGACAATTGGCAAAGTTTCACTAGGGTTTTGTTCTGTTTGCCTTCCTCTTGATCAATTAACAACTAATCCGCATATTGCAGATCAGAGGAGATCTTAAAAAGTTGAACTTGTTGGTCTAAAAGTATTTTTTCAACCTCAATTACTATATAACTATGTAACTATATATTATATAATAGAGATGTAGATGATGTGCTGGCACTTTGGAGAGGTTAAAGAATGTATAGCATTATTGAATAAAAATGAATTTCTTTTGAGATCAATGGGTCTGAAATAGCCTTCCTTTTGATCAGGAAGGTGAAATCACTAATATTAACTATAGGAAACCTTTTTTGGCCTGGCTCTTTCTCTGTCTTTTTTTACATGCTGTTGTTGTTTAGCAGTTCATGCCTTTTGCCATTCAATGTTTGTTTATAGGTGTTTTTTAAACACCTGATGGGGTAACCTTTTTCTTTAAACTCTTGTCTAATTTTATCTGCCTTTAGCTTAAAATCCATATCATCACCACAATTTCTCCTCAGCCTCAAGTATTTTCCCACCGGAATTCCTCTTTTAAGGGGTTCTGGATGTAAGCTTGTAAGATATGGCTTATAGAGTGGTAATCTGTAAACATCATGATGAAAATAATTGTATCTTATAAAATATGTGTAATTGTATACATCGTTATTATTAGTAATTTTTGGTGAAATAGTGTTTATCATGTATTGAGTTGTATCAGTCACCCTCACCTCTTCACAACAAACTGAATTCCTGAGAAGCAGAGAAGTGATTTCTCACATATCTGTTCTATTAATACTAAAACAAAAGGTTTTGGCCCAATGTGTTTATGTGTAAACAAAGGGACATCCGTATGTGTGGGATTGCCATTTTCAACAGTTGTTAGAAATAGACCTTTTTGGGGAGGTGAGAAAGATTTCAGTTCTGATGGGCAGTCACAGATCAAGAAGGGAGTGTCCAAGGAAGAGAATACAAGGCCAGAGTTAGGTCAGTTTAGTTGGGAGTGCCAGGAGGATGCCAGATGAGCCCAGCTGAGCAGAGCAATTTTGACCAGAGAACCTGAAGGAGAATGAACTTCAAAAGCTGACCATATGGGGTAGTATACTGTATCTTTATATATATATATATATATATATATTCATATAAGTAGTATATTATCTGTTATCTGTTTTGTCTAAACCCATTGCGTAACCGTATCTTGATTTATGTAAAATATATCTTTTTAATTATACCTTATTGGTCTGCTCATTTATTGACCTTTCCAAAACAACTTATGATTTATGGAAATTATATATTAATTTCTCGCAAGCTTGACCAGTTTTGGTCTCTCTCTCTCTCTCCTGTCTCTCTGTTTGCCTTGTGTCTCTCTCTCTCTCTGTCTTGTACATCTCTATCACTTTCCTGTCTTTCTTTCTGACCTGTTTCTCTTTGTTCTGTCTCTCTCGCTCCTGGTGCTGTCTCTCTCTGTACGTCTCTGTCTTTGTGCTCTCTCTCTCTCTGTGCATGCTCTCTGTCTGTACACTGGCTGTGGCTGTCTCTCTGTGTGCTCTCTCTCTCTCTCTCTCTCTGTGCACTCTCTCTGTGTGCTCTGTCTGTGCATGCTCTTTTTCTGTGCTCTCTTTCTGTACACTTTGTCTGTGCGCTTTCTCTGTCCGTGCACTCTCTGTGTGCAATGTCTGTGTGCGCTCTTGCTCTGTACCACTCTCTCTGCACCCCTCCCTCTATGTCTCTAGGTGCACTTTCTCTTTTTGTGCACTGTCTGTGTCTCTCTCTGTGTGCTCTCTGCCTGTGCACACTCTTTGTCTCTGCACTCTCTCTTTCTCTGTGCGCTCTCTGTGTGTGCACTCTCTATAAACAATCTGTCTGTGCACTCTCTGTCTATGCACTCTCTCAGCATGCTGTCTGTGTGTGCTCTCTCTCGCTCTCTAATTGCATTGTCTGTGTGCTCTCTCTTTCTCTCTGTGTGCTCTCTCTCTCTGTCTGTGCACTCTCTCTCACTCTCTGTGTGCGCTCTATTTGTCTGTGTGCACTCTCGCTCTGTACCTTTCTCTCTCTGCATCCCTCCCTCCCTGTCTTTCTCTCTCTCTCTCTGAATCTCTCCCCCTTTTTCTCTCACTCACTTTGCTGTCTGTCTTTCTGTGCTGTGTCTCTCTGTGTCTGAATTCATAAGGGCTGCCAGCTGCTGTTATTTCTGGCTTTTAGGCCATACCCCTCAATGACGTAAGCATTACTCACATATGTTAATTATTATAGGAGATGCATTTGTAAAAAAATATACTTGGGTAAAATAACACGTCAATTAAGACGCTGCATCCTAGAACATATCTATGCGATTAGGAATGGATACGATACCCTGGTGACAAGACATGTAAAATCTTCTGATAACAATATTCCAGAAGTTCTTCAATGTAATGTCTTTGAGAAAGTGAAACTAGCACCCAGGAAAGGAGATTAGGACAGATTACGGTACTTTTGCAAAGGGAATGCAGATGGAATTGCCATGTGCATAGACTTTCACCACTCGGACTTAATGAGGGTTTCACATTTAGTGTCATCCTACAGTGAAAGTATTGTACATTCAGTATATTTCAGGACATATATTATTTTAGATGTGTCAATAAAAATCCAGCAATCCAGCAAAAACCTTTTGGGGAGACACCCTTCAAGGGTCACAGGCCTTTTTCTTCTTTCTTCACTTTCACCAATATTAGAGCAGAGTCATTGCCTATTCCCATAATGCATGCAATATTTTTTCATTTCCTATGGAATTTCCATACATTTGTAGAGTACCACAAAAATAAATCTATTACAAACAAAGATTATTCACTTTAATCTCATGAGTGCAACAACATTACAATATTTTGTATGAACAAGCACTTTATTTGTCTTTTCACAGTTTCTCAAACTTCTATTCACAAACTGACATCAAATCTAGGTGTTTATGTCTTTAAAACATTGTGTTTGATCAAATCTACAACATACAGTATTTATGTTTTTTTAGAAATTGCTATTGTTTAACCACTTATTTATTAATACAATGTTTTTTGTAGGGATTTAAATATATACATAATAAGTATGTATTTAGCTTCTCTATTTAGTCCAGTTCCTAAAGTGTAATTCACTTTAGTTAGGGCATTCCTATCACAATCAAGCATATTCAGCTAATTCTCATTTTTCTCACTTTATTCACATTACAGCTGTACTCATTTTGTCTCTTTGATATGACACATTTCACTGTACACTAAATTCCATCCAATATTCACCATGAATTATTACATTACTAGTGACTTGCCCGTCAAAAAATTATGACAATGAGATGTGTATGTTTGGAAAGTTGTTTAGTTATTAATATAAGTATTTGACACTTGTAAGATATTAGTTATGATGAAATAAGTAGTATTGTGATATTAAATATGTTTATTTCTGTAAAATGTTCTCTTGGTGAACAGTAACTGTTAAAGCATTTTGTATTAAAAGTATTAACATTTGAATGTAAAAACAGTTGAACTTTAAATTAATAAGTATTGTAAACTTGAGGTAATGATTTTTTAACATAAGAATTGTTAACTTAAATATACATTGAATTCAGAGGAAGGCCAACAGTAAAAACCCTCCTTGAAACTTACCCAATTGTATCAGAGAGGGAAAAAAATTAATTCCTTCCTGACCCCATGAACTTGCGATCAGATTACTCCCTGGATTAATGTTTCACATAAAAGACAATATTTACATTGTGACTTTAAACGTGGTTGAGCTCTTAACATGAACTTTGTAATATGTTGAAGTAAAGAACTTGAAAGTATATTTTTTGAAACTTTAATTTTCTTATCTATCTAAGTAATGAACTTGAAAATATTGTTTTCAAACTTGTAACATTAGAAACAGTAACATAGTTAATTAACATTTTAACACAATTTGTAAAAATAATGCAAGGCAAGTGTTTTGTGAGGCTTATGATATATAAACAGTACTTCCATTAATTATGACTGAATTGTCTATTGATTTGTATTTTTGAATGGTTGACCTTTGTTTGTTTCTATAGTAATTGTTTTAAATCGCACATATAGTTTGGTCTGTGGAAAAGTGGTTCTCTATATTGTGTTTTTTTATATTTTTGCATTTGCTTTGCATGGGTTTTATTTCTTTAATGAAAAGTTATAGTACTTCATAGAAGACAATGTTTTTAGTAAAAATACGTCCATCTTCTAATAAATCACCTTGACTTTCATTCTTTTCAATGTAAACTTTAATAGCCTCTGGATTTTTGCACTGTGATAACGCAACGTACAATTAGCCATGTGCAAATACTGGTTCTTGTAAGAAAATACCCACAGATTTGAACGTTTGTCCTTGTGATTTATTAATGGTCATGGCAAATGCCATAATGATGGGAAATTGTCTTCTTTGAAGTATAAAAGGGAGACTACTTTCACTTGGTGCTAAATCTTTTCTTGGTATGAAAACTCTCTCTCCTTTATGGGTACCAGTTAAAATTTCAGCATCTATAAAATGGTCCTTTAATTGTAGAAAAAATAATCTTGTCCATTGCATAGGCCTTTTTTGGGGTTCATATTTCGCAGTAACACGACAATTGCACCTTTCTTTAGCTGCAAAATATGTGGTGGCATTCCAGAAGGAGTTAGTGAGTTTATGAACTCAGTGGAAAAGTTAGCCTGACTTTCATTGTCATCAGCAAGTACAGAATCAGCACTCTGATAATTTCTTTGTGGTGCATTAATTTTTTTAAAGATTTCATTATTGAGGATTAATGCATCCTTATTTTTACACGTTAGGATGACTTGGTTGGCAAGCTCTGAATATTCCTGGTTATTTATGCTACCTTCAAATATAGCCGATATAATATCTTGGTGACAAATCATATGAGGTGGGATCTCCACAGTGTCGACAGGTAAATGTGGTATTTTTTCAGTTCTGCCTTCTCCAATTTTAATAAGCCAATCATTGAAATCAGTTTGGCCTTCTGATCTCATGTTTTGTTGCAGTTGAAGATGGGTAAAATGTTTCCATAGTGTGCTTGACTTTATACAGGTTTCGATAATGTCAGTTCGATTTCCATGTACAATGGCAGGTAATGTTTGTCTAAAATCGCCACCTAACAACATTACCTTTCCACCAAATGGAAAAGTATTATACATGACTTCACGAAGCAAACGGTAAATACATTGGAGGGCATAGCATGACATCATTGTGGCCTCATCTATTATAATTAATTTACTTTTTTTCAATTTCTTTGCTTGTAATGATGTCATGCGAATATCTGACACAGACGTTTCTAAAGTAGGCACTGGCAGTTTAAAGCCACTATGTACAGTTCTTCCACCTTCCAACAAAAGTTCAGCAATTCCAGTAGTGTCAAACGACAGTGCTATTTGACCTTGTGCTCGTACAGAACTCATTAATAAATTATATAGATACGTTTTTCCTGATCCGCCAGGTCCAGATAGAAATAACGCTCTGTCACCATCTATTGCAGTTTTAATGGCATTAAATGCTTGCAATTGTAACATATTTAAAGTTGCAAGTCTTTCTTCTGTTCTTTCTACTTGTAGTTGAATGTCATAGTCTTCAAAGTTTATGTCATCTATAATACCTGGATCAGGCAAATTAAAACTTGCACAACTTAATCCATGAGTTAAAAATATTTCTTGCATTTCCATTAACGCTTTTAAGTGTGCAATGGGTTCATTGTATCGTCGCATAAAGTCTTCAGCCATATTACTTTTAAAAGCTAATGCATTTGGAGCATTTGAGAAGATACAAATAAATGCAAATTGTTCTCTCATCTGCCGTGGCATTTGACATTGTGCTGCTTCTTCTAAACATCTTTCCCATTCTGTATCATCAGCTAGTAAGTTTCTATGTCTTGCAGTTAAATGGAAGGATTCATATACTATGTCATTAACAGTTCTTAGATGTTCAAAACTTTGTGCTCCAGGAACATTTAAAAGTAATATCCGTAAGCAAAAACGTTCAACATCTCTTGGACTGACTGTGTAAATTCTTGAGATTATTTTATTTCCTATGCTTTTTCTATGTCTCCATAATCCATTCACAAAAACATAGTGATATGGAATTTCAATATATAAGAATTGTGTTGCTTCTGAATCTGTGGAATTTAATTCAAACCATGCAGTTAGTGTAGTGTGACGAAGTTCACTTTGGGCCAATGCATTACTTTCATTTCCAGCATGGAAATACACTAAATGTCTTTGTGGCAAATGTACTGCTAATCTATATACTGCATGTGATCTATAATGCATTTCAAATTTTAAAAGCCGCCACATAGCTTCTGGCGCACTGAAATAGTGAGCATCTACATGAGATGCAAGTTCATCATGTACTAACTCACTACTTTCAGGGTTGTCTGCACTTTTGACGACTACAGTAGCTGCATCATAGCCTTTGTAAATATATTTTTAGACATATTTAATGGATTTGATGAAAGTGGAGGCTTCTACATTGATGTGGGCGTTATAATTCATGAGTAAATGTGGATTGTAGGGTACTACATATCTATTGTCAACTTTTTTGCCACTAATAATGGCACTATCTCCTTCTCTTCTTTTTTAAAGTGGATAGCCACCACAATTGGCATAGGTTTTGTCTCTATAATCTTTTGGAAAATCTTTGGAACATTTATTATTTTCCATACATGGTGATTGTGGATTAAGCTCACCACAGGGTCCATGAATCATGCGATGAGTAACAATCTCATCTAGTCTACCATATAGTTCTGGATCTGGTAGTTCAGCAACAATAACTGCATCCACTTTGTCAGAAGTATCTCATTTATCTTTTTCTTGAAGTATTATGAGAAGATGTGCATGTGGAAGGCCTCTTTTTTGAAATTCAATGGTATATACATAAACAAGACATTTGCCAAATAAGTGACTTATAGTGATGTCACGTATTAATTAATTTAATCTTAAAAGCTCTTGCTACTAAATCTGGTCTATCGGAAGCACTTTGGCCAAGAAGTACATTTTGTGTAATTTCTGGCCATTGGGGATTACATGTAAATGTAAGAAATAAATCGGGTTTGCCAAATTTGATGACAATAGCCATAGCATCATTGTATCTTTCTCTCATATTTCGAGGAGATCCTTGAAAGAAAGATGGTAAAATGATGGCTTTGCCAGCTCTCATGTCTCTGCTTGTAGCCACCTCAGCAACATAGTCCATTAGTCCAGAATATTGTTCTACACGTAGTTTATCTTGTTGATATTTTAAAAAGTTTAAATTATTGGCCTCAACTTGCAAATAGGAATCAATAATCCATTGTTAATTTTACACCACATAAAATTGGATTAAATGTATATCGAATGGCAATTTGAGCTACTTTAAATTCAAGCATAGAAACATTATTTCAGATTCTGGCTTTAGCACAGGGGTGTCAAACTCGGTCCTGATGTGCCACACCCAGGCCTGGATTTGAGGATTTACTTTCTGCGTACAGGTGAGTCAGTCAGGATAACTGCAGAAGCAATAGTCTCACCTGCTTGTAGCAAGGATATCCACAAATCCAGGCCTGGGTGTGGCCCTCCAGGACCGAGTTTGACACCCCTGTAGCATTTGGGTAACTGGGAAGTGTTAATTTTGGTTGCCAACCTGCCTCTCTGTGTGGGAAAAAAATGGGATATGTCACTGGAGCTAAATCTGGACTTAAGATACTCATATTAATGAATGGCTGCTCCTCATTTCTGGGATATATTCTAATGTATCTTTGAAATGGTGGTTCTCCTTCATAATTTTGAAACACCATTGCAACCTCATTTGATGTTGGCAAGTTATAACAACGTTTATCAGTATGTCTGTCTCTTTTAAGCACCATATTGACCTTTGGCATTGGTAATTGATGTCTTTGTGCATGAAGTTGTTGTTCATTTTCTACTTCTGCCAATTTTTTATAAGCTTTAGTGTAGTAGTTATTGTCCATAATGTTATTTAGCTCTATAAAAACACTGGGTAAGCATTTTTTCTTTTCTTCCAGCTGCATACGTTGGTCAACAGCTTCTATTGTATCTAGGACATATAGTTGAGCAAATTTTCTTTGCTCTCCTTCCTCTGGATGTAAATGTGAAGTACGATGATAAATTTGGCCTTGGACTTTAAAACAGTAAGGACCATGTCCTGGTACATTAGCAGCTAATGTTGCCCCCATAGATGCAAAGGATATGGCACTATTGTAGGAACTTATGTTTGTCTTAACATTTTTGTAGTTTGGAAAAGTAGGTTCAGTCATAATGTTTTGTAAATAGATTGGAAATTCTTTTCTTTCTGGAAGTTTGAACTTGCCTTTTTGACAGCAACTAATAAGTTGGCCATCTCTAGGTCTCTCCTGTTTAAAATATTAGGCCTCACAAAACTGACATTGAGTATTCATGTCCCCACAACTATGAACCTCTACTGCTAAAGACTTGAGTAAAGGACAATTTGCAAACCATATAGCAGTTTGACTTTCATATTCATCAGGTTAAATGTCATGTGATGTTTCAACAACATGTTCTAAATGCTTTGTTTTTTGTGTGGATTTTCTTGGTATATCTTTTATTGGTTTAGGTAAAATGTCATGTAATGTTTGAGGAACAGGTTCTAAATGTTGTGTTTTTTTTGGTGGCTTTTTTTGGTATCTCTTTTATTTTTTCAGGTAAAATGTCATCTGATGTTTGAGGAGCAGGTTCTAAATGCTTTATTTGCTTAGTAGCTTTTTTTGGTGTATCTTTCATTTTTGCAGCTGATAGTCTTTTGCTTGCAAGTCTTTTGCATTCTTTTTCTCGTCGAATTTCTTTTTCCTCTGGTGTCTGCTGGTTGGCCCATCTCTCTTGTCTTTCTCTAGTTTGACGTTTTTTCTTTTCTTGTTTGCTGTCGTTAGTAGCCATGTTAATCTATAAAAGAAAATAATTTATAATTAGTTTAGTTTGAGATGTTAAGTTTGTTTTTTACATTTTTTTATTATCAACAGTTTGTTTATATGTGCTTGTAGTTCATTGTAGCAGTACTTTCTTTGTATTGTTAAAGAAGTGTTTTTTATTTTTTTGGTCTTACTTTCTGTGGTACGTTGTAATTTTTGCCTTACATGAATAGCACAGTGAAGGAACTGACACTATTCCTTCTTCTACATGTAGTAGGTGTCTAGTGTTAATACAAATTTATATTTTAGTTGTTTTGGCAATTTATTTTTTGTTGTACTTTTAACTTAGAGGCATAGTAGAGGGCAAAAATTAGTTTTTGTAATTTTTACTACAGGGAATTGTCATAATAGTATTTTGATATTTTATTTGAAGGTTTATATGTTCGGGCAATGCATTTTTTTTATTTTTTCTTGGGGTGTTAGTACTATTTGTTGTAGTATTCTATTTTATGCGTGTGTTTCGGTTTTATGCTTAATATTGTACATTACGACTGGTAATTTAGAATGACAAATTTTATTTAGTCTATGTTTTGAGACTTTTGTGGACTATGCTGTTTTATTTTTTTTTTGGCTAGATTGAAGTTTGGATTTACTGTTAAACATTATTGTCCTTAACAGACAAATAAGAGGTAAATAAGAAATGTGTCAGTTATATTTTGGTAAAAGTTATAGGCCCTCATTCAATTGCGATTTGGCCAATTTAGGAGTGCTCTAAATAATAGGCATTAATGAAACATGGTGGGATGAATCTCACGATTGGACTGTTAATCTGGATGGTTATAACGTAATTAGGAAAGATAGGGGAAATGGTATAAGAGGAGGAGGGATCTGTCTTTATGTTAAGCCTGAATTTAAGCCTATAGTCAGAGAAGATATTTATGCTGGCACTAATGGCATCATTGAATCTTTGTGGGTTGAGCTAAATAGTGGAGGAGCTAATTCTAAATGCATATTGGTGAGAGTATGCTATACACCCCCAAATATAGCTGAAAGTGAGGAAATACAATTATTGTTACAGATTGGAAATGCAGCTAAGCATGGTCAAGTTCTACATAGTTACATAGTAATTAAGGTTGAAAAAAGACTTTCAGTCCATCAAGTTCAACCTGTTAAGATCTCCTCTGATCTGCAATATGCGGATTAGTTATTAATTAAATTATTGATTAAATAATTATTAATAGTATAGTATTGGAGGATGAATAAAGAGTTAGTCCATAAAGTTCAACCTTTTTAGATCTCTATTGATCTTTTTAATGTGGACTATTTATTATTATTGTTAATTGTTAATTGATCCAGAGGAAGGCAAACAGAAAAAAAAATAATAATAATGGGAGACTTTAATTACCCTGAAATAAACTGGATAAATGAGACCAGCAGCTCAGCTAAGGGGAGCAGGTTCTTGAGTACACTAGGGGATCATTATGTGGCCCATCTTGGATTTAGTCATCACAAGAAATATATATATATATTTTTTTAATTTTATTGATCATAAAACATACATACAACATAAAAAAAAAGATTTTTTTTTTCCCCAACAGATACAAACATACAGGTATAGCATAGCGATCCGTGATCGAGAAAGACATGTCCATAGATACAATAGACCAATATTTGATTCTAAAGAGAATAAGCAATAAGAAAATGTTCTCCTTATCTCTGGACTAAATAACAGCGTTTATAAATCTATCAATCGTCAATAGACATCGACTTCAATTATTTCTTTTTCCATGTTACCCATTTAATATTTGTCCATATACTGCTCCCAGATAGTCCAATTAAGAGTGTTTATTTTCTTGGACTGTTCATTAATATTTTCTTTCATCAGATCTTTATTGTAATTAATTTTATTAATAACCTCTTTCCACTTAGGAATTTCCAATTTATTCCAATATTTAACTACCATTGCTTTAATGATCAATAATATATGAGATATCAATAATTTATTACTGGGAAAAAATGTATCTATCCCTATATGGAACAATATTAACTCCGGGGAACACGGACATCTTGTCCCTGCAATTATAGTCAGGTATCCACAACATTCTTCCCAGAATTTTCTTATCTTATCACATTCCCACCACATATGTTGTGCATTGCCTTCTTTGCCACAGCCTTTCCAGCATAGTGATGATTTTTGGGAATCGATCTTTTTCATAGTTGCTGGAACTATATACCACTTTTGTGTTAATTTAAAATACAACTCTCTATACATGGTATTAATAGAGGATTTCTTTATTAACCTTAAGGCCCTTAACCATTCTTGCTCATTATAGTCTATATTAAGGTTATATTCCCAATCTTTTATACTCTTTGTTTTCCCAAATTTCATAAGTTTAATCCTACTTTTACTAATTTTTGATACCAGATGATTCACCTGACCTTTAATCATAACTGCTTCCAGGTCATACAATTTATCTATTTTATCATATATAAATCCCCTTTGTTTCATTTTTTTCTGGCAGTATTCCATATTTTATCCATGAAAAGGATTTTAATACACCTTTCTCCTGAAGTTCGCTTTGCTTTAATAAGCTGCCTGCTGGATATAGATCAGCTATATACAAAATTGATGCTTTTTTCAATAAATTCATTTCTATATTAAATGATTCATCTCTTAATATATCTATAGGTGTAGAAGCAGAAGGTATATGAAATAACTCTGCTCTGATTTTGCTTTTCCCCCAGAATTTTATAATAGATCTAATACCTTCTGGTAATTTATCTCATATTGCTTCTTTTCCATTAAATTTCCCCAGCAATGTTCTTATTGGGGTAATTCCCACGAGATCTTCCTCGATGTTTTTCCATCCTATTATCCTATGTTGTAAATTCATATTAATTATATGAGATATTGCTATATTTTCACTGATCAATTTCATATCTGGAGATCCCATACCTCCCAGATCAAACTTTCTATTTGTTATAGTTTTTTTAACTCTCACTTTTTTTCCTGCATATATAAATGTATCTATTATTTGCTGGATTATTTTAATGATATATTCCAGAACTTTTTCCGGGACACAACTAAGTAAATATGTTATTTTGGGGACGATACTCATATTAACTATGGCTATTCTAGCCGACCATGAGAATCTTGTTGTATTCCAATCATATAATAATATTCTAATCTGTTTTAATATTTCTGTTATATTATTTACTATAATTTTATTGTTTTGGAAACAAAATTTTATACCTAAATTAGTGACATACTTAGTATTCCAATTAAATGCATATAATTTTTTTAATTTATTTAATATATATTGCTCTATATAATTATGAATAATGTCTGATTTCAAAGGATTTATTTTAAAATACGAAACTCTACCAAAATCTGTTAGCAAAAGTTGTAAATTGGCACATGAATCTATTGGGTGTGTTAATGTTAACATGATATCGTCCGCAAATAGCATTATTTTATAATAGTTATTTCCTATTTTTATACCTTTGATATTTTCAGCTTTCCTTATTAATGAGGCTAATGGTTCCACAAATAACAGAAAAAGCAACGGGGAAAGGGGGCAACCCTGTCGTGTAACGTTGCTGATCCCAAACTTCTCTGTTTCGAAGTTTGTACCTGCAATATAAGCTGTTGTATCCTTATAAATAGCTTTAATTGTTTTAGAAGCGAAATTAGTAAACCCAAACTTCTGTAATACTGCATTCATGAATTCCCAACTAACCCTGTCAAATGCTTTTTCTGCATCCAGTGACAGGATTAGTGTTGGGATCCTTCTTTTCCGAATGGAAAAAATTAAATCAATTAGACGTCTGGTGTTGTCTGATGCCTGACGGCCTTGAACAAAGCCCGATTGATCAAAATGTATCAACTTTGGAATAATTTTATTTAGTCTGTTAGCCATGATTTTTGTATATATTTTTAGATCTATATTAATAAGTGAAATAGGACGATAACTAGTTACTTCTTCTGGATTTTTCCCAGGTTTTAGGATGTTAATTATTTTAGCTTCTGATAGTTCTGACGGCATTTTTCCGTGATTTTTAATCTCATTAAACATATTTTGCAAATGTTTACCAATTTCTTTTTGAAACATTTTATAATATAGATGGTCGAAGCCGTCTGCACCTGGGGCTTTATTAACTTTTGCTTTATTAATTACTTCCTCTATTTCTTCCAAAGAGATATCTTGGTCTAAAAATCTTTGATCTTCTTCTTGTAATTTCACTCTTCTTCTGAGTCACTTCACTCAGAAATGTATTTATCTCTTCTTTACTAGGTTTTTTAAATGTGGAATTACTATTTAAATTATATAATGAACTGTAGAACATCTTCATAATTTCACTTATTTTATCAGGATGAGTATACAGAACATTATCTGGTCCTCTTAAACTATATATTTTATTTTGATTTTTTTGTCTTTTTAGTTTATAGGCCAGATATTTACCTGTTTTATTACCCATTAAAAAATTGTTTTGTTGAAATTTCCAAATCAGAGAATCAACCTGATTTTGTAATATTTTATTTATTTGGGCTTTCTTTTTAGCGATCAGCTCTGATCTTTCCACCAATGGGTTCGCTCTATTTTCTCTTGTTTGTTTCTCCAATTCTATGTACAGTAATCTCAAGGGTTTCCCCCTTTCCCCATGCATTGCTGCTGTCCGTGAAATCATTTGACCTCTTATAACTGATTTATATGCGCACCATATCATGGAGGGTGAGTCTACAGTATTTTTATTAATTTTAAAAAATTCCTTTGTTTCCTTTTTTAGGAATTCCAGAGTTTGTTCATTCTTAAATAAGATCGGGTCTAAATTCCATTTTTTTTTATTTTTACTTATCTTTTCTTCTTTTAAATTAATACATACCATTGAATGATCTGACCATGTAGCAGTAGTTATTTCTATATCCTTAATTTGTCTTACTGTGTGTATATCTGTTAGGAAATAGTCTAATCTTGAGTAGGAATTAAAATGGTTTGAAATTTTTTTATATTCCCTCTCATATGGATGTAATAATCTCCATGCATCAAAAAGGTCATCATTAGATGTTATTTTTTCAAAATCTTTAGAAGTCTTTTTAATCTGATTTTCAGATATTTTTTTTATTGTTCCTATTCTGTCTATTAGCGGATCCAACACCATATTAAAATCCCCTACAATTATTAATTGTCCCTTTCTGATTTTTTTTATTTCTTTCAGTATCTTTTTGAAATATCTAATTTGTTTTACATTTGGGAGATATATATTGGCTATTGTCATATTTACTCAATTTATTATGCCACACCATATTATATATCTTCCTAAGGGATCAATAATTTTAGCTTCCTCATGGACTTCTATATTATGACTAAAAATAATTGATACTCCTCTAGATCTTTTATTATATGTTGAATCTATTTTAATATTATAGTTTTTATTGTTTACATATCTTAAGGTGTCTTTACCCCAATGTGTCTCTTGTAGTAGGAGAATATCTGCTTTATTTTTTATATAATTATTATAAGCTATTTTCCTTTTTGATGGTGAATTTAGTCCATTAACATTATGAGTTATTATTTTAACCATTGTTTACAATTATTGGATTTACCTTCAACTTTTGTATCTTTTTTTTTGGTCTCTTTCTAATATATCTAATTCTATCACACCTCTCGCCATTAATTGTACCTGTATAATCTGCAACCTTCGGAAATTCATTCATTCGTGCTTTCTTACAGACCTTGGACATGTTCTTCTTTGGACTTAAACTAAGTCCAAGTTTACTTATTTTTATATTTTTCCCCTCATTTTTTATATAATTTTTTAGGGCTATTATGCCAATTTTAGGAAATGCTAGGAGTTTTTTATAAACTTACTAGTTTATTAGTTGGGAGATCATGCATTCTTATTTCCCTATTATTTTCCATTCTTAATTATTATAACTTGTTGTATTAATTTTATTTTCCACTTGCTCTCGTTTACCCCTCTTTACTTCCTTTGATCTTATGCCCAGCTACAACTCTATAGGGGAGTATGCAAAATAGGGAAATATTTCCTTAGCCTCAGAAACCAAGATATTCCCCTATGTTATATTTTATATGATACCAACCTTCAATATTGAATTTATGAATATGTTTAGTATTATATACAGCTAACATTGAATTTATCCCTTTTTTTATTATTTTTTTTTGTTTCTCTTTTCCTTTCACCTTTGGACTAGACCCAACCATCCTAACTCCTCGGTCATCACCCCCCTCATATCTCTCCAAAAATAAATACCTTTACTTTTCTTCTTTAATTAATTTCTGTCAGGTCTTTACCCAAGTATAGTGATTTCAATGTTTATAGATTACCCATTTAATCTTTTACCATAGAATAACAAAATACCTAAATTTCCCCCTATATAGCTATATCCAAGAGGAGGTCCATACCATTTACTCTGACTAAGGGCCTCATTATATTACGGCCGGCCGTAAATCTTGCAACCGGCCGTAAGCTCTGAAATCTAAGAAGTCAAAAATAAATTCAAGACAGCTCTGTAAAGCTCTGTAAATGCTAGGGATCATATTGGGGGACATGAGGATTAAAAGTAACCCACTCTCAAGCTTTCACATCAGCCCAAACCCGAGTTTAAATTAACTGTTTATTTTCCGGCTGCGGCGTGGGCGGGTCTGAGGTGCTCCAAGCCCTATGGACTTTTTACATGGATATTTGACGTATATTAAAAAATATATATTTTACGGATTTGAGTATAGGGGAATTTTGTGCTATTTTTGCTAACACCGAAAATCACTTTATAAACTTCTCAAAGTGCAGGATGGCTTTATTTGGGCTATATTTCGTGCTTAATTGGTGCTAGCGGGACCTGCAAGTAAGCTGCGGCTCGGTTTTAGCCTTGCAGAGAGGGTTCCCGGAGCAATTGAATTGCAAATAGGATTTTCTTACGGCCGATTTCCTTGCGGCCGTTTTAGATCAAAGGATTTCCTCCGGCGCGAGCGGCCGCAAGAGATAGCAAGGCACCGGCCGCAAGCCTGCCGGAATCCCCGGCCGGAGGGGAATAGAATAGCAGAATAGCTTGCAGCCGGTCCTTGCTGCGGCTGATAATAGAATGAGGCCCTAAGACTTTACTGTTAGCAGTAATCCTAATAATAATATTTTCAAGTACCCCCCCTTTTTTTTTTTTTTTTCTCTTTTCCTCCTTTACTCCCAGAGGAATGATATGGACTCCCTTCGTTACAGATAGCTTCCAATATACAAACATAAATATAAAAGGAAAAAATGATTATATTTCCATAGCGTGTTAATTATCTAATCTTAAAATCTTACTACTTTATGTGTTTTAAAGTGTTTAATAATCTATTTAAATATTTCTATATATCTATAAAGTGCATATCAATAAAGTGCTTAATTTTCCCACCATTGCGTCTGTGTTCTCTCAGAAAATTTACATCATAACTATCATTTTATACTAGCAGTAATCACAATTTTACAAGGTACTAATAATTCATTCTAAATTCTCAAAATTCATATTATTATTCTTTCTACAACCTTTTTATGTACCACTAGTGAACCTATTCAATCTTCAGTTTTTACTCCTTTGTGTATTTAAGGTGCTTCATATTCTATTTTTAAACTTCTATATCTCTATAAAGTGCTTATATTTCCCCACCATAATATAGGTAATCTCTTGGAGGATGTTTATATCCTTTCCCCTGTATACTATAACCATCGCTACTAATCATATTATATATGTGAACCAACGCAAAAGGGAGATATATTAAAAAACAGTATTAAATGCATCAATATACAGTCCAAATTTCTTATGGGGCCATTCTTCAATTTTTACTCCTTTGTGTATTTAAGGTGCTTCATATTCTATTTTTTAACGTCTATATTTCTATAAAGTGCATACAACTAAAGTGCTTATATTTCGCCACCATAATATAGGTAATCTCTTGGGGGATGTTTATATCCTTTCCCCTGTATACTATAACCATCACTACTGATCATATTATATATGTGAACCAACCCAAAAGGGGGATATATTAAAAAACAGTGCTAGATGCATCAATATACAGTCCAAATTTCTTATGGGGTCTTTTCCTCTCTTCCTTAACTTCTGTTATTTTACGACCCATTCAGGGTTCTTTAAGTTTAGTTCTGTATGAATTTTAGGAAGAGTAGAAAAATCCACTTCTATGTTCCATTTTTGTAGCAGCAGCAATCCTTCTTTAACGGAGTCTATTTTGTTCCATATATTGTCTTTCATTATATATAGTCACGTGGGATATTTCCATCTGTATTTAATTTCTACTTTCCTTAAGCTTTGTGTTATTGCCATATATTCTCTTCTTTTATTCAGAGTGTATTTAGACAGATCCGGAAATATTTTTATTTTATCATATGGAGCATCCATCTGTCTTTTTATGGAATTAGATTTGATTATTGCATCTCTAAAAAGAAGGGATTGAAGATTGACTATAACATCTCTAGGTATATTTTTGTTTAGTCCTCTAGGGAGGGGAATCCTGTGGATATTTTCTATTTTAGTGTCATCTTTAGAAGTTTGGGGTGTTAAATTATTAAATAGATCTTTAATGTATCCTGGTAGATCTTTTTCCAGTATATTTTCATTTATTCCCCTTATTCTTATATTTTTTTTCCTTGATCTATCTTCCATAAGATTTATCTTCATATTTAATTCTTCAATTTTGTATTCCAAATTGTTTGTGTATTTCAGTAGTGCATTATTATCCATGATTAATTTATCGCATTTAATTTCCAGTTCATTTATTCTTTTACTTATTTCTTTAACTGAGTTTGTGTTTTCTAACATCTGTTTTGTTAATTCCATCGTAATCTTTTCTTGGAAATCTTATAGAAGGTCTTTAATTTTTAAATATGTTAATGGTTCCTCTTGTGATTTTTCAATATCTTCAAGGGGAGATTGTACTTTTTTCTTCAGGGAGGAATTTACAGATTGTTCCAAAAAAGAGGATTCCAATTGTGTTATTTCTAGTGTATTAATTTTTTGTTTTGGCGAAAAAAAATGATTTGTTTCTGGAGCACCTGTCTTCTTCTCCTTACTTTTTATTTTCATAGCATTTGGAGGTTTCTTATTTGCCATCTTGTTATTTTGGGGATATAATCCTGTGGATTCTTGTTTTAATCTTCTCCACTTAACTTTTTTGTACAGTCCTTTTATTTTACTTGTCTTATTTAATTTGTATTGGTTGTATCACCTTTTGTAATATCTTGGAAGGGTACTTTCTATATCTTCGCCCTTAGCCTCTTGCCTCTTGCATATTTTCGTAAAGCTTATTGTTTTACCTTAACCCTTTCTCCTCTACTCCCTCTGCCTTAACATAATTCCATTGTCCTTCTCTTTTATATACCCCAATTTAGCTCACTAGCAGGTTCTAGTTGTTTCTAGCCTTTTCTCCTCAATTTGATATTCCTGGGGCTCACCTTTATTTATATCACAAGTAATATTGATATTATATCAAATGTTAAATGTTAAAATAGGGGAACCCTTGGGGAACAGTGATCACAACACAGTATCATTTGAGATTGAATACAAAAAACAGAGTTGTAAGGGGCCAACAAAAACTCTACATTTTAAAAAGGCTAACTTTAATGGGCAGCAATACTACATATAGACTGGGACAAAGAACTTACAGGGAAAAATACTGAAAATAAATGGACAACATTCAAATCCTTACTAAATAAACATACTCATCGGCATGTACCATGTGGAAATAAAATGAATAGGAGTAAATCATATCCCATGTGGCTTAACAATGACTTAAAGATCATGATGAGGAAAAAGAAACATGTGTTTAAATTATACAAGAAGGAGGGAACAGAGGCAGCTTTATGTGACTATAAGGAAATCAACAAGGCTTGCAAAAGGGCTATTAGACTGGCTAAAATAGAAAATGAGAAGTCAGTTGCAATGGAAAGTAAGACTAACCCTAAAATATTTTTTAAATATATTAATGGGAACAAGGCCAGGAAGGAAGCTATAGGAACATTACAATGTGACACAGGCCATCTGATAATTAGTGACCAGGAAAAGGCAGATGAGCTAAATAGGTTCTTTTCTTCGGAATACACAAGGGAGGTACCAGTGGTTGGGACAACGCAACATAATGGGGCTACACTACCTTCACTAAATAATTGGTTAACACAGGAAGAAATCCAAAAGAGATTGGAGAAAATAAATGTAAATAAAGCCCCAGGTCCTGATGGAATACATCCAAAGGTACTGAGGGAGCTGGGTTCTGTAATAGCCAAACCATTATATCTAATATTTCAAGACTCACTACAGGGTCTCTACCGGATGACTGGAGAAAAGCAGAGGAGATACCTATATTTAAGAAGGGATCTAGAGCAAATCCGGGGAATTATAGACCAGTGAGCCTCACATCTGTAGTTGGGAAGCTTTTAGAAGGATTAATAAGGGACAGAATACAAGAATATGTCTATTTGAGCAAGATCGTAGGTAGCAGTCAACATGGATTTATGAAGAATAGGTAGTGTCAGACCAATCTAATTAGTTTTTATGAGGAGGTTAATAGGAACTTGGATCAGGGCAGCTCAGTGGATGTAGTCTTTTTAGATTTTTCAATGGCATTTGATACAGTGCCACATGGAAGACTAGTGAGCAAACTAAGGGATACAGGAATTGCAGTAAATATCTGCTCATGGATCGAGAGCTGGCTAAAAGACAGGAAGCAAAGGGTTGTTGTGAATGGAACATACTCCGATTGGTCTAATGTAATAAGTGGGGTTCCTCAAGGTTCAGTATTAGGTCCTCTCCTTTTTAACATATTTATTAATGATATAGAAGTAGGACTCGAAAGTAGTGTCTCCATTTTTGCTGATGACACTTAGTTGTGCAAGGTAATAAAATCAGATAATGATGTACTTTCCCTGCAAAGGGATTTGAATAAATTAGAGAAATGGGCGGCTAAATGGCAGATGAGATTTAATACAAATAAATGCAAGGCTATGCATTTAGGAAGGAAAAATAGCCATGCAATCTATCATCTTAATGGAGCAAATCTTGGTGTATCAGATATTGAAAGTAATTTGGGAGTGCTTGTAGACAACCACCTAGGTAACAGCGCTCAAAGCCAAGCAGCAGCTGCAAAGGCAAGTCAAATATTAGCATGTATTAGGAAGGGTATAGAAGCAAGAGAAGCAAATATAATTCTGCCACTATACAAATCCCTAGTACGCCCTCATTTGGCATATGGAGTACAATTTTGGGCACCACTTCATAAAAAAGAAATTTTAGAGCTGGAAAAAGTACAGAGAAGGGCTACAAAACTAATAAGGGGAATGGAGGGCTAAGTTATGAATAAAGACTAACCAAATTAAACTTATTTTCGCTAGAAAAAAGGCATCTACGAGGGGATATGATTACCTTATTTAAATACATCAAGGGTCAATATAAGGCTTTGTCAAGTGAACTTTTTGTAGCAAGAGATTTTCAACTGACAAGAGGACACCCTTTGAGGTTAGAGGAAAAAAGATTTCACCTTAAACAAAGAAAAGGGTTCTTTACAGTTAGGGTGGTTAAACTGTGGAATTCTCTACCAAAGGAGGTGGGAAACAGTGAATTCGATAGACAACTTCAAAAAGGAGTTAGATATATTTTTGAATAAAGAGGGCATTCAAGGCTATCCTAGATAACTAGCGAAGGAATATTGATCCAGGAAGAAATTTGATCGCCAGTTTCTGGGGTCAGGAAGGAATTTTGCTTTTTTTTTTCCTTATGAGACAATTGGCAAAGTTTCAATGTTTTTTTTTTCTGTTTGCCTTCCTCTGGATCAATCAGCAATTAATAATAAATAGTACACATTAAAAAGATCAATAGAGATCTAAAAAGGTTGAACTTGAGGGACTAACTCTTTATTCATCCTCCAATACTATACTATTAATAATTATTTAATCAACAAATTAATAAATAACTAATCCGCATATTGCAGATCAGAGGAGATCTTAACAGGTTGAACTTGATGGACTGAAAGTCTTTTTTAAACCTTAATTACTATGTAACTATGTTAGTGATTGTTATTCTTTTTTTTTCTGTTGACATGGATGCAGAGCAAACATGTTTATTTAGTTTTCTCTTTTTTTACTTATACTGTACCTTGGTTGAAGTTTGATTTGAAGCAGAATTTTTGTTGGTCCTCTGTTGAAAGTCTTCCTCCGATGGTCTTCACGCAGTGTCTGTTGTAAAAGAAAAATTAAAATGTTATTTGATTTGAATGTATTTGTAATGAATAACATATTTCATTATTTGGTCTATTGTATCTGTTATGGTGATTTGTTCTGCTATGCTGTTTTTTGTGCAACCTTTTTAAAAATACTTTAATTGTATTTGTATATTCCAGTTATCCTTTTTTATACTGTAATTATTAATGTTTTTCTTATTTTGGATATGATTGCAATGTTTTTAGCATTATCCTGTTTTGTGTCCACCACTTTTGCTATGCTAATTTAGAGTTCTTTGTAAGGCTTATAGCTTCTTAAACAGTAAATAAGAATATTAATTTACTTTGCTATGTGTTTGTGTGATTTTTGGTACAATCCTTTTTGTGTCTACCATATGTTGCCTACTTTATTTGCTTAATTAATCTTTTTTATGAAGGGTAAATGTTTTTGTACAGTGAAAATGAATGTTTTTCCTATTTTGGATATGATGGCTATGTTTTTAGCATTATCTGATTTTGTGTCCACCACTTTTGGTATGCATATTTAGGCTTCTTTGTAAGGCTTATAGATACTTAAACATTAAAGAAGAATATTAATTTACTTTTCCATGTGTTTGTGTGATTTTTGGTACAATCCTGTTTTGTGTCCCACATATGTTGAATACTTTATTTGCTTAATTAGTCTTTTTTATGAGGATTAAATGTTGTTGTACATTGAAAATGAATGTTTTACCTATGTTGGATATGATGACTATGTTTTTAGCATTATCCTATTTTGTGTCCACCACTTTTGGTATGCTTATTTAGGCTTCTTTGTAAGGCTTATAGGTTCTTAAACATTAAAGAAGAATATTAATTTACTTTGCTATGTGTTTGTGTGATTTTTGGTACAATCCTATTTTGTGTCTAACATATGTTGCATACTTTTTCTGCTTAATTAGTCTTTTTTATGAAGGGTAAATGTTTTTCTACAGTGAAAATTAATGTTTTTTCTATTTTGGATATTATGGCAATGTTTTTAGCATTATCCTATTTTGTGTTCACCACTTTTTGGTTGCTGCATTTGTTATATTGGCGGCCATTAAACATATATAGTTCCTTTATTTTTTCTACTTGTTATAATTTACCTTGACTGAAGAGTTCTTCTTGCCCGAATGACAGAGGGTCCCCTCCTGCCAATCTTAATCCGCCGGTCTTCTTGTAGTGTCTGTTTGAAAAAGAACGTGAAATGGTTATTGTATATTTCTTCTTTTTGATTTAGGAAAGCATGGTCTTTTTCAGCATTTAATGTATTTTTCTATCTTACCTCTTCTTCTTTCTTTGTGTTCTTTAAAAGGGATTCTGGTTCACAATGCACGGTGCAAATTCTTGAGTGACGCTGTTGATGCAGAGTCTGTTTGAATAGTAAAAAAAGGGGAAAGATTCAGCTTTAGGTTACATATTGAATTGCAGTAAATTAATGTCATTTAAATATACTTGTTTAATTAGTTTCAATTAACATTAGTTTGTTTTAGGGCCTACACACATAAATGTGCATGTCAGATGTCCCTATACATGAATCACATTTTCATAGTTAAAGTTGTTGTTTTTTTATGTCATTTAAATATACTTGTTTAATTAGTTTGGTTAGGATTAGTTTGTTGTAGGGGCTATACACATAAATGTGCGTGTCACATGTCACTATACATGAATCACATTTTCATAGTTAAAGTTGTTTTTTTTTGTCCTGTCTTGATAATAAAATTTAATATATTATAGCTTACCTCTCAGTTGTAATTTACACAATGTAAAGTAGGAAATTAGGAAACATTTATCTTCTCAAGTAACAGCAGCAGTTAACTATCCAGTCACTCCGTTCATCACCTGAGTAGAAATGTTGAATTTTCTGGAAAGTAGGCAGTATAAACTTTCAAGTGCCTCACACCGTTAGAACGCAATACGCATGCGCTATTTGCGTTCCAGCTTACAATTTGCGTTCCATCCGCCATTTTATGCATAGTAGTTTTCAAAATGGTGGTTAATATCAGTGTGGTACGTGCCGCATAGTATGTGTTTCAGTTTTGCGAGTCACTGTAGTATAGTTACGTCTGAAGCCTCGTTTTCGTTTTGTTCGGCTGCCATTTTTTCTCTAGCTTAGGTGATTTTCGGCAGTTTAAACTCATTTTTTTGGACTTAAATGGAGGTGTAAATTAACTTTTCAAGGTGCCGGATGCCCCCCCCCCCCCTTGCTGTAACTAAGCTTTTTATGTGTTCATTGTGTTTATTTCTTGTGTTTCTGATGTTTTCATGTGCGCCATTTTTGGCCATTTTTGCGTGTTGGGAATGGGTTGTTTCACGGACGTATTTTTTTGCGAGGGACGCAGTTGTTGTACGTGTATGACGCAGTTGATTTTTTTCTAAGTCGTGCGCGTGTGTGTTAACCGCGTGTGAGGCGCCTTTGAGTTTTTTTTCTAAGTAGTGCGTGTGTGCGTTTGTGTGTTAACCACGTGTGAGGCACCTTTAGATCTTCCACCACCGCAAATGCGGCCCCTCGTTTTGCGAGGGTCCGCATTTGCGGACAAACACATCCGACGTTGGAGGATCCGCATTTGCAACTCGTATGCTCACAACTATATATGTGATGCATTAAGCCTTATGAATATAAAGGGCAACAATTAAGAGATATAATTGTACAATTCGTGTTTATTGAAGTGTAGATTTGAACAATACTTACTTTTAATCTCTTTTTGGACAATTGCATTCCGTTACATTGCAAAATGAATAGAAATATATTTTTGCATTGCACTTTTGACATTTTCATAATCCTATACTGTCTAATTTACATCAATCAATTTTATTTTACCTACAGTAACACATAGTTTATTTGCAAGCTTGAAATCACTTACTTTAATATGTGCAGATTCTTTACCTCAGTGCTTAACAGTCTACTTGTCCAAGTAGAAAAGGTATAGCAATGAAGGGGGACATTTATTGTGATCTTTATTATAACTGTGAGTCAAAAATAAGCCAAAATAAAAACAAAAACTGAAATCAAAGACCTTGATGATTATAATTAAGCTGCGGCAGCAGCAAAACTGTGTCAGCAAGTTAGGGCAATTTCTGATGACGTAAACAGTTAGCGACGGTGTACTGCTAAAGCTTAATACCTATACTATCTTTAAAGAAATCACTCCTAATCAAGAAAGAGTTAAATATGACAACAGCCAGTTAATTGTATAATTCTACTGATATAAATAACATAGAATATAACAAGCAGCATTCATAAGTTGACAAATGATTATTGCTATAAATTTACCAGCACTGGAATATAAAATGCTGGAAATGCATGTAATATGATAACGATAACTTATGTTCTCTAAAATGATAGAGCACTATATTCAAAATAGTTATTACTTATCAAGAAGGTTTTAGGACAAAGTACTAAACAAGTAAATAAGTAACATTTCATTAAATATGAAGCTGACAAAAATGCAATATATGAAGTAATTGCAAGTGAAATGTAACTGTGTGCAGAAAGTAGCAATTCATATAGTTAAAACAAATTAAATGTATCAAGCAATCATATGCAAAATATAACTGCGAACAAAGTAACAATTTGCACAGTTAATGCATCATCTACTATATAAACAAATGACAGCTTTTATAGTCAACACATAGTGTTCATTATAATTGAGTTTGTGGGGGAGGAGGGGGGGGCAAAATGCAGTATTTGTTTAAAGTGATACATTTAATAAAATGCACTTTCATGTGTATATACGTAAATAGTAAAACACTGCACATTGTTGTCAAGAACTCCAATAATAGAATTGTATGACTATGTAAAACTACAAATTTTGAGTATTATATTCTGAATAGCTAGCCTGTCATGTTACTTTGGTGTATTGTTATCTCACGGTTAAAATAAAGATCACAATACATTCCTCACCTTCATTGATTAACCTTTTCTACTTGTTCATATCAATTTAGTCAACTTCAATTTAGCCAATTACAAATAGATTTTTCATTTGAGATTACTACTTAATCTGCCTATACTCAGCTACTGCTTGCTGATGTCTCAAGTCATGAGATTTTAGTCAGATTAGGTGGGTTCCTTAGTGAGCCTTCCAGATAGGAAGTACCCTTTGAGGGTCACAGGCCTTTTTTTTCTCCTTTCACTTTCACCAGCCTCATCAAAAGGCCCTTGCCTATTCACAAAAATGCATGCAAATTTTGCTCATTTCCTGAGGAGATTCTATAATTTGTGAGTACTTTACACCTGATACAATCTATTTTCCATTTTTTTAACACTCCACAGTTTACTTGTAAAAAAGTATTAAGCAGAATTAGAAGTTTATTAGCCATATTCACAGCTTGTATATATACATATTGTGAGGCTCCCAAAAGGGCAGCCAAGTCTTTTCCTTTAGTGAGGCAAACTAGAATATGTTATGACTTTTAAGCATATTAGCTGTTTCTGTTACAATCTATTATATTAGAGTTTTAGTCAGATTTGGGTCACCACTTAGTGAGCCTTCCACATAGGAGGTACCCTTCAAGGGTCACAGGCCTTTTTCTTTTTCGTTCATTTTCACCAGCATCAGAGGAGGGCCATTGCCTATTCCCATAATGCATGCAATACCTGCCAATTTCCTGAGGAAATGCTATGATTTTGTGAGTACTTCACCACCTGATATAATCAGTTTTACAATTTTTTATGTGGCACAGTTTATTTGAATAAAGTATTTAATTTCCTATTTTAGTTGTATTGCAAACATAGGGCCTCATTCAACTGAGGTTTCAGGAGATCCGGTAGCCCATAAGTGAGGTTGCAAGATAATTTGCTTATTCCATTGGTGTCTTTTTGCAAGCTCTGAAAGGCTTCCGATTTATGGCCTAGAAAAAATGGCGATGGTTAAATTCGTAACTTGCAGCCTCCAAAAGCCTTTGATCTTTCACTTTCGTAAGGTTAAAATCACAAATCGCTATTGCTCAATCTTCCAAATTGCTCAATCTTCAAAAGCCTGCAAATGTTTTCACACCCGTAAATGGCAAATGAAGGAGAACATCCTATGCGCGTTAGAGAGCACCCGCAAGGGGGTTAAACACCTATTGGTAGCACTGTAAATGCAAATAAAAAAATCACTACTGCACTGTAAATAATGAGGAAAGCGATGAAAGACATTAGTTTAATTCTGAGGTTAAATCGATCTTGGGTATCAATGAGTTAATCCATATCAGGCCACCCATATGGACTAGAACAGTATTGGCATTTATTTTCATAATTCTTTATTTTTTGGTTTTGCGAGTCTGATCGCATATCGGACCCCCAACCCTAATTGATTGACATGGGACCTCAATGTCTCATTTTCTATTAGCTGATTCGAAATGGCTGTTATGGGCTTGCTGAATTGATCATGTTCCCACCATGAACTGCTGTGGCCCAGTGCATGGTTTACGGTTTCGGCTTTGGGACAGTAACTTGCGGCCTTGAGCTATTGAATAGGATCGCAATCGGAGATTTACTGGAGACTGCAACAAGCGGTCGAGTTCCGGGCTTCGAATTGAATTCAAATATTTCCTTGTTTATTGGTATTTATAGCTTTGAGATTCGTTTTAATTCTAACATTATCTGCATGTTTCGCTGTTTCTGTCCATTAAAAGAAGGTGATTACCATTACTCTTTTCCCACCCAGTCTTTTAGCCACCCAGTTACATAGTTACATAGTATTTAAGGTTGAAAAAAGACCTTCAGTCCATCAAGTTCAACCTTTCAAGATCTCCTCCGATCTGCAATATGCGGATTAACTATTAATTAATTAGTTGTAATAAAAAAATTTAAAAAAAAATCCCTCCTGATCCCAGACACCGGCGACCGGACTTCTCCCTGGATCAATATTACCTCTCTAATTATCCATGATAACCCTGAATTCCCTTTTTAATTAGAAATAAATCCAGTCCCCTTTTAAAGCTAACTATTGAATCCGCTGTCATCACCTCCTCTGGTAGAGAATTCCACAGATTAACCACCCTTACTGTGAAGAACGCTTTTGTTTCTTTAAGGTGGAATTTTTTACTTCTAACCTCAAGGGATGTCCTCTTGTCAGTTGAAAACCTCTTGGCACAAAAAGCTACCTTGACAAATCTTTATACTGACCCTGGATGTATTTATATAAGGTAATCATATCTCCTCTTAGAAGCCTTTTTTCTAGAGAAAATAAGTTTAATTTGGTGAGTTTTTCTTCATAACTTAGCCCCTCCATTCCACTTATTAGTTTTGTTGCCCTTCTCTGTACCTTTTCCAGCTCTAGAATGTCCTTTGTATGAAGTGGTGCCCAAAATTGTACTCCATATTCCAAAATAAGGGCGTACTAGAGATTTGAATAGTGGCAGAATTATATTTGCTTCCCTGGCTTCTATACCCTTCTTAATACATGCTAATATTTTATTTGCCTTGCAACTGCTGCTTGGCTTTGAGCACTGTTACCTAGGTGGTTGTCCACTCCCAAATCCCTTTCAATATCTGATACACCTAGATTTGCTCCATTAAGATTATAAATTGCATGGCTATTTTTCCTTCCCAGATGCATAACTTTACATTTATTCATATGAAATCTCATCTGCCATTTAGATGCCCATTCCTCAATATTATGTAAATCCATTTGGAGGGAAAGCACATCACTATCTGATTTAATAACCTTGCACAACTTTGTGTCATCAGCGAAAATGGAGACACCACACTTCAATCCTACCTCTAAGTCATTAATAAATATGTTAAAAAGGAGAGGACCTAATACTGAACCCTGAGGAACCCCACTTACCACATTAGTCTAATCGTAGTATGTTCCATTTAGAATAATCCTTTGCTTCCTGTCTTTAAGCCAGCTCTCAATCCATGAGCAGATATTTACTGCAATTCCTGTATCTCTTAGTTTGCACAATAGTCTCCCATGTGGCACTGTATCAAAAGCCTTTGCAAAATCCAAAAGACTACATCCACTGAGTTGCCTTGATCCAGGTTCCTACTAACCTCCTCATAGAAACTAATTAGATTTGTTTAACATGACCTATCCCTCATAAATCCATGTTGACTCCTACTTATAATCCTGTTCAAATAGACATATTCTTGTATATTATGCCTTATTAACCCTTCTAAAAGCTTCCCCACTACAGAAGTGAGGCTCACTGGTCTATAATTCCCCGGATTTGCTCTTGCTCCCTTTTTAAATATAGGTATCACATCAGCTTTTCTCCAGTCATCTGGTAGAGACCCTGTGTTGAGTGAATCTTAAAAAATTAAACATAATGGTTTGGCAATTACAGAACCCAGTTCCCTTAGTATTATTGGATGTATTCCAGGAGGACCCAGGGCTTTATTAACATTTATTTTTTCCAACCTCTTTTGGATTACTTCCTGTGTTAACCAATTATTTGGCAAAGGTAATGTAGCCCCTTTATGTTGCAGTGTCCCAACCACTGGTACCTCACTTGTGTATACCGAAGAAAATAACCTATTTAGCTCATCTGCCTTTTCTTGGTCACTAATTATCAGACGGCCTTTGTCACATTGTAATGTTCATATAGCTTCCTTTCTCGCCTTCTTCCCATTAATATAATTAAAAAATATTTTAGTTAGTCTTACTCTCTTTTGCAATTAATTTTTCATTTTCTATTTTAGCCAGTCTAATCGCCCTTTTGCAAGCCTTGTTGATTTCCTTGTATTCCTGTAAGGCAGTCTCTGTCCCCTCTTGTTTGTATAATTTAAATGCCTGTTTTTTACTCTGTATCTTGATCTTTAAATCATAGTTAAGACACATTGGATGGGATTTACTCATTTTACTTTTATTCCCAAACGGTATATGCCGATGTGTATGTATATTTAGTAAGAATTTAAAAGTTGTCCATTTATGTTCAGTATTTTTACCTGCCAGTTCTCTGTCCCAGTCTATACTTGGAATGCTGCCCTTAGACCATTAAAATCTGCCCTTTTAAAATTAAGAGTTTTCGTTGGCCCCTTAAAAAAATATTTTTTTAATTCAATCTCAAACGAGACTGTGTTGTGATCACTGTTTCCCAAAGGTTGCCCTATTCCAACATTTGATACTATATCAATATTATTTGTGATTAGTAAATCTAAGATAGTTTCATTTCTAGTAGGCTCTTGTACAACCTGGGCCAGATAATGATCCCTGAGTGTACTCAAGAACCTGCTCCCCTTAGATGAACTGCTGGTCTCATTTATCCAGTTTATTTCAGGTTAATTAAAATCTCCCATTATTAGAACCTGACCATGCTTAGCTGCATTTTCAATCTGCAACAATAATTGTATTTCCTCACTTTCAGCTATATTTGGGGGTTTATAGCATACCCCTACTAATATTATTTTGGAATTTGCTGCTTCGCTATTTAACTCTACCCACAAACATTCAGCTTTATCACTAGATCCACCATAAATATCTTCTCTGACTATAGGCTTAAATTCAGGCTTAACATACAGACAAATCCCTCCTCCTCATTTACCATTGCCCCTATCTTTCCTAAATAGGTTATAACCATCCAGATTAACAGTCCAGTCATGAGATTCATCCCACCACGTTTCAGTAATGCCTATTAAATCCCATTTTTCATTAATTGCTAATAATTCTAACTCTCCCATTTTTCCTGGCAAGCTTCTGGCATTAGCAAGCATACACCTTATGTTATGAGTCTGTAGTTCTGAAGTGCCTGTCACTGTACTTGAATTACTTAGTACTACCTCCCTATTAACTATACTACCCCTCCCCCCATCTCCTCCCCTATGAGTTGTTAATTCATCCCTAATACCCTCTACAATTTCTACCCCATTACTTATATCTAGTCCCTCCCCCCCCCCACCTACTAGTTTAAAAACTCCTTACATAGTTACATAGTATTTGAGGTTGAATAAAGACTGATAGTCCATCAAGTTCAAGCTTTTTAGATCTCTTCTGATCCTTTTAATATGTGGACTATTTGATAATAATTGTTAATTGATCCAGAGGAAGGCAAACAGAAAAAAAAAACATTGAAACATGCCAATTGTCTCATAAGGGGGGGAAACAAGCAAAATTCCTTCCTGACCCCAAAGACGGGCGATCAAATTTCTCCCTGGATCAATATCCCTTTGTTAGTTATCTAGGATAACCTTGAATGCCCTCTTTATTTAAAAATATATCTAACCCCTTTTTATAGTCATCTATCGAGTTCGCTGTCACCACCTCCTTTGGTAGAGAATTCCACAGTCCAACCACCCTAACTGTGAAGAACCCTTTTCTTTCTTTAAGGTGAAATCTTTTTTCCTCTAACCTCAAGGGATGTCCTTGTCAGTTGAAAATCTCTTGGCACAAAAGTTTCACTTGACAAAGCCTTATATTGACCCTGTATGTATTTAAATAAAATAATCATATCCCCTTGTAGATGCCTTTTTTCTAGGGAAAATAAGTTTAATTTGTCTTTCTTCATAACCTTGTTAGTTTTGTTGCCGTTCTCTGTACTTTTCCAGCTTTAAAATGTCCTTTTTATGAAGTGGTGCTCAAAATTACACTCCATATTCCAAATGAGGGAGAACTAGGGATTTGTACAGTAGCAGAATTATATCTGATTCCCTTACTTCTATACCCTTCTTAATACATGCTAATATTTTATTTACCTTTGCAGCTGCTGCTTGGCATTGAGCACTGCTACCTAGGTGGTTGTCCACAAGTACTCCCATATCCCTTTCAATATCAGATACCCTAGATTTGCACCATTAAGATTATAAATTGCATGGCTATTTTTCCTTCCCAAAGCTTACATTTATTTGTATGAAATCTCAACTGCCATTTAGCCGTCCATTTCTCTAGTTTATGCAAATCCCTTTGTAGAAAAAGTACATCATTATCTGATTTAATTACCTTGCACAACTTTGTGTCATCAGCGAAAATGGAGACACCACACTCCAATCTTACCTCTAAGTCATTAATAAATATGTTAAAAAGGAGAGGACCTAATACTGAACCCTGAGGAACCCCACTTACCACATTAGTCTAATCGTAGTATGTTCCATTTAGAATAATCCTTTGCTTCCTGTCTTTAAGCCAGCTCTCAATCCATGAGCAGATATTTACTGCAATTCCTGTATCTCTTAGTTTGCACAATAGTCTCCCATGTGGCACTGTATCAAAAGCCTTTGCAAAATCCAAAAAGACTACATCCACTGAGTTGCCTTGATCCAGGTTCCTACTAACCTCCTCATAGAAACTAATTAGATTTGTTTAACATGACCTATCCCTCATAAATCCATGTTGACTCCTACTTATAATCCTGTTCAAATAGACATATTCTTGTATATTATGCCTTATTAACCCTTCTAAAAGCTTCCCCACTACAGAAGTGAGGCTCACTGGTCTATAATTCCCCGGATTTGCTCTTGCTCCCTTTTTAAATATAGGTATCACATCAGCTTTTCTCCAGTCATCTGGTAGAGACCCTGTGTTGAGTGAATCTTAAAAAATTAAACATAATGGTTTGGCAATTACAGAACCCAGTTCCCTTAGTATTATTGGATGTATTCCAGGAGGACCCAGGGCTTTATTAACATTTATTTTTTCCAACCTCTTTTGGATTACTTCCTGTGTTAACCAATTATTTGGCAAAGGTAATGTAGCCCCTTTATGTTGCAGTGTCCCAACCACTGGTACCTCACTTGTGTATACCGAAGAAAATAACCTATTTAGCTCATCTGCCTTTTCTTGGTCACTAATTATCAGACGGCCTTTGTCACATTGTAATGTTCATATAGCTTCCTTTCTCGCCTTCTTCCCATTAATATAATTAAAAAATATTTTAGTTAGTCTTACTCTCTTTTGCAATTAATTTTTCATTTTCTATTTTAGCCAGTCTAATTGCCCTTTTGCAAGCCTTGTTGATTTCCTTGTATTCCTGTAAGGCAGTCTCTGTCCCCTCTTGTTTGTATAATTTAAATGCCTGTTTTTTACTCTGTATCTTGATCTTTAAATCATAGTTAAGACACATTGGATGGGATTTACTCATTTTACTTTTATTCCCAAACGGTATATGCCGATGTGTATGTATATTTAGTAAGAATTTAAAAGTTGTCCATTTATGTTCAGTATTTTTACCTGCCAGTTCTCTGTCCCAGTCTATACTTGGAATGCTGCCCTTAGACCATTAAAATCTGCCCTTTTAAAATTAAGAGTTTTCGTTGGCCCCTTAAAAAAATATTTTTTTAATTCAATCTCAAACGAGACTGTGTTGTGATCACTGTTTCCCAAAGGTTGCCCTATTCCAACATTTGATACTATATCAATATTATTTGTGATTAGTAAATCTAAGATAGTTTCATTTCTAGTAGGCTCTTGTACAACCTGGGCCAGATAATGATCCCTGAGTGTACTCAAGAACCTGCTCCCCTTAGATGAACTGCTGGTCTCATTTATCCAGTTTATTTCAGGGTAATTAAAATCTCCCATTATTAGAACCTGACCATGCTTAGCTGCATTTTCAATCTGCAACAATAATTGTATTTCCTCACTTTCAGCTATATTTGGGGGTTTATAGCATACCCCTACTAATATTATTTTGGAATTTGCTGCTTCGCTATTTAACTCTACCCACAAACATTCAGCTTTATCACTAGATCCACCATAAATATCTTCTCTGACTATAGGCTTAAATTCAGGCTTAACATACAGACAAATCCCTCCTCCTTATTTACCATTGCCCCTATCTTTCCTAAATAGGTTATAACCATCCAGATTAACAGTCCAGTCATGAGATTCATCCCACCACGTTTCAGTAATGCCTATTAAATCCCATTTTTCATTAATTGCTAATAATTCTAACTCTCCCATTTTTCCTGGCAAGCTTCTGGCATTAGCAAGCATACACCTTATGTTATGAGTCTGTAGTTCTGAAGTGCCTGCCAATGTACTTGAATTACTTAGTACTACCTCCCTATTAACTATACTACCCCTCCCCCCATCTCCTCCCCTATGAGTTGTTAATTCATCCCTAATACCCTCTACAATTTCTACCCCATTACTTATATCTAGTCCCTCCCCCCCCCCCCACCTACTAGTTTAAAAACTCCTTACATAGTTACATAGTATTTGAGGTTGAATAAAGACTGATAGTCCATCAAGTTCAAGCTTTTTAGATCTCTTCTGATCCTTTTAATATGTGGACTATTTGATAATAATTGTTAATTGATCCAGAGGAAGGCAAACAGAAAAAAAAAACATTGAAACATGCCAATTGTCTCATAAGGGGGGGAAACAAGCAAAATTCCTTCCTGACCCCAAAGACGGGCGATAAAATTTCTCCCTGGATCAATATCCCTTTGTTAGTTATCTAGGATAACCTTGAATGCCCTCTTTATTTAAAAATATATCTAACCCCTTTTTATAGTCATCTATCGAGTTCGCTGTCACCACCTCCTTTGGTAGAGAATTCCACAGTCCAACCACCCTAACTGTGAAGAACCCTTTTCTTTCTTTAAGGTGAAATCTTTTTTCCTCTAACCTCAAGGGATGTCCTTGTCAGTTGAAAATCTCTTGGCACAAAAGTTTCACTTGACAAAGCCTTATATTGACCCTGTATGTATTTAAATAAAATAATCATATCCCCTTGTAGATGCCTTTTTTCTAGGGAAAATAAGTTTAATTTGTCTTTCTTCATAACCTTGTTAGTTTTGTTGCCGTTCTCTGTACTTTTCCAGCTTTAAAATGTCCTTTTTATGAAGTGGTGCTCAAAATTACACTCCATATTCCAAATGAGGGAGAACTAGGGATTTGTACAGTAGCAGAATTATATCTGATTCCCTTGCTTCTATACCCTTCTTAATACATGCTAATATTTTATTTACCTTTGCAGCTGCTGCTTGGCATTGAGCACTGCTACCTAGGTGGTTGTCCACAAGTACTCCCATATCCCTTTCAATATCAGATACCCTAGATTTGCACCATTAAGATTATAAATTGCATGGCTATTTTTCCTTCCCAAAGCTTACATTTATTTGTATGAAATCTCAACCGCCATTTAGCCGTCCATTTCTCTAGTTTATGCAAATCCCTTTGTAGAAAAAGTACATAATTATCTGATTTAATTACCTTGCACAACTTAGTGTCATCAGCAAAAATTGAGACACTACTTTTGAGTCCTACTTCTATGTCATGAATAAATATGTTAAAGAGGAGAGGACCTAATACTGAGCCCTTAGGAACACTACCTACCACATTAGTCCAATAAGAGTATGTTCCATTTACATAGTTACATAGTTACATAGTTACATAGTAATTAAGGTTGAAAAAAGACTTTCAGTCCATCAAGTTCAACCTGTTAAGATCTCCTCTGATCTGCAATATGCGGATTAGTTATTAATTAAATTATTGATTAAATAATTATTAATAGTTTAGTATTGGAGAATGAATAAAGAGTTAGTCCATCAAGTTCAACCTTTTTAGATCTCTATTGATCTTTTTAATTTGGACTATTTATTATTATTGTTAATTGTTAATTATTGTTAATTGATCCAGAGGAAGGCAAACATAAAAAAAAACCCCATTGAAACTTTGCCAATTGTCTCATAAGGAAAAAAAAAAAGCAAAATTCCTTCCTGACCCCAGAAACTGGCGATCAAATTTCTCCCTGGATCAATATTCCTTGCTAGTTATCTAGGATAGCCTTGAATGCCCTCTTTATTCAGAAATATATCTAACCCCTTTTTGAAGTTGTCTATCGAATTCTCTGTCACCACCTCCTTTGGTAGAGAATTCCACAGTTTAACCACCCTAACTGTGAAGAACCCTTTTCTTTGTTTAAGGTGAAATCTTTTTTCCTCTAACCTCAAGGGATGTCCTCTTGTCAGTTGAAAATCTCTTGCTACAAAAAGTTCACTTGACAAAGCCTTATATTGACCCTGGATGTATTTAAATAACGTAATCATATCTCCTCTTAGACGCCTTTTTTGTAGCGAAAATAAGTTTAATTTTGCTAGTCTTTCTTCATAACTTAGCCCCTCCATTCCCCTTATTAGTTTTGTAGCCCTTCTCTGTACTTTTTCCAGCTCTAAAATGTCTTTTTTGTGAGGTGGTGCCCAAAATTGTACTCCATATTCCAAATGAGGGCGTACTAGAGATTTGTATAGTGGCAGAATTATATCTTCTTCCCTGGCTTCTATACCCTTCCTAATACATGCTAATATTTTATTTGCCTTTGCAGCCGCTGCTTGGCTTTGAGCGCTGTTACCTAGGTGGTTGTCCACTAGTACTCCCAAATCCCTTTCAATATCTGATACCCCTAGATTTGCTCCATTAAGATTATAGATTGCTTGGCTATTGTTCCTTCCCAAATGCATAACCTTACATTTATTTGTATTAAATCTCATCTGCCATTTAGCCGCCCATTTCTCTAATTTATGCAAATCCTTTTGTAGGGAAAGTACATCATTATCTGATTTTATTACCTTGCACAACTTAGTGTCATCAGCAAAAATGGAGACACTACATTCGAGTCCTACTTCAATGTCATTAATAAATATGTTAAAAAGGAGAGGACCCAATACTGAGCCCTGAGGAACCCCACTTATCACATTAGACCAATCGGAGTATGTTCCATTTACAACAACCCTTTGCTTCCTGTCTTTTAGCCAGCTCTCGATCCATGAGCAGATATTTACTGCAATTCCTGTATCCCTTAGTTTGCTCACTAGTCTTCCATGTGGCACTGTATCAAATGCCTTTGAAAAATCTAAAAAGACTACATCCACTGAGTTGCCCTGATCCAAGTTCCTACTAACCTCCTCATAAAAACTAATTAGATTGGTCTGACACGACCTTTCCTTCATAAATCCATGTTGACCGCTACCTATGATCCTGTTCAAATAGACATATTCTTGTATTCTGTCCCTTATTAACCCTTCTAAAAGCTTCCCAACTACAGAAGTGAGGCTCACTGGTCTATAATTCCCCGGATTTGCTCTAGATCCCTTCTTAAATATAGGTATCACCTCTGCTTTTCTCCAGTCATCTGGTAGAGACCCTGTAGTGAGCGAGTCTTTAAAGATTAGATATAATGGTTTGGCTATTACAGAACCCAGCTCCCTCAGTACCCTTGGATGTATTCCATCAGGACCTGGGGCTTTTTTAACATTTATTTTCTCCAACCTCTTTTGTATTTCTTCCTGCGTTAACCAATTATTTAGTGAATGTAGTGTAGCCCCATTATGTTGCAGTGTCCCAACCACTGGTACCTCCCTTGTGTAAACCGACGAAAAGAACCTATTTAGCTCATCTGCCTTTTCCTGGTCACTAATTATCAGATGGCCTGTGTCACATTGTAATGGTCCTATCGATTCCTTCCTGGCCTTCTTCCCATTAATATATTTATAAAATATTTTAGGGTTAGTCTTACTTTCCATTGCAACTGACTTCTCATTTTCTATTTTAGCCAGTCTAATAGCCCTTTTGCAAGCCTTGTTGATTTCCTTATAGTCACATAAAGATGCCTCTGTTCCCTCCTTCTTGTATAATTTAAATGCATATTTCTTTTTCCTCATCATGATCTTTAAGTCATTGTTAAGCCACATGGGATGTGATTTACTCCTATTTATTTTATTTCCACATGGTACATGCTGATGAGTATGTTTATTTAGTAAGGATTTGAATGTTGTCCATTTATTTTCAGTATTCTTCCCTGTAAGTTCTTTGTCCCAGTCTATATGTTGTATTGCTGCCCGTAGCCCATTAAAGTTAGCCCTTTTAAAATTTAGAGTTTTTGTTGGCCCCTTACAACTTTGTTTTTTGTATTCAATCTCAAATGAGACTGTGTTGTGATCACTGTTCCCCAAGGGTTCCCCTATTTTTACATTTGATATTATATCAATATTACTTGTGATGACTAAATCCAAGATGGCCCCATTTCTAGTAGGTTCTTGTATTACCTGGGCTAGATAATGATCCCTGAGTGTACTCAAGAACCTGCTCCCCTTAGCTGAGCTGCTGGTCTCGTTTATCCAGTTTATATCAGGGTAATTAAAGTCTCCCATTATTAGAACTTGCCCATGCTTAGCTGCATTTCCAATCTGTAACAATAATTGAATTTCCTCACTTTCAGCTATATTTGGGGGTTTATAGCATACTCCCACCAATATGCATTTAGAATTAGCTCCTCCACTAATAGAATACAAAATCATTTAAAATAACATATTAATCATTTTATCTTTATCAGTAGATTATATAGCATCCGAGATCCCCACAATGTCATCATCCTAATCTCATCTTTAATTTGTTTAATTTTGAATACATTCACAAAATTAAAATTGACATCCATTTGGTAATCTACTTTATATAAGTATTTGCACCTAAAAAGTATTGCATAATAGACTGCATACAATCAATAATACATACCACACAATTCTAATTAATCATAGAATGGGCATATATCTTATAGGTTGAACATTTTGATAAATGTATTCACAGAAATGGGAACTGACTGGAACTGGCCTGGATTATTTATATATATTATTCTAAGAAAGGTATTAATTTGATAATATGCAAAATACATTATGCCAGTCATACATGTTACTGGAAAATAATGGTTTGGCCATCCATGCAATTAAGTAATAGTTCTACAAACAATATTCCAAGCAGGTACATTTCACCTTCCTCACATCTCCATGAAGTGAAGATGCATCTGCCAATGTTAATATAGCACCTCTTGTCAAGCTTTGACCAGTGGCAATGCTAGAAACCTCTCCTGGAGATAGAGCATGATTCCACATTGCAAAACCAGCCAGGTATCCCACAAAGGCTTCTGAGCTGTCAAATCCACCGCCAAAGGTGTCCTGCTCCTGACCAAGAATCAGAGATCCTCCTGGAGGGATCTCATAGCCTTTCTGAAACCTGGAACCAGTAGACACCAACCTGCGATCAACATAGAACCAATATTTACCCTGAATGGATGACCAAATGAAGCAGGTGTGATGCCATTTGCCATCTAGAAGGGGTATCACAGGTAGCTCTCTAAATGTTGGGTCACCTATGACAAAGTGGAGTGTGTCATAGTCTGCCCCATTTCTTCCATGAAGGACCAGCTTGTTGTCATTCTCTTCTGTTGCATAAGAAATGATTGTGCCAAGGTAGCTTGAATTGGTTCTTATCCAACTACAAATGGACAGTTCAAGTAGTGTCTCACTCAAACCTTTTCCAAAGGTTGCAAAGTTTTCAGACGAAGAGTTAGGAAAGACTAGCACTGAGTCCACATTACAAACTGAAAATAATAAGTAGATGACATGTTAGATGGATTTTAATTAAACAAAGAACTGCATTGGCATTTTCTTCTAATTCAAGTGGAAGAAACTGCTCATGTCCATTCAAAGAAAAATACCACCAGGACTAATAATGTGAAAATGAAAAAATAAGGGGTAATATATGAACAATTGTATTAATATGTTTCATTCTATTCTAGCGGATTTTTCTATTCATGCTGAAACAGTGTTTGCAGTTCCATTGTCAATATATATTACTGGTAATATATGTACAGTTATGTAAATGGATAGGTGTTATGTTATTATTATGTTGACTATATTACAGCCCTTATTAAGATTAATTGTTATATGAACAAAACAAAAACAAAAGACAATACTTTAAAGTGGACCCTAAATACTTAATACTCATGTCTCATTTAATCAACAGCTTGTACTATTAGCCCAAATATTTAAAGCTGTGAACTTTAGTTATTAAAGGTTGCTAAATGGTTTAAAATGTCTCACTGCGAGGAGGTTGCCATGTTCACATTTCTCCTTCCTGCCATCCATAAGAATAAGTTACTTTGTGCGGTGTGTGGAAAAATGTTTTTAGTCTCCCTATTACATCTTCTAATACACATAGTCACTTAGAGAGACTAGATAACAGGTCAATGAATGGATGCCACTGGTTAGGTCTTCTGCTTTGTTGATTTGTGTGTATTAGTACTAGGGATTCCCCTGGAAGGAGGCTTGCTTCTGGTACTGTGGAGAGCAGCATTTCCTGGTAGCTTACTGAAACAAGTGATTAAAAAGCTCTTTTCCATCCCTCAGAAATATAGCTGGTATGCCTGTATACTTTTAAAAAGGGTAATGTACTTCAGTGAAACACAAAAGGACATATATACATGGTAGAACAAAAAGGTCCCTTTAATTCAGCTAGATTCTCCCCCATCAGAGCTGTCATCATAATCACTCATCCCTTTCCCCCATCCAGTCACCAGGTGATTCAAGATACCAAATGGATCATGGATGACTGTACATCCCAGGTATCCAATTGTCTGAAGAGACCATCAGCTCTCGGATGTGCATTATGCTGCCTTTACTGGACAGTATTGTATTGGGGTCACCCAAAAAGGTATGGCTGTAGTTTCTTTAGGGTCCATATGACTTGCCAGGCACTCCTCAATAGCTGCATAGCTGACCTCTCGGGGCATAGAGTAAGGATCAGTAGTTTTCTTGCGAGATAGTCGCCTATAGTCAACACAAAACCTTATTGTTCCTTCTTAGAGACTAACACCACAGAGGATGCTCAAGGACTATAGGATGGCTTGATTACCCTTAGGTGTAACATCTCATCGAGCTCCCTCCTTTTATTCCCCTTCATGGTCTCCAGGACCCTATGAGTGGGCTGCTTCAGTGGGGGAGTGTAAGGGGTAAGGACACTGTCGAGTTGAGAACAAGTATGGGTCATAACTCAACATGCCCTCAAGCTGCTGCAGATAGTACCCCTTGTCAGACACAATCCAGTATCCCGGAAGCCCTCTGTGGGCTACCCATCCACTGTAATAGGGTGTATGTGGCAACTCTGGTAGTCCTCTGTGGGAAATTGTACAGGAGCTACAAAATAATGCTCTTTGGCCAGACTTCATCCTTGGAGCAAACAAAGAACTTGCCCTCTGGTGCTGGGGGGGGGGGGGGGGGCTTCAGCAACTCAATCACCCACACATAGCACAGGGTAAGGGGAACCCCAAGATTTCCTGGGTGGACATGGAGGTGGTCCCATTTCAGATGCTCCAGCTATTAGCAGCCAAAACTGGGCTTCTCCATTCTTATGGGCTACAGGGTCAATACTGATTGGCAGGGGAGGGAAGGAGGACTGTGGCCGGGTCACCCTTCTAGTCAGGGTTATGGTCCAAACTGGGCTATAATGCTGGGGAGCACTTGTCTAGGTGGCCCAGTGCAGTACTGTACTGGGTAGCCGGGGAACCACCCTCTTCTAAAGTGATGGGTCATTAGTCTTGGAATCAGGCACTCCTGGCTGGATGGCAAAGCTGAAACAATTGCTCCAGAACAACAACCTGGGCTGCCTACTCAATGGTCTAAAGTGGTGCCCCTTCATTCAAAATGGTGGCAGAGCTTCCGCACAAACTCCCCATATGAGTCCTGGCACTCCAGGGAAGGTTTCAGAATTACTTTCGGTAATGTTCAGGGCTCAGCTGGTATAAAAAAAAAAATAGTAATAATTCATAGCTTTATATAGTTCAGCCAGTAGAATATTCTTTATGATTTTACTTTTTTTTAAAGTAATAACTTGTTTTACATTTACAGTATCCCTTTAAGCTATTGTGTAGTTACTATTTTGTAGCCTCTGTTAAAATTAATTTGATTTTACCTAAACAGTGTTAGGTTTTTGTATAAGAAATGTTATGTTCTTGTCTTTCATTGCAAGTTTTATCTGTACTTTTCTAATCTAAGTCACAGGTGTTTAATATATATTCATTAAAAACATCCTCATTATATTCATTAATGCCTGCTGCTCCATAGGTAGATTTTGTGATCTGAAACTATTTTTGCAGGACTTACATATATTGAAATTATATATTTTGTAATGTATATACATATACATACAATGTATATATGTACATTCTATATTACATATATTTCATATATTTCATGTACTTACTTATGCCTGTCTTGTTGGTGCTCTGTTCTTCATATTGATCATGCTGTTTGAAACATATAAAGATAGATTTTGATGACAGATAAGAACCAAATGACCTATCTATGCTACCCTTACTCCTAGACATTTAAAAAGCTTAGCCTTAATAAAACATGAAACACAATTTAGATTTTAAACATTATAAATGTATTATTTGCATGAAAAACAAGTGCTGTCATTTTTTAAACAAAATTATTTACTTTATTGCTAAATAAGTTATCCCTCTGCATACTTTTATGGTTGGAAAGCCCTGGGACCCCATTGTGCAGTACCTTTATCTTTAAATAAGATAAGTTTCTCTTTCCACTGTGATCCAATCCCTTTTTACCTGTTATGATTATTATTATTACTAGCGACTTGCCCGTCAAAAATGATGGGGCAATAAAATAAATGTAAAGCAGGTAATGCTGTTTGCCACAGACATAAATTTTTTGGGTGGTCTGACATCCTTCTGCGCTCATTGCGAGCCTCTTGGTTGTTGTATATGTTTTTATCAGAGGCGATTTTGCTGTCATTGAAAGGTCTGCGCTGATCTGCCTTCTGCTCTTATTGCAAGGCTGTCCCCTGGTGAAGTTTGTGTGCTATGAGCAGCGTTGGCGCTCGGTGTGAGGCTTTTGCTTTTATTGTGATAGTGTTTTTTTTTTGTGTATATGTATTTTTGTATGCTAATTAAATAAGTAATAAATGTATAAATTAATATACTTTACCTATTTGTAAGTAATATATGCAGGAGGCATTGTGTTAAAGAGCTAGCAATCTGTTTTGATGTTCCTGCAGCATACAAAGTAGGTTTGCACTGTTGCTGACCTGAGGTGTGTAGTGTAAAAAGGCTGCGTGCGCGAGGGGAAGCCGTTAGTGTGGCTGTGTACTTCCGCGTTGTGTAAGTTAGTGTTGTAAAATGGCGGCGAATGTGTATGTGGATGATTTAGCGTCTTTGCTAAAAGTGTATCTTGTACCTCGTACGGCTTTTAGGAAAAGCTGTATGTGCTTGGTGGTGTTTTGCGTCTTTAAGGTCCTGTAGCCTAGTTTTCGTTTTTTTCATCAGCTATTTTTTCTCTCGCTGTGTCTAGACTTGGTAAATTGGACTTAAATTGAGGTGTAACTTCACTTGCAGAGGTCCTATGTGCCCCCCCCCCCCCCCCCCCTTTGCTGTGGGTAAGCTTCTTATGCAATTTTTTTGTGGATTTATTGTTTTTTTTATGTTTTCCGCTGTGCAAAGTAGGTTTGCGAGGGTCAGCATTTGTGTCCCGAACTGCGCCCCTCGCTTTGAGAGGGTCGCAGTTCTTACCAGCTCGCAAAGCGTGATGACATTTCGTGGGTTTGACTACTATTATATGTGATATTTATCTTTTTTTTTAATGAGCCTTTTATAAACCTACAATAATAATTATTGTGTACAGACCACAATAGCATTGCAACCACCTTTAGATTTGTAAAAAGTTGTTTTAGGGTGGGCTATGATCTCACTTCCCAAAACAAATTATATGACATCTCTTCCAAATAAGCATGCTCATGTTAAGATTGGGGGATTATAACAGCATAACAATATCCAGACAGTGTCCATATTTTAAGGATGGGACCAAATGATTACCAGTAAAACTTGTAAAAAATGGTCCAAATGAAAGACAATGACTTTCTCTTTTGAAAGTGAACCTACTTGATAGATTTGACATAAAATAAGACAATGTGAGTCAATGCCATTATTAGCTAATAACTGCATTTAGTTTTGCTTATGTTTGATTCTTTTTTTTATAAAGGTCTGTTTTTTGTTTGTTTTTTGCAGTGGATTACCCTAAAAAATTATACCAATGGATTAATCTAGAGATTTTTGATATAATATAGTGGTGAAAGTGTATAATATAGTTTAGTTTTATGAAACATTATACTACTTATTATTTTCAATATTTTCTAATTAATTTTTTCAGTTTGTTGAGGGATGAAAATTACAGCCACAGTGCTAGTAGTTAAGCCAGTCCTTTTTTAAAAAAACTTTATTATGTTATGTGGTTAAATATTTTTTCTACTGATGTGTTTAAAGGGCAGAATAATGCAAAAAAAATATCAATTTTCATATATACATTTCAGTCCATATTAAATGGCATTGCATCAGTTACTTCAGCCAGACTGCTGCACCCACAAAAATGTGCTGGCCTATGTGGAAACCTACCCATGCCCTAGACTTACTTTCCAAAACTGAAACGTGAAGGGCACAAGAGAGTTTAAAGAGTGTTATCCACTGAGTAGGCTACTAATTATGGGTTGTTCATTCTCAGATTGAGACCCATATTACCTTGTGTCTGCCTTCTATTTCTCAGTTTTGGCTCTGTAAGGTATAATAATACATTTTAGTGTTTCGGAACTGTGAATTGATTCTGAATTTAGAGAAGATAAGCTTTTTGCTAGATATTGAGGACAATGCTTCACTATTGATTGCAATTGCTTTATAAAAAAGTCTTGTTTATTATTGGTGGTGGCTTTTTCCATATTAACAGGTATCAACAATCTTACTTATTAAAATTGCACGTAAGCCCTACCATTGATATTACATGCTGCCCTAAAAAAATCGTAATATGTATTATTTTATAGAGTGCTTGCTACACGTGCTATGCTCCCAACTCTGCATGTAAAACATTCTATAGTGATATTATATTCCCCCATTTGAAAATTGTGTGTGCTTGCAAGATTTGTGAGTATTCCATAGGTCCACAGCAGTAGCGTAGGTAGGGGGGTGAGCGGGGGGGGGGGGGGCAGAGCCCCCTGAGTGTCACCTCTTTGAGGGTGGCAAAAATGCTCCCTCCTGCCTTCCACCGCACATTCCCCTTCCCCTGCTCCTGCTCCCTGCTCTCTGCTTGTGTCTGCTGGCAGGGGAAGGAGACAGCAGAGGAAAGAGCCAGCAGACTGGCAGCACAGAGCAGGAGCAGAAGGTAAGAGACAGGGGAGAGGCATGGAGTGAGAGGGAGGCATGGGGGGAGAGAAGGCGACATAGAGGTGGAGAGGAGACATGGAGGGAGGGATGGAGAGGCATGGGGAAGAGAGACAAAGGGGGAAAAGGGAGACACATGCAGGAGAGAGGGAAGGGGGAGACATGGAGGGAAATGGGGAGACATGTGGGAGAGGGAAGCATGGGGGAGAGGGGGAGACATGGGGAGAGGCATGGGGGTAGAAAAGGAGACATGGAGGGAGGGAGAGTCATGGGGGGAGAAAAGGAGACACATGGAGGGAGAGGGAGAAACATTGGGGGAGAGGGAGAGACATGGGGAGAGGGAGAGGCATGGGGGAGAGAAGGAGACATAGAGGAAGGGAGAGGCATGGGGAAAAAGATGCATGGGGGAGAGGCATGGGGAAGAGAGGTAAAGGGAGACATGGAAGGAGAGGGGGAGATATGGAGGGAGAGGGGGTAACATGGGGGAGAGGGAAGGACGGGGGAGAGAAGGAGACATGGAGGGAGGGAGAGGCATGGGAGGGAGGGAGAGTCATGGGGAGAGAAAAGGAGACACATGGAGGGAGAAAGGGAAGGGGAGACATGGAGGGAGAGGGGGAAACATTGGGGGAGCGGGGGAGACATGGGGGAGAGGCATGGGGAAGAGAGGTAAAGGGGAAAAAGGGAGACAAATGGAGGAAGAGACATGGAGGGAGAGGGGGAGACATGGGTGTAAAGGGAGAGGTATAGTGGAGAAAGGCAAGGGGAAAGAGTGACACACATTGAGAGAGAGAGAGAGAGAGAGAGGTAAGGGGAGACATGGGGGGAGGGAGAAAGGCAAGGGGAGAGGGGGAGACACATGGGTAGACATGAAGGGAGAGGGAGAAACATTTAGGAGAGGGAGCCATGGGAGGAAATGGAGACATGGGGGAGATGGAGAGGCATGGAGGGAGTGAGAGGCAAGGGGAGACATGGAGGTAGTGTTGGAGACATGGGTGAGAGGGATGTATGGGGAAGAGAGGGAGAGGAATGGGGTAGAGAGGCAAGGGGAAAGAGGGAGACACATGGAGAGATAGGCATGAGGGGAGAGGGGGGTGCAGAGGGCAAGAGGGAGACCGAGATGAAGAGAGGGGGAGAGAAAGAGGGAGAGTGAAAGAAAGAGAGAGGGATAGAATGAGAGGGGGAGGGAGAGAGAGGGGAGAAAGAAAGGGGAAGAGAAGGGGGGAGAGAGAAAGAGAGAGAAGGGAGGGGAATAGGGAGAGAGACATGGAGAGAAAGGGTGAGGGAGAGAAAGAAGGGGAGGAAGAGAGAGAAAGAGAGGGGAGATATAGAGAAGGGGGTGTGTGAGAGGGAAGGCGATTATATATATATATATATATATATATATATATATATATATATTTGCACTAGGGGGGGGGCAACAAACTCAGGGATAGCCCCATGCGGCTAAAGCTCTAGCTATGCCACTGGTCCACAGTGTACCACTACATTACTATTTAAAGCTTACCATCTGCTACCACCCTAACCCTAACCACTAACCCCAACACCTACATCTAACCGTAACCCTATGAACAAATGAAAGAAAGCCTCGGCAAGCCAATGTTGCTCAACCTAGTGACAGATGGCTGCCACTGTTGGTGGGGAGATAACAGGAAATGTCTTTGTCCAGTCAGTAGGATATGCCTGGGCCCTGTACTGATAGTTAGTCTGGAGAGATACTGGGAGCGATTGTTTGCAAACAACACTTCCAAATAAGAATTTGTCAATATGGGGTCCTAATATTCCTGCAAAACAGCATTCCCACATTAATACAAGTAAATTATTTTAACCTTTACCACACTGTTTTTCTCATGCAAAAAAAGAGATTAAATATAATGCACCTATATTTTAACATAAAAAGTGCTAAAAAGATAAAAAAATATATTTTTAAAACCTACTTTTTTATTCATGTTTTTCATCTTTATAATGATTAGATTATGTTTTACCGGATAATGCAGTAATCAGTAATAGTTTATTTACATATTGTATGCTATTTACTGATTTGTTCAGTACTTGTATCAAAGTATTTTACAGATATCTACTGTAGATTGCACATTCTTCTAATTTAAAATAAAAAAAAAGTGAGGAACATCCCTTATAATTGAGCCAAAAATAGAATCAAACCCTTCAAATAAGTATTTTGCCTGTATCCCTACGACAATGAGCATTATATTTTTAATTTATATTATTATAATAGTTTATATTATACAGTATATACTACATGTAGATTTTAACAATACTTACTGTATATTTTATTAATATAAAAATGTATGGTTAAATCTTTATTTCATTACTCAATGTTTTAGTATCTGTGTAGCAAACACCTAGCACATCTGTTTTTAAGCCCTTTTTTGCTTTTTAATACTTGAATAACTTTTAGGTGAGTGCTGAGTGGGGTTTCGGTGATGTGTGGGGATGGTTGCTGAGAGGACATGGCTGCTGATAAGAACTGGGTGCTGGGTGAGCCCCTTGGTCACATGAGCCCCTGCCAAAGAGTTTCAAAATTATCATACATATTTTCTCATATTGTTCTTGTTCCTATAAAATGTATATTAACCAGTACCTAATTTAAAAATGTATTTCTGGATATAGCTAATCACTAATGTAACCTATGTCTGTATAAAGAATGGTAGCGGGGTACACAAACACTCTCTGTTAATTGCCTATATTAAGTTTGAGGACCAATTTTAACCCCTTTAATCACCTGCTATGTCTTCCTCAGCCAATAGGAGAGCTCTGCAGTTAGCCCCCAAGTCACTACTGGGATGTGAGACCAAGGTTGCTTGTGTCAGCTGTGCAGCTGCCCTGCCCTCACCGGAGAGCAGTTCAGGCAGAGCTGCTTTGTGTGTGTGAGACCTGCAGCTGTCACCATAGAGATTGAGTGAGGGAGTAGTAAGTGAGGAGTGTGGAGTGAGTGTTGAGTGAGCATGGAGTAAGTGTGGGAGAAGTGAGTGAGAGGTAGGTGAGAGGTAAATGAGCAGAGACTAGTTTATTCTTTGCAGCTTTTAGTAATAAGTACAGTTATATCCCAAGCAAGACAGTTTGTCTCTGACATGGCACACCATGCTTTGGGCGCACCAGATGTGCGTGCCCTCATCTGGGCCCCATCAAAAGTGAAGACCAACAGCAGCTTGCTTGACAAAAGGAAGCAGCGACACCAGTGTGTCCCACAGATCAGTGACAGTCACAGATCTCTGACAGGTAAAGTGTGGGGATGTGTGGATAGGTTTGTGGATGCCCAGGGGATAGAAGTGTGGATGGGCAGGGGGATGGATGTAGGGATAGTTATGGGATGGATGTGTATGTTCTTTCAATATGAAAAACTTTATGTGTTACACCTACCTCCGCAGCCACTAATGGCTTGCAGATATATTTGGCTTGTCATACACATTTATCCCCTAATTATCCCCCTGCCCATCCAGACATCTATCCCCTGGCCATCCACAAACCCATCCACACATCCCCACACAAGCTTCTTTACCTTATTCTGTAACTGATCTGTGAGACGTGCTGGTGTCACTGCTTCCTTTTGTCAAGCGTGCTGCTGTTGATGCAGGATTTAGAGTGTGCGCAGATTCTGACGCACACGTTTGGAGCGCCCAAAGGTCGTGCCACCCTCTGAAACAGCAGGAAAAGGAAGTACTAGCAGAGATCTGCCCTTATAACCTCAGTTATTGTACTGAGAATGTCAGAAGCCACTGTGTTGAATACTGATACAATGTATTAGACTACTTCTGATTGGGCACAGCTAAATATGAATTTTATGCTAATTTAGCGGGGCTGCTAACATTTCCTCTATCAGATGCATTCATAATCCAGGAAACTTAGATATGCCTTTAAATAATGAGAATTTAAAGTATCAAATTGTGTATTTCTTATAAGCAGCTTTGTACAAGAAAAATAACTCCAACATTGGGCAGGGATATCAATATTGTGTATGGGTTTTGCACAGATTGCTTTTAGTGAATTTAATAGTTGTATCAGGGTTTTTGTTTTTTAACTTTAGTGTTGCAGGATCTACCACAACTGCTTCTCAATACCTCCTATTGGTTTACATGGTTTGGGAACAGAGGTAACAAGTCTATTGTAATATGTAAAATGTAATGTTATGTCTTCCTGCAATGGTCACTATAGAGAAGGTGTAAATACTTATATCAGGACAGTCTTCTAAGAGGATCCTTTCACAACATTTGTAAATTTCTGGGGGAAGGAAGCAGAATCCAGCAATGCAAAAAATTCATGCAAATTTAAAATTTTACATTAGCATTGTTTGCCATCAAATACTGATTTTACTTTTTTTTTTTATATAAACAGTGATCTTTTGAGGTCATAAAGTTGTATTTATAAGTGCTGTATTTCATAGCATGCACAATTTTACCTTTGTTACATTAAGTGACCATGGGCTGGTTTGTAGATTGGTGTTTCTGTTTTCTGTTAATGATTTGTCCGTGGATCCATTTCCAGGTTGTAACTTTATCTGTATTTTTTTAATTCTCAGTGGAATATGCAACTGCTGCTCTTCCTGGAATCTTTTTGTCTGATTATGCTTAGTTTGAAGCTTTTTCAGCTGACGCTGATCAGTCACAGCCTGGGGTTCATTTTCTGCAATTGATGCCTGCATATTCTGAGGAGTTTGGCTCAGCACATGACCGAATATCAGTCCACTTGGTGGTAAAATATTATTTTGCTTAACACTCTGTAAGTGCTCCTCTAGGGCAACAATTTTGTTTCTATGTCTCTGCACTAACTCCTGTAACAGCTCCATTCCCTTCTGAAGGATAATGATGCCATTCACTTGCTGATCAACTATCTTTTTTTGGTTTCTATATGCAGAAGTCAAATTTGTCATTATAGCATCTTGTGACTTTTTGTCTCTGGTCATCTGCTTATTTCTCTCTTTCAGAGTTTCTTCCAGGGAAGATATCTTTAATTCTAGCTTCTTGTTTTTTTTCTGTAGTTTTTTAAACCAAAGCTTTAGATCACTTATGTCTTTCCCTGTCGAAAGTTTGGATGCATTCACAGCTTTAGTTAAAGACTCTTGTTGATCAATAATGTGATGGAAACGAGAATCAATATTGTAGGAAATGTTGTAGTTTTCCGCAATCCCCTGGAGACGTGTTAATGTTACCTCTTGAAATCGACGAAACTGTAGGGCAAAAGAAAAAGCATTGATAAATAGGACTCCTAGAGACTTATACGTAGATATTTGAAAAAAAGTCATTATTTTTTAACTGTTTTATATATAATTTCTATTTCGTTACCACCATGTTCATTTTTTTAAAGTCTACCTGACATATTTTGTCTCACAATTTTTTCCTTTTAGCAAGGTTCATTTAAAACTTTGATTTTGATTGTAAGCTTTCCAGAGTAGGGACCTACATTCTGTTTCACCAAGCTGTCTCCGTTCCATTCATATTTATATTGTATTGTATCTGTACTTCTATTACTACTTACAATATAATTTGCCCTTTGTAATTTGCTAATTGTACCCAATGTCACTTTATAAATAAAGAGTAATAGTAAGAACAATTTCATGATTAATAACACAGAATCATCAACTATAATAGTTGTCAATCTGCGAGTTGTCGTCACGCTTACGGGCCTCGCAAAGCAGGGGACACAGCTGCAGGGTGGAGGTCCGCTGGACTTAGCTGCAATGAGCGCCACAGGGGCTCATCGCGAACCCTGTAGGACCTCAAAAAATTGCGGAGCACGGAAAAATTACAAATTTAACGGATGCATTACAGAAAGCGAAAAGACCAACAAAAAAAAAACAAATGTGTCTTAAATTACACACTCACACACATCACAGGGAGAGAGCCAAGGGGCCTGTGAGTGAGGTTGCAAGTTAATTTGAGGCATATTTGCCATTTTTACAAGAGCTGAAATCCCCTTATGCGAGAAAAAAAATGGCGGCCGCAAAAACATAACTGGATGAAAACGAGGCTGAAGGCAGTGAAAAAGAGCATGAAGCCAGTAACACTTAACCCAAGCAACTCATTGTGAGGACCCTAAACTACACGGGACAGGGGGGAGGGAGAGGCTCGCGATGAGCGCAGATGGTGCTCAGAGGGGTTACAACCTTGCATTGTCTGGCAAACAGCATTAGTACACGGGGGAGAGGCTTGCAATGAGCGTCAAAGGTACTCAGAGGGGCCATAGCCTCGCATAACAGTACATATCGATACGAAGGACTACTGCACAAAGGGGACAAAATATAAATATCTGGAAACTTTGAGTCTGTTTAAGAGCATAATTAAGCAGTGAAAAGGCCATGAAGCTAGATTTTACTAAAAAAAAAAAAATCTATTTTGACGCCACCTCTGTATCCTTGGAGGCATTTATGATACCTAACATTTTCTTGTTCCCTTCTCCCTCACTTCTCCTTCAATTGATAGATACATAAACACACCCTCATGATCCATCTCTGAGGAAAATATGTATCAAACACAAAATGGATTCTTATGTTCATAAGCAGAGTCTTCAAAATTTCTGATCACTGAGCCTTAGGGAGTTCAGCTGCACCTCACTGACGGGGCCCATAAAGGCCGAAACGCGTCTGTGGTGTGCTGTTTCTCCTGTTCAGGGTAGAATTGCCTGGTATTTCGGGGCTGGGTCACTCTTTTAAGTGGGACCAGACTGATATACTACAGGATATTTCTCCCTGTGAAGGGCACAAGTGAGCTAAAAGAGGTTGCTCTCAGAGTGGCTTATAATGGCTATAGAACTAACCTATTAAGGTTGGTTCGTTCTCTGATGAGCACCTCTGACTTACCTTTTTTTGTCTGGCAAACAGCATTAGTACGCCGGGGAGAGGCTCGCAATGAGGGGACATAGCCTCGCATAACATTACATATCGATACAAAGGACTACTGCACAAAGGGGACAAAATATACATATCTGGAAACTTTGAGTCTGTTTAAGAGCATACTTAAGCAGGGAAAAGGCCATGAAGCTAGATTTTACTAAAAAAAAAAAAATCTATTTTGACGCCACCTCTGTATCCTTGGAGGCATTTATGATACCTAACATTTTCTTGTTCCCTTCTCCCTCACTTCTCCTTCAATTGATAGATACATAAACACACCCTCATGATCCATCTCTGAGGAAAATATGTATCAAACACAAAATGGATTCTTATGTTCATAAGCAGAGTCTTCAAAATTTCTGATTTACTCTAAACATGCTTTTATGTCCATGGCTTACATGGCTACTAATGTTGTTACTTTATTACACACTTCACAAGCAAGTACATTTGTTCTTGAACTATAGTGATCCTTTAACCCCCTCATTGTAATGTTTTGGCAATTTGGTAAAGCACTTTGGGAATAAAGGAAATCAATAGAAATAAATTCCTTCAACTGTTCTCCTCATTTTCACTGTCAAAATTATCATCTAATTCACTGCCCACTGAAATACAAGCATCAAACTTGTGTCTAATAATATAAAAACCTATCTTACCTAAGTCAAATTTGTCCTATTCAGAATCGCCTTTTCTTCATTTGGCCTACTTCCCATATAAAATACCTTGGTGTTAATATAACTAACACAATATCAGACCTATACAAGGTAAACTATCCCCCGCTTCTCAAAGCCTTAACAACAGACATGGGTACTTGGTCTAGAACGCACATTTCTTGGATGCCTCTTATAAAATGAATATCTTACCTAGTCTTCTTTACTTATTTAGGACCCTAATTAGGTACACCGATTATAACTAGTGGCCTACAATAATGATAATTACTGAGGAATCCAGATCCAAGGATCACAAAAAAAAACGCAATAATAATAAAACTTAACTTTTAATAAGTCAATAAGACAAAAGAAAAAAGAAAATATTATATATAAAAAAAGATCACAGCGAGTAGAATACTATATACAAAAGGAGATGGATTCCAGGGCTGCGGTGTCAGGTCCAATAGTTAACAATTAACAGAGCTGCAATTCATGCAGGATCTCATATATAGTTACAAAAACACGAACTAAGATGGAGGCAGTTACTGTAAAGAGTGGAACAGATGAGATCAGATCCAGAGAATATGAGCAGAACAAATTTGTTACAAACAACTGAGAGATGTGTGAGGGGCATAAGAGGTGGGATGAAACACAGAATAGTACAATACAAAGATAATGAAATTAACACGGTTTCAACAAAGTTTCTATGTGCTCAAAAATGATATAAAATTAAAAATATAATAATTGAATTACAGTATTAGAAGTAATGTAGTGATGAATCTTTAAGTGGCTGTATATACCTTTGGAGAGCAGTTGCACGTGTCAAACTTCAGGGAAGGCAATTGCTATGAACTAAGATTGAGGCAGTTACTTTGGAGAGCAGTTGCAAGTGTCAAACTTCAAACATGGGCATGTTTATTCAAAATATGGCTGCCTTGATGCCATTGCTGATTGAAGGTTTGATCTTAGGTGTCAACGATTGTTCTCTATTAGTATGCAGTGCCCGATAAAAAGCCTTTCTGACTATGTGACTATAGCCTTGAATATGTAGTCTCTCCGTGAGTTCTGATGCTCTTTATTTAAATGTTACCACATCAGAGCAATTCCTTTGTAACCTCAGGAATTCCCCAGTGGGAATCGCCTTCTTCGAAGATGGCTGGTGCAAACTTTCAAAGTGTAAGTGTCGGCATTATCTCTCTGTTAATCACACCACTGGCCTGATACTCCCCCTTACATCTCTGCTCTCATCTCCAAATACTCCCCCACCCGCTCTTTTTGTTTTGCTAATGACCACCTTCTTTCTACACTCTTGTCACCTCCTCTCACTCCCGCCTCCAGGACTTTTCTCGTGCTGCCCCTAGTCTCTAAAACTCCTTGCCAGATTATCCTCTTGCCTCAAAACATTTAAAACCTCACTTAAAACGCATCTCTTTAAAAAAGCATATCAACTTCCACCCTAACACGCTTATCACCTCTCTCTCCCTCTTTTACCACTCACTATACCTTGGATTGTAAGTCTGCGAGTTTTTATCCTAAGTACTTTAGGAATTCACCATGGACATTGGATTACAAGCTCAAAGACAGGGCCCTCCTTGCTTTGCTATATGTTAATTTGTATTTATCTTTGTTTGAACTTAATTTATGTACAGCACTATGGAATATGTTGGGGCGTTATAAATGAACTATAATATTAATAATAATAACAATAAGATGTTTATCTCTTGTTTCATCTTATTACGGTATCCATCTCGACTTATTGTATCTTTAGAGCTTATTTGCTGAGGGGTCAATCTCCATTAGAATCCACCCACTTCTGAATAGTCAAAAGGCTGAATGTTTTTTTGTCCTTTACCAGCCTCCTTAAAAGCTGATTCCCGCAAAACGTGCGCGTCAGACTGAACTCTTTAACTACACTATCAGCCTTATTAAATTGTGATTCGGTAAATTGAAAAGGGCTCTATTTAAGCACACAGCATATTTTTTTACAGAAGTTTTTAGTTAGTTAGAAGTTTACTAACTAAAAACTTCTGTAAAAAAAATATGCTGTGTGCTTAAATAGAGCCCTTTTAAATTTACTGAATCACAATTTAATAAGGCTGTGGGTTACTACAATACATAAAAATCATGGCCCATCCAAGGCTTCCTGGTTAATTTGTAAAAATGTACCCCTATCCAAAAGGATCCTAGGGTCCCTATATGGAATTGTTAACACTCCTCCAGACAATCAGAGGCCTTCCTTCATGTTGAAATGGGAGTTGGATCTGAACCAAACGTGGCACAATAACAAAAGTACTGAGGCCTGCTCAAACCTTACCAAAAGCTCAATAAGCTTTAGCCTCTTAGAAACTTCTATAAAGATCATTCATAGGGCTTATATGACCCCGTAAAGATGTACAAAATCCCTTCCAAGGGGAATGACAAATGTTTCAGAGGATGCCAAGCACCGGGTGATTTCCTCCAGACATGGTGGCTGTGCCCTGCTCCATGACATAATTATCTCTGCCTCCACTGCCTATAGAGAGGTAACAGTTCTATTGTAACCCGCTTGAAGGTGCCTTGTAAGCCTTGCTCAGAGATAGTGTAAGAGCCACCATAGCCCTGCCCCCCTTTTACTCAGCATACTCAGTCTGAAGCAGATACTTCTCTGGCCATGCCAGGAGATACGCAGCTCTGCTGGAGAGAGAAAACACACTGTTTAAAAGCTAACAAAAAATTCTAACTTATTTATTTTAAACTGCACAGTGTTGTTTCTAGTCTATGTCATGCAAACAAACATGTGAGCCTTACTTGCAAATGCAGTACAGTGGTCCTTTAATGTTTGCTCAATGTTAATATTATGATGATACCTTATTGTTTGACCCTCTATACATGATAACATGACTCCCTGAATTAAGCATAAAACTATGATGAAAAATACATTCATGTAGAGTTATGTGTTTCTGGATCAGCTATCTTTTTTTATTATTTTAATGAATGTTTTCTTCCACAGCATCTAATGACCTCCTGGTAGCTTGTACAGGTACCGAGAAGACTCTCCTTAGATCCAGAATAAATGTCTAACCGGTGGGATTTTCTAGTTTGCTAGTCCATCTGGTACAGTTCCATGACAGACCTGTACTTATATAAGTGATGTAATAGGAAATATTAATTGACTAGTAACTTGGCCATCATAAATGATTGGGTCATATGTTTTGTTCAATTGTCTGTTTTGTCTCTCTATGTGCTGTCTCTCTCTGTGTGCCATCTTCCTCTCTCTTTGCTCCCTCTCTCTCTGTGCCCCCTCTCTTTGTGTGTGCGCTCTCTGTGCCCTCTCTCTCTGCCCTCTTTCTGTGCTCTGTGTGATCTTCTCTCTCTCTTCCTCCCTTTCTCCCTCTCTCTCCCTCCCTTTGTCCCTCTCTCTCCCTGCCTTTCTCTCTCCTCTCCCTTTCTCTCTCCTCTCCATTTCTCTCTCTCCCTCCCTCCCTTTCTCCCTCCCTCTCCCTCCCTCCCTCTCAGTAATACCTCAGTAATACCTCAGTAATACAGTAATACCTGTTTGCACCTGCGCCAGATGCACCACGCAGGTGTAACTCACACCAAGAACTATTATAGGTGATGCCATCATTAATGTCTTGGATCTTGTAATTTATGATATTATATTTGATGTCTTCAGTGATATCATATCTGATTTCATTACTCATGTGTTATGTAATGTCATAAATTACATTTGTCTTAAATTAATTTTAATACTTTTAGAACTTTAATACTTTTAGTCAATGAATGTCCTTTGTGTGTTTGTCTCCATTTTTAAGAGATGACTACAAAATGGACATTTACCATAAATAGCAAGAGCATTTTTTTCTGCTATAATTTTACACTCTTTTCTCTCAATATATGTACTTCTTAGGCTACATTTAAATCTAGAGCTATATTCCGCTAAGTGTAATTACTAACATTTAAAAATTGTTCCTTTGCTTAACTGATTTGATTTTTCACCAGTACGTTATTGGACCATTTCAGTTGAATAAAAAAGATACTTTTTTTCTCAAGTATGTACTAAACTAACAATATTACCATTTGTGTAAGCCATGAACATAAAAACATTTTGGGGAAATCTGATCACAAATCCATTTTGTGTTTGTCACATCACTTCACAAATCATGAGGATGTGTGTTTTGAGCAGAGGGAGGAGTAAGGAAATAGAGAACAGAGTGAGTGCCTTTGTTAAAATAATTAGATCAGAAAAAAAAGTTTGTATGACTTTTTTCTTGCTTCATTATGCTCTTAGTTAGTCTCATATATTTCAAGTATATATATATTTTGTCATTGTGCAGTTGTCCTTTAAAGCATTGATAGTTTCCATAGCATATCATATATATACATATATATATATATATATATATATATATATATATATATATATAAATATATATATGACTCTGGATTATATAAACGCTACATTTCTTTACTCACAAATTTGTGTATAAAAATATGATGCTGCAATAAAATATGCAATATGTGCAGATTCATACACGGCCCTGCTTTGTGTGCTATATGCATTTATATACAAATGTAAATATGAGCAAATAATAAATAACTAGCATTGAGCATGTTTATGCTGCATTAATGTAATACCTATTTTAGGTAACTGGCATATATATCAAACTTATTTTGAAAAATATATATTGAATCTGCTGTTACAGCTTCCTGTTGTAGCAAGTTCCACAACTGTTACAAACTTTCTTTAAGGTAAAATATTTTTTTCAGCCCTGACGGAGGATAAGCCTGTAATAAAATACTGTGGTACCTGCTTCTCTATCATTCCCAAAAGAGCCTATTTCAGTCTTCCCCAGGGGAATATGTTCCCTGATTCAGCACATGATGGACACTCCGGGTTTTGTTGTTTCCAGCCCAGGCTACTCCTGTGCTAACCTTGGTTTCCCCTGTTTGTACTGTCTAGAGTCTGGAGAACCTAATTTTCAGTGAATACCCTATGCGACTTTATGTGGCTAACCGCTTGTTATACTGATTATATCCATGTTAAACATAACTTATATTTGTATATATTTTTATATGTAGTTTTGTAAATCATATACTGTGACCCAATTATTGTTTTCAAGTACAGGTCTAAGAGGCCCATTGTGACACTAACACAATTGGGGTGTTCAGCATTGAAGACCCCCTTCTGAGCTTAGCTAGTCTTCTTGTCTCTAAATATGTTATCTTTTGTTACTCTGCACCAAGACTAATTGATTAGATTTATATATGTGGTAGAATAAAAAGGTCTGGATGAGATGCTCTAGGAGTACCACATCCAGACCTTTTTATTCTACCAAATATAAAACCCTGTGTTTTCATGTGTTTTCAAAAAAAGGGCCTTCCCCTTTTGAAAGTTTACAACCCGTGTATTTCCATGGGGTGGAAAAAAAAGCTCTTTAATAAGTCCACCTACCAAAGAATCCTGCTTCTACATTCCAGAACTGCATGCTTGCCTTCCACAGATTTTTAAGCAAGCCTCTTTTGGGGGGAATCCTTATTACGGATAAACAGAAAACTCCAGTGTAGAGGATCTAACTTGTGGGAGCCATTCATTGGTCAGTCCAGCTAGTCCCTCCTTTTGACAAACATTTGACAACGACAGAAAAGTCAAGTGACAGAAACCAGGGAAGCAGCAGTAAAGGTGGCCAAGACTTATGTGCCAAACCTGGATGAGGAGCAGGGGATCCCCATGGCTCCAGGGAAGACCCAGATTATGAGGTTTTCCTGTCTCAAGCTGAGGATATTGAGGTGGCAAGGAGGTACCAGATTACTCTACTGGTAAAAAGACTGGCATTGGATTAAATAATGTAGGTGATAATGACAGTAATCAGGCACCCAGGGAGGGAACCAGCCACCTGGAAGCCAGCCAGTCACCAGATCACAGCCATTGGTAGTGACCCATTGCCCAGAAAGCTGCACTATAGAGCCTTCTTGCAAATTGATGATACTGAGGGAACATCGACAACTTTGCTAAAGACATTGAGCTGCAGTGCCAGTTCTGACAGGTCAAACCTGAGTACTGGGTCTGACTCCTGTTGAGCTTGATTAATGGGCAAGCCAGCTCAGCGTACCAAGGCAGTCCCCACCATCACGCAGAGGAGTACCATGAAGTCAATTGTGTATTGCTGGCCCCTGAACATTAAGGAAACAATTCAGGGACCTGGCAGGGAGCTCAGGACTCATATGGGGAGCTAGTGCTTAAGCTATGTCATGCTTGTGATGGGTGGTGGAAGGAGCAACACATCAGACCATTGAGAAGTCAGTACAGGTTTTTCTGCTTGAGCATTTTTTTCTACTTTGCCCTCCAGCCATGAGATCCTGGGTCTAAGATTAAGGACCCACCACTGTAGTAAAGGCTTATTGTATGGTAGATCAGTACAAGGAGACATGGTGAGAGAGTGAGAGTGCCTCTCCCATACAGTTGTCTCCATCCCACAGGGTCTCCTAGACTAGTGCTCAACAGCATCATAGCCCATGGGACTACAGCTCTGACCAGTAGCTTGACCATAACCATAGTCCTCCTTGCCATGCCTGCCCATAACTTAAGTCCCTTCAGCCCCTGGGAATAGAGAAGCCCAGCAAGAGGTACTCTGTTTTGGCTGCCAGGAGCTCTGGCTCCTGAAGAGGGACTTTCCCCATGTCCCGAGGGTGAAGAGGTTGAGTGAGTAGCTGACCCTACAGCAATCGAGGATTAGTTCTTTGATTGCTACAAGAATGGAGTCTGACCTGAGGAACAGTATTTCGAAGTCCTTGTCCAGTTGTTTGCATTGGTCTACCAGAGTTGCCACCTCCTCGCAATTACAGTGGATAACAAGCCTATAGAGGGCTTTCGAGGCACTGGATTATGTTGGAACCTAATCCACCTAAGCCTGGTGAGTTAACCCACTGTCCTGAAGAAGTGTTTGGGCATTGTGGTAGCTGGGGGCGAGCATCTATCCATCTCCGGGTGGGAGTCATGACCAGGCTCCCTGCAGGTGTACTTTTGGTAAACAACTTGAGGCCCATGAAGTGTCATGTTGTGGCCATTGTGACCGGGAGCCATGCCAAACAGACCACCAACAGGGACACAAGAGGAGTGGGAGCCAGCCCAACCTCCAGTAAATCAGATGCCACCTGTGGAAAGAATAGGGCCTTGGGTAGATCCAACTGAGTTTAAATTTGAGTTGAAGCAGGATTCTGCTTTAGAGGAGATTAGGGCTAGGGCACTGATTGGGGACACAGGACCCAAGTGGGACAAGAATATTTGGGAAGCTGACCCTTTGAACAGGGTGACCAATCCACAAGGAGTCGAGAAGCCTTGGAGGGAATGCTGGTCGGCCCTGAGTGGTATCAGGAATTCTTGCTGCCATTACCCATGAAATCCTCTTTGCAGAGCACCAGGGCAATGGCTACACATTCCAATGCTTGACTCAGGTCTTTTATTGTCCCAAGATGTCATTATTTTCTGTGCCTCATGTGATACTTGTCAATGCTTGGGTGATAAATATTGGGGATAAAGATTACCTTCCACCAAGTGGCTGTATATAACCTTGCAAAGCCTAATAAAGCTTAGTAACATACATCCTCATGGTGGTGAATTATGCCACTGGTATCTGGAGGCTGTAGGTCTTGAGCTCATTAGGGTGCCTGATGCCTTGGTATCAATTTTCATCTGGGGTGAGTTCCCAAGTGAAACTGTTAGATCAAGGTACTCTGTTTATGACTGAGGTGACCAGCGATTATGACACAAGGATAGCGTGACACAGTTGAGGTCGACCAGCTATCATCCCTAGACCAATGGTTTGTGTGAAACATTCAGTAGCACCCTGAAGGCTTTGCTTATTGCCTTTGTATGCCAGGAGAAGGGTTCAAAGAATTTGCTTCCCAACCTCCTCTTTGCCTCAAAAGTCCACATGTTCTCCCCCTTTGAACACTTATACTGGATCACGAGAAGAAGATCACCAGAAGAAGGATCTCCTTGTGGTGCTATATGTACTGCAGCTAAGAGATAGGCTGGAGACACTAACTGAGCTAACCTATGTTCATCTGCTTGCAGCCCAAGGCAAGCAGCAGTGCTAGTAGGTTTAGAAAGCCAGGGCATGGGAATTACATGTATGCCTGCAATATTAATGTTCATACCCAATCCCCAGAGCAAGCTCCAGGTGATCCCTTCCAGGGTGTCTGGAAACCAGCTGACACTACTTATGTGGTAGCCCTGGATGAGCAACAGCAGATTCAGAAAGTGATCCACTTGAATATGCTGAAGCCATACCAGAGTTGGAATCCCCAAGTAATGGCCATATTAGGCAGAAGGGGGAGATTGTGAGGTTTTGTTAGATATGATTGCTCTTGCTCCCCAATCCCCTATTTCCCTTATTCTGACTGACTTGTCCTGTGACCAGCGAGCCACCAAGCTTGTTCTCCATCTGACTAGGTAGGATGGACCTATTGGTCAACAAGGTCCCTCTTAAACTTCTCCACTGAAGCAGCAATATGGTCCCCAAAACTGTGAAGGGGAATATAGGTGGTTAAATGACAAGATGACTACTGACACTTACCCAGGGTGGATGATCTGCTAGATAGGCTAGGACCAGCAACTTACCTGACCACTCTTGGCTTGTTTAAAGGATACTGACATATTATACTTGCAGATATTGCTAGAGAGAAGTTGGCACTCAGCACTACATTTGGGCTACACCCATTTAAGGTTATTCCATTTGGGATGAAGAATGCTCCTTCCATGTTTCAATGGCGTGTTTACCAGCTTCTGCATTAATTTCAGTGTTTTGCTCAGCTTATCTGAATGAGATTGCTGTATTCAGCCAAACTTGGCAGGAGCATGTGCGCCAGTACAGTAAACAACCACCTATATAGTACAGTGAATATACCCAGAGGTGAACATGGGGCCACTAGTAGAGTGAACGCCTTAGCATGGAGGCCCAGTTCAAAGAGAATTCTTCACATAGCCATGACTGGCACATGGTGGTTTGTGACAATTCTCCCACGTATTTAAAAAGAACATACTCTGAGCAAGACCTACAAAGGGTCTGCTGCCATGAATAGACAGGCCTATGAGTTACAGACTGGAGTTCTCTGACTGGAGGTTTCCAGCAATATGGTCTGGAACAAGAGCAATGCATTCTTAGCATAAAGGGGATCAGCCTGGATACAGGTGCAAGAATCTGGTCCTAGTTGTGCCACAGTCAGCTGGTGCAGCATTTGTATACCAGGAAGGACTCTGTTGCTGGACAGGAAGCCAAATGCCCTACCCACTGGGTGTAGGGGCTTGATCCTGGTTGTTCCATGCCTCAAAAGTTCTCCTGTCAAAAAGAGGGCATACTTTTCATCCTAGTATACTGGTTCTTTGCACACATGCACTTAGATGCATGGGTCACACCTTGAACAATTTCAGTCTGTTGGGGAGATACCCAGCCTGCCACACTTCCAATTTTCTTTTGGAGAAGATTAATGCAAACCACAATGCCTTCCAGACTGGAAATTAAGGGACTATACTTTCTCCATGTGATCCCCATTAAGAGCTGAAACTTCTTCTGTTGTGTAGGGAGTTCTTCCCCCTCACTTTCAAACTGCTGCTTGAAAGCACAAGTGCTAATTGAACTGCCTCCCCTCTAACTCTGGAGAGCACTGGCATCCTCATGTTGCTTTTCATGGATTCTGGTTGCTTTTGGGGAGTGCCATAGGCCACCTCCCATCTGCCTTTGGGGAATATTGGCATCTGCTACACCACTTCCCTCTTTCCGACATCCTCCATGCCACCACCCATGAAATCCTGCTGATGAGGAGTGCCTTACTTACCTAGGCCACTTCCCATCTGTTTCTGGAGAGACTGGTCTTCTCCATGCTGTCTTCCATCGGCCTCTGGGGATCTTTGGCATTCTCCGTGCCCCTCTAATCTGCCATTGGGGAACACTGGCATTCTCCATGACACCTCCCATGAATTCCTGCTGTTGCTGGGGAATGCCTGACATATCTAGGCCATCTTAAATCTGTTGCTGAGGAGCACTGGTACAACATGCACTGCCTCCATTCTGCTACTTGACAACACCAAAATCCTCCCTGCATCCTCCCTGCATCCTCCCATGGAATCCAGCTGCAACTCTCAACTGCCACTTGTTCAGGTTCTTCAGGAGCAACCGGAGGTAAGCTGAGTCCAAAGCAGCTTCTTTGGATGCAACCGGTTCCATTTCCCTGGAAGTAGGGGAATCTCTGGGTGATTAAACACCAACAGCCTTATTAAATTGCGATTCGGCAAATTGAAAAGGGCTTTATATAAGCACATAGCCTATTTTTTTACAGAAGTTTTTAGTTAGTGAACTTCTATTCAAAAGCAAGGTCTTCACTAACTAAAAACTTCTCTAAAAAAAAAAGGCTATGTGCTTATATAGAGCACTTTTAAATTTGCTGAATCAAAATTTAATAAGGCTGTATTGATCCCAAAGATTGGAAGACAACAAAGAACGTGCACATTACACTCTGAGACTCCTTTCAGGATAGCAGATCCGCATAACTCTGTTTCAGTTCCATGTTTTGCTCCGCCAACATCTCCAGTAATTCCTGTATCCACTCTGAATCATCCCCAGAATTTCTTCCCATGTTGCCAGGAGTTATATAGTAATTGTAATTGAGGTTGAAAAAAGACTTTCAGCCGATCAAGTTCAGCCTTTTAAGATCTCCTCTGATCTGCAATATGCAGATTAGTTGTTAATTGATCCAGAGGAAGGCAAAAAAAAAAAAAACAGTGACAGCCAATTGTCTCAAAAGGGAAAAAAAAAGAATTCTTTCCTGACCCCAGATACTGGCGATCAAATTTCACCCTCTCTAATTAACCAGGGTAACCCTGAATGCCCATTTCTATTTAATGGGCATTTAGGTTATCTATTGAATCCACTGTCTCCACCTCCCATGGTAGAGAATTCCACAGATTAACCACCCTTACTGTGAAGAAACCTTTTATTTCTTTAAGGTGGAATCTTTTTAGTTCTATCCTTAAAGGATGTCCTCTTGTTAGTTGAAAAGCTCTTGGCACAAAAAGCTCCCTTGACAATTTTTTATACTGATCCTGGATGTATTTAATTAAGGTAATCATATCCCCTCTTAGACGCCTTTTTTCTAGAGAAAATAAGTTTCATTTGGATAGTCTTTCTTCATAACATAGCCCCTCCGATCCCCTTATTAGTTTTGTAGCCCTTCTTTGTACTTTTTCCAGTTCTAAAATATCCTTTTTATGAATTGGTGCCCAAAACTGTACTCCATATTCCAAATGAGGGCCTACTAGGGATTTGTATAGTGGCGAATTATATCTGCCTCCCTTGCTTCTATACCCTCTTTAATATATGCTAATAGTTTATTTGCCTTTGCAGCTGCTGCTTGGCATTGAGAACTGTTACGTAGGTGGTTGTCCACAAGCACTCCCAAATCCCTTTCAATATCAGATACCCTAGATTTGCTTCATTAAGTTTATAGATTGCATGGCTATTTTTCCTTCCCAGGTGCATAACCTTACATTTATTCGTATTAAATCTTATCTGCCATTTAATTGCCCATTTCTCTAATTTATGCAAATAACTTTGGAGGGAAAGTATGTCATTTTCTGATTTAATTAACTTGCACAACTTTGTGTCATCAGCAAAAATGGAGACGCTACTTTCCAATCCTACTTCTAGGCCGTTATTAAATATGTTAAAAAGGAGAGGACCTAATACAGAGCCCTGAGGAACCCAACTTACCACATTAGTCCAATCCAATTATGTTCCATTTACAACAACCATTTGTTTCTGGTCTTTTAGCCAGCTCTCAATCCATGTGCACATATTTACTGCAATTCCTGTATCCCTTAGTTTTCACAATAGTCTCCCATGTGGCACTGTATCAAAAGCCTTTGCAAAATCTAAAAAGACTACATCCACTAAGTTGCCCTGATCCAGGTTCCTACTAACCTCCTCATTGGTTTGTTTGACACGACTTAACCATCATAAATCCATGTTGGCTCCTACTTATAATGCTGTTTGAATAGACATACTCTTGTATATTATACCTTATTGACCCTTCTAAAAGCTTTCCCACTACAGAAGTGAGGCTTACAGGTCTATTATTCCCCAGGTTGCTCTTGCCCCTCCTTAAATACAGGTATCACCTCAGCTTTTCTCCATTCATCTGGTAGTGACCCAGTGTTGAGTGAATCTTGAAAAATTAGACATAATGGTTTGGCTATTACAGAACCCAGTTCCCTCAGTACCCTTGGATGTATTACATCAGGACCCGGGGCTTGATTGACATTTTTTTTTTTTCCAACCTCTTTTGGATTTCTTCCTACCAGTTATTTGGTGAAGGTAGTGTAGCCCCATTATGGTGCAGTGACCCAACCACTCGTACCTCCCTTGTATATACCGAAGAAAAGAACCTATTTAGGTCATCTGCCTTTTCCTGGTCACTAATTGTCAAACAGCCTGTTTCACATTGTAATGCTCCTATAGATTTATTCCTGATCTTCTTCCCAATTATATACTTAAAAAATATTTTAGGATTAGTCTTACTCTCACTTGCAACTAATTTTTCATTTTCTATTTTAGCCAGTCTGATAGCCCTTTCGCAAGCCTTGTTGATTTCCTTTTAAAAGCAGTCTCTGTCTCCTCGTTTGTGTACAATTTAAATGCCTGGTTTTTGCTCCGTATCTTGATCTTTAAATCATTGTTAAGAAACGTTGGATGTCATTTACTCCTCTTACTTTTATTCCCACATGGTATATGCCGATGTGTATTTGTATTTAGTACGGATTTAAATGTTGTCCATTTATGTTCAGTATTTTTACCTGCCAGTACTCTGTCCCAGTCAATACTTTGTATTGCTGCCCTTAGATCTTTAAAATCCGCCCTTTTAAAATTAAGAGTTTTTGTTGGCCCCTTACAGTTTTGTTTTTTTAATTCAATCTCAAATGAGACTGTGTTGTGATCACTTTTTCCCAAAGGTTGCCCTATTTCAACATGTGATACCATATCAGTATTATTTGTGAGGACTAAATCCAAGATGGCCTCATTTCTAGTAGGCTCTTTTAAAACCTGGGACAGATAATGATCCTGAGTGCACTCAAGAACCTGCTCCCTCTGCTGGTCTTATTCATCCAGTTTATTTCAGTGTAATTAAAATCTCCCATTATTAGAACTTGCCCATGCTTAGCTGCATTTCCAATAACTGAGAGTCTACTGTACATTCAAATATCTGGCATATTTAACATGAATATAATCACCATAGCAAGCTGTTACACACAAATATAATACACCTAGTATTACAGTACAGTGAAACAACCACCTCTAGAATATAGTGATGATACCCAGAGCTGAACATAATACCACAAGTACAGTGAATGCCTTAGCCTAGGGCAAAAAAGGCATAGGGCAAAAAGAATACATGAAAGGCACATAGTGGTTTATGACATGTTGTCGCCCCTTTTCTGAATCTCTTCTAGTCCTACAATGAATATTTCAGAAGCATTACCAAAAACTGTACTCCTTATTCCAGTTTATGCCTTACCGTGGATTTATATGGAGACTTTTTTTCCCTAAATTCATAAATGTACATATCTGTTTTATTTCTTATCTGCAATTCAGCTGCACATTATTAAAGTTTACACAGGTCCCCTTGAAGGAAAATCACTAACTGGTCTGTATAATCACCTTGCAGAATTAGTGTCATAAGGAAATTTGGCACAATTATATTTGGCACAATATCTAAGTCAACATTCAATGTTTTTTTTTGTTTTTTTTTAATCAATATATAAGTTATTTTCTAAGATCATACCCCCTAATATATCAAATAATGTAAAACTGAAAACTGTACCTAATTAAAAAAATATTCCTTAGCTTTTCTTAAATAATACATTTTCCTCACAACACAAATATTTTTTCTTAAAGAAAGAAAAGGGTTCTTCACAGCAAATGAAGTAAAACTGTAGAATTCTCTACCAAAGGAGGTTGTGGCAGCAGTTTTGGTAGATCATTTTAAAAAGAGCTTGCAAATATTTTTGATTAAAAAGGGCATTTATGCTTATCATGGAAACAGAGGAGCATTATAATGTAAGACAACTGAAAGTCAATATCAAGCTAGTGAAAATAAAACTTCTCCAGTGTACCTTTAATTTCCACAACAATGTAGCTGTATTTCAATACAATTAATTAGATTTAATAATAAACGTATTTCAAAGATATTTTGTAAATTACTATAAAAAAACTTATAATAATAAAATAATTTATAATTTTCCAACTTTTAATACATTCCGGCATGATGGGAGAAAAATAGAAAAATAGATATAATGGCAGCCAGAAATAAAAATGCCCATCTGCTTAGTTTTGTGGTGCATATACTTATAATATTTTCAAATATTTACCAACATGAAATATATTAAGGATTATAAATGCTAAATAAAAAGATAGATCTGATGGGAGTGAAGAATAAATAGACCATCTAATCTAACCATTCTATCCTTAGAAAATCTTTGTTTAATTAATATTCAGGATGACATCATGTATAATTCATGCTTGCTTGAATTCCTTTACTACTTTTGTCCTAACCACTTGCTCTGGAAGGCTGTTCAACATATTTACTACTTTATTTTTGTATAACAGCACTTTCACACAGTACACCTAAATCTTTCAGCTTTCATCTTCAATGACTTCTTAATCTAGCATTCCTTATTTTCTGGAACATAAAGTTTCATTATATATCTGAATGGTTTCTGTCATGTTAAACTTTCTCACTTTGTCCTCTAACTCAGTGGTTCTCAACCTTTTTTGATTTTGGGACCAGCTTAATTTTAAAAGGGCAGATTTTAACGGTCTAAGGGCAGCAACACAAAGTATAGACTGGGACAGAGAACTGACGGGTAAAAATACTGAACACAAATGGACATAATTTAACTCCTTAGTAAATATACATACATATCACCATATACCAAGTGGGAATAAAAGTAAAAGGAGTAAATCCCATCCAATGTGGCTTAACAATGATTTAAAGATCAAGATACGGAGTAAAAAAACATGTATTTAAATTATACAAACAAGAGGGGACAAAGACTGTTTTACTGGAGTGCAAGGAAATCAACAAGGCTTGCAAAAGGGCTATTAGACTGGCTAAAATAGAAAATGAAAAATGAATTGCGAAAGAGAGTATAATTATACAAACAAGAGGGGACAGAGACTGTTTTACTGGAGTGCAAGGAAATCAACAAGGCTTTCAAAAGGGTTATTAGACTGGCTAAAATAGAAAATGAAAAATGAATTGCGAAAGAGAGTAAGACTAACTAAAATATTTTTTAAGTATATTAATGGGAAGAAGGCGAGGAAGGAAGCTATAGGAACATTACAATGTGACACAGGCCGTCTGAAAATTGGTGACCAGGAAAAGGCAGATGAGCCAAATAGGTTATTTTCTTCGGTATACACAAGGGAGGTACCAGTGGTTGGGACACTGCAACATAATGGGGCTATACTACCTTTGCCGAATGGTTAATGCAGGAAGTAATCCAAAAGAGGTTGGAAAAAATAAATGTTAACAAAGCCCTGGGTCCTGATGGAATACATTTGAAGGGGAATTAGAGAACTGGGTTCTGTAATAGCCAAAGCATTATATTAAATTTGTCATGACTCAATCAACACAGGGTCTCTACCAGATGACTGGAGAAAAGCTGATGTGATACCTATATTTAAAAAGGGAGCAAGAGCAAATCTGAGGAATTATAGACCAGTGAGCCTCACTTCTCTAGTGGGGAAGCTTTTAGAGGGGTTAATACAATAATATGTCTATTTGAACAGGATTATAAGTAGAAGTCAACATGGATTTATGGGGCATAGGTCATGTCAAACAAATCTAATTAGTTTCTGTAAGGAGGTTAGTAGGAATGTAGTCTTTTTGAATTTTGCAAAGGCTTTTGATACAGAGCCTCATGGGAGACTATTGTGCAAACTAAGGTTGCAGTAAATATCTGTTCATGGACTGAAAGCTGGCTAAAAGACAGGAAGCAAAGGGTTGGAATTTTTTTTTCCTTTGAGGCGATTGGTTAAGTTTCAGTTGTTTTTTTTTCTGTTTGCCTTTCTCTAAATTAATTTTTAAATAGAGTATATTTTGACTACATTTATAAAATGTTTTTATTTATATCTATTTAAACCTATGATTAAGGACATTGGTGCGTTTCAAGTGAGTGTAAGGCTTGCCTCATCCCGAAAACAAGTAGATAGTCCTAGGACTGGCTGCTAGTACCCACTTTCCTTATATTTTTGCCATTTAGATTAAGCCGCATCTTGTGGATGGTTTCTAATTCATTCATATGATGTTGTTGTTGTTGTTTTTTCCAGAACAGTATTCATAAGTGGATTTCATGTAGTATTCTAGATAAGGTCAAGCTAGGCATCTGGCTAATTATACAATTACTTTGTACTAATTTCGAAAATAACATTTGAGTAAAACATGAAGCTTTAGATCTCCCTGCAGAGAAGAAGTGTTTTTCGTACTACTATCAGTTATATGCTATTTTATGAGCTTATTTATCAACATGCCTAAATGTTTATGATGGATTACCTTTAAATATTAAAGGACTACAAAAGTGTTTTATATTTATAGTATGCTCCTATAAAGAACGTGACTTGATAATGTATCAAATGTTCTTTCAAAATCTAGAATAAATAATACAGCCTTTAATGTCGAATTTGTGTATTCAAATAGCAGCAAACATTTCGGCTAACAGGATTAGAAACATGGGAGTCATGGAAGGCAATGCGGATCCAGGTAATATCTCTGTTGAGTAATTTTTAAAAGACAAATATTATAAACAGGCACTTGACTATAGAACTAAATGTAAGTATAAGCCACAATATCATCCTCCCTCTCAAGTACAGGCAGAGTAGAAGTCAAACATCGAGGTCACCATGACATGGGTAAGACTTATATAGCTCCTAATGCTGTTAGCTTACATGCTTCAAACATGTAAAGTTTTTTACAAAACTACACTGGTCATTTAAGACAGTAAGCTATCTCCACTGCTGCTAAATGTCCACTCTATCTGAATGTATCTGTACCAGGTAAATATGGACCATTCAATTTATGCTAATGCAGTTTCTTCTATAGTGACATAAACATTTTATTGCATTTTAAGCATCATATCAAATTAAACATCTGCAATTTTTATGATTACGGTACATACCCTAAAATATTTATATAATGCATAATAAGACTGGTATATTTCAGTACTGATAATATTACTATCACGTATAATTCCTTATAGATCTATAATAGAGCATTATGGCAATATACTCACACACACTATATTATTCCATAACACACCTGTTCTTCTAGCCTCCGGAATCTCTCGAACAAAGGTTTTCTTTGATCCAGTATTCGACTCTGTTCCAAGAGGACATTTGGCAGGCAAAGAGCAGCTACGACAAGTAATCTTAACATACCGATAGAGTTGGGCATTTGCTGTCTTAATCTTTTTTTATCACTTCAAATTTATCTATTTTTTATTTAATTCCTCTCTTATCTTGTTATATTTTTCACTAAAATATCTTCCTTTTCTTTTTAATCACAAATATTGCTATATTTTGTTGGATTTCTTTTTATATTTACCCTTTTCTCTCATTCTACCCTAGCTTTTGAAGTATAGTAGAGCTGCTTCCCCACTGCTGGTTCTAAGTCTGATTTTTAGTCTGAGTCTAATGTGTCCCTTGTTCCTCCCCCACGAACATTTACTAGTTTCTGCCAGAAATAGATGAGTTTTGCAGGCTACTGATACATTCCTATGAGACAATTTTAGATCTAGGAATGCTTCTCCTTGGGAGGTTCCTGAAAAAGTTATATTTACAGGATGCTATGTCTATCCAACTATTTAACTCTTACAAGCATATGAGCTGTGCTTTATTTGATCCAAGAGAAAAACAACACAAAATTAATATGTAATATCTGAGACAATCTTGGTGAAGCTAAAATTCAATACTTTGTTACCACAAGAATGCAAAAGCATGCCAACATCAAATGCATTCAATTTAAGCATAGATAATGTAAAAAATACTCTATATAATTTAATTACTGGTTTACTTCAAATATTATAAATATGTTCTTGAAAATGCATCTAGTTATGTTTTTAATTTATCTGCGTCTGCTTTCTTTCTCTCTTTCTCTACTGTGTATATATATATATATATATCCAATCACTAAATCAAAGATTTGCAGAACTACTCCATTTCTTATGTTAATTACCACAGATGCCTCAAGATACAACTATCCTGAAGAAGAGCTTCTCCTAAAAAACAACTGTATCTATAAAATCAAATACTGGAGGAACCTTCTAGACTCTGTGGGTCAGTTAAGTTTGCTTCACTACATTTGTTCCAGCCTTAATCTTAAATAAATGATATGTGATAAAGGTGAAGTAGACTGGTGACAGGGACATTTGAAGCAATGACTCAGAAAGTGTGTTATTTTCCTTTATATATATTGACTAGCGAATTGCCCGTCAAAAAATGACGGCAATGAAATTGTAAGTGACCTAATGCTGTTTGGTGTATAATAAAATAAATAATAGATTAATAAAGTAATATATTTTACCTATTTTGAAGTAATATATACAGGAAGCATTCTGTTGAAGAGCTGGCAATCTGTTTTGGTGTTGCTGGAGCATTAGTGGTGTGGAGCTGCTGTGTAAGCGTGATGTGTGGTATAAGGCTGTGGCTGATTTAGCATCCTTCGTTTTGAATGTCATCCGGCTTTTTCTGAATATTTGTAGCTGTTTGGTGATGTTTTGCATGTTTATGGTGGTGTTTTGCGTGTTTAGAGTCCTTTAGCCAGGTTTTCGTTTTGTTCGGCGGACATTTTTTCTCTCGCTTAGGGGATTTTCGGGTGTTTTAACTCCGAAATTTGTACTTAAATCGAGGTGTAACTTTACTTGCAGAGGTCCTGGGTGCACCACCTTGCTGTGGGTAAGCTTTTTATATGTTTGTTGTGTGTATTTATTGTGTTATAAGTTTATTGCGTCTTTAGACTGCTGTAGCCTCGTTTTCGTTTTTTCGGCGGCCATTTTTTCAGTGTCTAAACTCTTTTATTTTGAGTTAAATTGAGGTGTAACTTCAGTTTTCGAGGTCCTCGTTGCAAAGTTGTAATGGGTTGTAACTTGTCTCGTATTTTCCTTTCGTAACCACGTAAATTTTGCGAGGTGCATGGGTTGCGGCCGATTTTTGCAAGGTCGTAAATGGGTTGTAACGTGTCTCGTATTTTCCTTTCATAACTAAGTAAATTTTGCGAGGTCCGCAGTTGCTGGGCAAGGAGCGCCTTCGCTAGGGCCGCAGGCTTGCTGGGCGAGCACGCAAGTGTTAGCGACAGCTTGCATGCTCACAACTATAAATGTGATGGATAATTATATGTACACTCTATGAGATCTGGTTCCGAATACTAGATGGAAGGAGATCCCTACTCCTACCCCTACTTCCATTGATTCTCCACTGTCCCACATGTGCATTAGCAAAGCTCTCCTTACCTCCTGCCTGCAGATTTTTTTATGTTGCGCAAGATCTACTGCACAGTTCAGTCAATTGGGGGGTTGTGTAGTTGAGGGAGCAATCTATCGATATATATATATATATATATATATATATATATATATATATATATATATATATATATACAGACACTGCTACAAGCCTCCAGCATCCATCTTTAAAACACTCACCTGGCTTCCTACAGACACTGCTACAAGCCTCCAGCATCCATCTTTAAAACACTCACCTGGCTTCCTACAGACACTGCTACAAGCCTCCAGCATCCATCTTTAAAACACTCACCTGGCTTCCTACAGACACTGCTACAAGCCTCCAGCATCCATCTTTAAAACACTCACCTGGCTTCCTACAGACACTGCTACAAGGTATCTACAGCCATCTAACTGATTCACCTTTGACTCTACTGTATCCTCCTGTAACATTAATTATAAATATCCATATCTGATATAATTTTTGTTCACATAGAAACTTTATTACTACTCTGGTAAATTTTAAGCTTTCACACTGTATTTCTCCACCACAATCTCCCGCCCCCTTCACACCTTCTTATCTGTCTGCAACAAATGCTCCTTTTAAATGCATAAATACTGGCTAGCCACAAACTATATCTCACAATCTCTTCTCTGTTCCAGCCTCCAGCATCCATCTTTAAAACACTCACCTGGCTTCCTACAGACACTGCTACAAGGTATCTACAGCCATCTAACTGATTCACCTTTGACTCTACAGTATCCTCCTGTAACATTAATTATAAATATCTATATCTGAAATAATTTTTGTTCACATAGAAACTTTATTACTACTCTGGTAAATTTCAAGCTTCCACACTGTATTTCTCCACCACAATCTCCCGCCCCCTTCACACCTTCTTATCTGTCTGCAACAAATGCTCCTTTTAACTGCATAAATACTGGGTTAGCCACAAACTATATCTCACAATCTCTTCTCTCTTCCAGCCTCCAGCATCCATCTTTAAAACACTCACCTGGCTTCCTACAGACACTGCTACAAGGTATCTACAGCCATCTAACTGATTCACCTTTGACTCTACTGTATCCTCCTGTAACATTAATTATAAATATCCATATCTGATATAATTTTTGTTCACATAGAAACTTTATTACTACTCTGGTAAATTTTAAGCTTTCACACTGTATTTCTCCACCACAATCTCCCGCCCCCTTCACACCTTCTTATCTGTCTGCAACAAATGCTCCTTTTAAATGCATAAATACTGGGCTAGCCACAAACTATATCTCACAATCTCTTCTCTGTTCCAGCCTCCAGCATCCATCTTTAAAACACTCACCTGGCTTCCTACAGACACTGCTACAAGCCTCCAGCATCCATCTTTAAAACACTCACCTGGCTTCCTACAGACACTGCTACAAGCCTCCAGCAGCCATCTTTAAAACACTCACCTGGCTTCCTACAGACACTGCTACAAGCCTCCAGCATCCATCTTTAAAACACTCACCTGGCTTCCTACAGACACTGCTACAAGCCTCCAGCATCCATCTTTAAAACACTCACCTGGCTTCCTACAGACACTGCTACAAGCCTCCAGCATCCATCTTTAAAACACTCACCTGGCTTCCTACAGACACTGCTACAAGCCTCCAGCATCCATCTTTAAAACACTCACCTGGCTTCCTACAGACACTGCTACAAGCCTCCAGCCTCCATCTTTAAAACACTCACCTGGCTTCCTACAGACACTGCTACAAGGTATCTACAGCCATCTAACTGATTCACCTTTGACTCTACTGTATCCTCCTGTAACATTAATTATAAATATCCATATCTGATATAATTTTTGTTCACATAGAAACTTTATTACTACTCTGGTAAATTTTAAGCTTTCACACTGTATTTCTCCACCACAATCTCCCGCCCCCTTCACACCTTCTTATCTGTCTGCAACAAATGCTCCTTTTAAATGCATAAATACTGGGCTAGCCACAAACTATATCTCACAATCTCTTCTCTGTTCCAGCCTCCAGCATCCATCTTTAAAACACTAACCTGGCTTCCTACAGACACTGCTACAAGGTTTCTACTGCCATCTAACTGATTCACCTTTGACTCTACTGTATCCTCCTGTAACATTAATTATAAATATCTATATCTGATATACTTTTTGTTCACATAGAAACTTTATTACTACTCTGGTAAATTTTAAGCTTTCACACTGTATTTCTCCACCACAATCTCCCGCCCCCTTCACACCTTCTTATCTGTCTGCAACAAATGCTCCTTTTAAATGCATAAATACTGGGCTAGCCACCAACTATATCTCAGAATCTCTTCTCTGCTCCAGCCTCCAGCATCCATCTTTAAAACACTCACATGGCTTCCTACAGACACTGCTACAAGGTATCTACAGCCATCTAACTGATTCACCTTTGACTCTACTGTATCCTCCTGTAACATTAATTATAAATATCCATATCTGATATAATTTTTGTTCACATAGAAACTTTATTACTACTCTGGTAAATTTTAAGCTTTCACGCTGTATTTCTCCACCACAATCTCCCGCCCCCTTCACACCATCTTATCTGTCTGCAACAAATGCTCCTTTTAAATGCATAAATACTGGGATAGCCACAAACTATATCTCACAATCTCTTCTCTGTTCCAGCCTCCAGCATCCATCTTTAAAACACTCACCTGGCTTCCTACAGACACTGCTCTCTCTGCCCTCCCTCCCTTGCGTTGTCTCAATTTATAGATACTCATCTGACTTACACCTGCTCACTTAGCATCACCTGCTTCAAATGATTCAACTAATTTAATACACACACAAAAAAAAAATATATATATATATAATTACACACAACCCAGCTACTCTCCCATCTTGGTCACTAACAATTTTTCTTTAACTCTCACACCTTTATCTCATCTACTCCCTACACCTACACACTGTGTCGAAATGCTCTCTCACTTTTTTCTCCTCCTCATCTTCTACTGCCTCTCTTTCAGACTATCATTTGCAGCCTATCCGTATCACACCTCCAATACTATAACCATCTCACCTTCCTTGCTTTCCTCTCCTCTTCTCTGCTCCCATGAGCTATTCTCTCTCCTCCAATCACAATCTCATCCCCTCCCCAACACTCATAAGCAGAAACATCACTGTAAGTCCCACTCCCATATTCTCTCACTTCTGCTAGCTGCTGGAGACATATCCCCTAACCCAGGTCCCTCCCTCATTTCTACCTGCTTTCAGCCACGCTCTACTCCAAGGGCAGAAAACACCAGAAAAACACAAAATTTGATACCCATCACTTGTCACAAACCTTCCACTCTTCCTTTCTCCTGTGCTCTCTGGAACGCACGATCTATCTGCAATAAACTCACTTTCACTCACGACCTTTTCACTACCAACTCCCTCAATCTACTGGCTCTTACTGAAACCTGGCTCTCCTCTTCTGATACTGCCTCCCCTGCAGCACTCTCGCATGGGGATTTTCACCTCAGTCACACACCTAGACCTGGGAACAAACAAGGTGGTGGTGTGGGTGTATTACTTTCTTCTCGCTGTTTGTTCCACCTCATACCCCCTGTCCTCAATACTCTCCTTCGCCCACCACCTCCCCCAATCCCTTCCTGTCTCACGGCTGAAGACTTTGCCAACCATTTTACACATAAAATTCAATCTATCCACAATGAACTCTCCTCCCACCGTGGCTCACACACTTCACTCTCTCAACTAACTCTACTAACCAACAACACCCAATCTACCCCCCCTTCCATTCCCACAGCCACTCTGGACTACTTTACCCCTGCAACAGAAGATGAAGTCTCCATCCTAATATCATCCTCTCACCTCACTACCTGTCCTTCAGATCCTATTCCATCTCAGCTCATCCCTCCCCTCTCTACTACACTTATCCCAGCTCTCACACATATCTTCAACCTTTCCCTAAACACCGGCACATTTCCATCATCTCTAAAACATGCCATAATTACACCCACTCTCAAGAAACCCTCGTCCGATTCTGACATTGCATCTAACTATCGCCCTATCTCTCTACTTCCCCTGGCTTCCAAACTGCTGTAGCGGCTCATCTATAACCGCCTCACCAGTTTCATCTCCTCTAACTCTCTTCTGGACACTTTCCAATCCGGCTTTCGGCCCCAACTCTCCACTGAGACAGCCCTCATAAAAGTCACCAATGACCTGCTCACCGCCAAGTCGAAAGGCCACTTTTCTATTTTGCTTCTCCTGGATCTCTCTGCCACCTTTGACACCGTTGACCATTCAATTCTACTCCACATTCTCTCCTCCCTCGGCATTCGAGACACTGCTCTCTTGTGGTTCTCATCATACCTCCAAGAACGATCATTTAGCGTCTCCTTCTCCGGCACATCTTCTTCTCCTCACTCCCTGTCTATTGGCATACCCCAAGGATCAGTCCTAGGCCCCCTCCTCTTCTCCATCTACACATCCTCACTCGGCACCCTAATAAACTCTTTTGGGTTCCAGTACCATCTCTATGCAGACGACACCCAAATCTATCTCTCAGCACCAGATCTATCCCCCTCTCTTCTAGCACACGTCTCCGACTGCCTCTCTAGTATATCCTCTTGGATGTCCACCCACCATCTGAAACTCAACATGTCTAAGACTGAACTCTTAATCTTCCCACCCTCTACTACAGCTTCAATTCCTCACATCTCTATCTCTGTCAACAACGCCATCATCACTCCCACCTCCCAAGCCCGTTGTCTCGGGGTTCTACTGGACCCTGCCCTCTCTTTCATCCCACACATACAGTCTCTAACCAAATCCTGTCTTTTCCATCTAAAAAACATATCCAAAATACGCCATTACCTTACACAAGACACTACTAAGATTCTAATACACTCTCTTATCATTTCTCGTCTTGACTATTGCAACTCGTTCCTTGTTGGCCTGCCCATCACTCGCCTCTCCCCACTTCAATCCATAATAAATGCCTCCGCCAGACTCATCTTCAGTACACATCGTTCAGTGTCGGCAGCTCCTCTTTGTCAATCACTCCACTGGCTTCCCTTAGCCTCCAGAATAAAGTTTAAAATCTTGACCCTAACTTATAAAGCCCTCAACAACAGCGCACCCCCAAACATCTCTGCTCTCATCACCAAATACTCCCCCACACGCCCTCTTCGTTCTGCTAATGACCTTCTTCTTTCTACCACTCTTGTCACCTCCTCTCACTCCCGCCTCCAGGACTTTTCTCGCGCTGCCCCTATTCTCTGGAACTCCTTGACTCGCTTCACCAGACTATCCTCCTGCCTTAAATCCTTCAAAACATCAATAAAAACGCACCTCTTTAAAGAAGCCTATAACCTTCCTCCCTAACATGCTCAGCACTGCTCAGCACTACTCTCTCCCTACTGTACCACATACAAACTTTAACCTTTAGATTGTAAGTCTGCGAGTTTCAATCCTGCGCAGTGCTTTAGGGAAAGCGCTATGGACACTGGATTCCAAGCTCAAAGACAGGGCCATACACTCTTTGCAATGTATGAATCTTTAACTTGTCATTGCCTGTAACTTAACTTATGTATAGCGCTACGGAATATGTTGGCGCGTTACAAATAAACGATAATAATAAAATAATAATAATAATAATTTTTAGACATTCATATATACAGTCTATATATATATATATATATATATATATATATATATATATATATATATATATATATATATATATATATATATATATATATATATATATATATATATATATATATATATATATATATATATATATATATATATATATATATATATATATATATATATATATATATATATATATATATATATATATATATATATATATATATATATGTGTGTGTATGTGTGTATATATATTTATATATATATCTATACAGCAATTATTTCACATATGGTGGGCTAAGAGTGATAGAAGCCCTCCACCGTACAAAGTACAGTAGTACAAATAAGGAATAGTACATCAGTGATTCCACTTGAATGTCTAAAAATAAGTTGATAAAAACTTATTTCCTGCTCAAATTTCTCAGAAACACAGTATATGCACTGCAATCTGGGAAAACTGGGCGGGACATGCAAATGAGGCCACATAATGCACCATCACTCTGTCAATCCAAACCATTTTAAACATGGCTCCTTTAATGCATATGCTTACTGTATTTCACAGTTTTAGACACAGCAACGGATGGATTTTTCACAAACCAGGTCACTTAACCACATACAGTACTGTTTCACGGTTACTGCCGATCCTCAGTATGGTGTGAGTGCCTGGTTTGTGTGTTGATTGTTGTAAAGAGTATTTCTATACAGCAATTATTTCACATATGGTGGGCTAAGAGTGATAGAAGCCCTCCACCGTACAAAGTACAGTAGTACAAATAAGGAATAGTACATCAGTGATTCCACTTGAATGTCTAAAAATAAGTTGATAAAAACTTATTTCCTGCTCAAATTTCTCAGAAACACAGTATATGCACTGCAATCTGGGAAAACTGGGCGGGACATGCAAATGAGGCCACATAATGCACCATCACTCTGTCAATCCAAACCATTTTAAACATGGCTCCTTTAATGCATATGCTTACTGTATTTCACAGTTTTAGACACAGCAACGGATGGATTTTTCACAAACCAGGTCACTTAACCACATACAGTACTGTTTCACGGTTACTGCCGATCCTCAGTATGGTGTGAGTGCCTGGTTTGTGTGTTGATTGTTGTAAAGAGTATTTCTATACAGCAATTATTTCACATATGGTGGGCTAAGAGTGATAGAAGCCCTCCACCGTACAAAGTACAGTAGTACAAATAAGGAATAGTACATCAGTGATTCCACTTGAATGTCTAAAAATAAGTTGATAAAAACTTATTTCCTGCTCAAATTTCTCAGAAACACAGTATATGCACTGCAATCTGGGAAAACTGGGCGGGACATGCAAATGGGGCCACATAATGCACCATCACTCTGTCAATCCAAACCATTTTAAACATGGCTCCTTTAATGCATATGCTTACTGTATTTCACAGTTTTAGACACAGCAACGGATGGATTTTTCACAAACCAGGTCACTTAACCACATACAGTACTGTTTCACGGTTACTGCCGATCCTCAGTATGGTGTGAGTGCCTGGTTTGTGTGTTGATTGTTGTAAAGAGTATTTCTATACAGCAATTATTTCACATATGGTGGGCTAAGAGTGATAGAAGCCCTCCACCGTACAAAGTACAGTAGTACAAATAAGGAATAGTACATCAGTGATTCCACTTGAATGTCTAAAAATAAGTTGATAAAAACTTATTTCCTGCTCAAATTTCTCAGAAACACAGTATATGCACTGCAATCTGGGAAAACTGGGCGGGACATGCAAATGAGGCCACATAATGCACCATCACTCTGTCAATCCAAACCATTTTAAACATGGCTCCTTTAATGCATATGCTTACTGTATTTCACAGTTTTAGACACAGCAACGGATGGATTTTTCACAAACCAGGTCACTTAACCACATACAGTACTGTTTCACGGTTACTGCCGATCCTCAGTATGGTGTGAGTGCCTGGTTTGTGTGTTGATTGTTGTAAAGAGTATTTCTATACAGCAATTATTTCACATATGGTGGGCTAAGAGTGATAGAAGCCCTCCACCGTACAAAGTACAGTAGTACAAATAAGGAATAGTACATCAGTGATTCCACTTGAATGTCTAAAAATAAGTTGATAAAAACTTATTTCCTGCTCAAATTTCTCAGAAACACAGTATATGCACTGCAATCTGGGAAAACTGGGCGGGACATGCAAATGAGGCCACATAATGCACCATCACTCTGTCAATCCAAACCATTTTAAACATGGCTCCTTTAATGCATATGCTTACTGTATTTCACAGTTTTAGACACAGCAACGGATGGATTTTTCACAAACCAGGTCACTTAACCACATACAGTACTGTTTCACGGTTACTGCCGATCCTCAGTATGGTGTGAGTGTATATCGATAGATACAGGGCCTATATATATATATCACATATTATAATTGTCTAACTGCGATTCGTCGTCACGCTTCAGACGAATCGCAGTTAGACAATTATAAAGTGCTGCGCATTGCGCAGAGCGCGGCGCGAGCCGCGCATGCGGAGCCGCGCTTGCGCAGAGCGCGGCACAAGACGCGCATGCGCAGAGCGCGGCACAAGCCGTGCTTGCGCGCAGCGCGGCCCGAGAGCAGGTAAAAGAGTGGGGAAGAGGGGGGGGGGGGTAGAGGCACAGAGGGAGAGTGGGGAAGAGGGGGGGGAGAGTCACAGAGGGAGAGTGGGGAAGAGGGGGGGGAGAGTCACAGAGGGAGAGTGGGGAAGAGGGGGGGGAGAGTCACAGAGGGAGAGTGGGGAAGAGGGAGAGTGGGGAAGAGGGGGGGGGAGAGGCATGGCACAGAGGGAGAGTGGGGAAGAGGCACAAAGGGAGAGTGGGGAAGAGACACAGAGGGAGGGGGGAGAGACACAGAGGGATAGGTGGGAAAGAGACACAGGGGAGGTAGAGGAGGGGGAAAAGACACACGGGAGGGAGAACATGGGGAAGATACACATGGGAGGGAAATGGGGGGGGGGAGAGGGGAACAGACACAGGGGGAAGGGGGAAAGAGACACAGGCCAGGGGGGAACAGGCACAGAGGGAGAGGGGGGAAGAGGCACAGAGGGAGAGGGAGGAAGAGACACAGAGGGAAGGGGGGGAAGAGGCACAGAGAGTGGGGGGGAACAGAGGAAGGGGTGAAGAGACACAGTGGCGAGACACACAGAGAGAGGCGGGGGAAGAGGCACAGAGGGAGAGGGTGGAAGACACAGAGTGGGGAGAGACACAGAGGGTGAGGGGGAAGAGACAGGGAGGAAGAGGCACAGAAAGAGGAGGGGGAAGAGACACAGGGGAATGAGAGGAGGGGGAAGAGACACAGGGGAGAGAGTGCAGGGGGGAAGATACACAAGGGAGGGAAATGGAGACACGAGGAAGGCCGTAACAGACACAGGGCTGAGGGGGAAAGAGACACAGGCCAGGGGGGAACAGACACAGGGGAGGGTTGGGGGAGACACAGGGGAGGGTTGGGGGAGACACAGGGGGGGAGAGATGCATAGGAGGGAGAAGGGGGAAAGAGACACAGGGCAGGGGTTTAGAGACACGGGAGGGAGAGGGAGGTAAAAACACAGGGGGGCAGGAGATACAAAGGAGGTAGACGAGGTGGAAGGAGACACAAGGGAGGGAGAGGAGGGGGGAAATAAGACACGAGGGAGGAAGTAGACAGAGGGAGAGACTCGCAATGAGCTCCAAAGGGGCTCATTGCAAGGCCTGTGATGAGCGCCAAAGGCGCTCATCACAAGGCCAGTAAAGTAGAGGGGGAGAGGCTTACATTGTGTGGCAAACAGCATTGCCAGGCTTCAGTTTTTATTGCCGTCATTTTTGACGGGCAAGTCGCTAGTATATATATATATCGATAGATACAGGGCCTTGCAAAAGTAATCACCCCCCTTGGCATTTTTTCCGTGTTTTGTTGCCTCACAACCTGGAATTAACATGGATTGTTTGAGGATTTGCATCATTTAATTTACAGAACATGCCCGCAACTTTTTTTTTTTTTTATTGTGAAGCAAATAACAAATAGGACAAAATAACAGAAACAATCAAAGTGCATAACTATTCACCCCCCTCAATACTTTGTAGAGCCACCTTTTGCGGCAATCACAGCTCCAAGTCGCTTTGGATAAGTCTCTATGAGCTTGCAACATCTTGCCACTGGGATTTTTGCCCATTCCTCCTTGCAAACTTTAGCTCCTTCAAGTTTGATGGTTTGCGCTTGTGAACAGCAATCTTTATTTCTGACCACAGATTTTCTATTGGATTGAGGTCTGGGCTTTGACTAGGCCATTCCAACACATTTACATGTTTCCCTTAAGTGTTGCTTTAGCAGCGTGTTTGGGGTCACTGTCCTGCTAAAAGGTGAACCTCCGTCCTAGCCTCAAACTACGCATAGAGTGGTACAGGTTTTGCTCAAGAATATCCCTGTATTTAGCACCATCCATCTGTCCCTCAACTCTGACTAGTTTCCCAGTCCCAGCTGCTGAAAAATATTCCCACAGCATGATACTGCCACCACCATGTTTCACTGTGGATGGTGTTCTTTAGGTGATGTGCTGGGTTTGCACCACACATAGCGTTTTCTTTGATGGCCGAATAGTTACATTTTAGTCTCATCAGACCAGAGCACCTTCCTCCATATATTTTGGGAGTCTCCCACATGCCTTTTTGCAGACTCAAAATGTGCCATTTTGTTTTTTGCTGAAAATAATGGCTTTCTTCTGGCCACTCTGACACAAAGTGTACGGCTTATTGTCCTCCTATGTACAGATACTCCAGTCTCTGCTGCGCTCCTCCAGGGTTAACTTAGGTCTCTGTGCTGCCTCTCTTATTAATCCCCTCCTTACCTGGTCCGTAAGTTTCCTGGCTTGTACTTAATCCATCCTGGGCTTTGCTTAAAGCTGTGTAATACCGCAGGCATATGCTTAAAAGGAGCCATGGCATTTGAATTAAAGAGTGAAATCTTTGTGAGCACATTTGCATGTCCCTGCCCAGGTTCCCAGAGTGCAGTGTAATAACTGTTTCTTGGAATTTGGGCAGGCAACAAGTTTTTTTTTTAACTTGTTTTAGATGTTCAAATGTGAACACAAATGTACTATTTATTTTATTTTATTGCATTAAAGCTGTGTAATATAGCGGCCATAATCTTAAAGGAAACCATGTTTGAAAATGGCTATGGATTGAAGAGCGAAGCATTTGTGGGCACATTTGCATGTCCCAGATCAGCTTCCCAGAATGCAGTGTAATAACTGTTTTTCTCAGAATTCTGAGCTGGAAGCAGGGATTTTTTAACTGTCTTTAGACATTCAAATGTGAACACAGATGTACTATTTATTTACTGTACTACTGTAAGGTGGAGGGCTTCTATCACTCTCTTGCACACCATATATTAAATGATTGTTGTCATGAACTACCTAATCATAAAGTCCACAACACAAGCTGAGATCCTGCTCCATGCTGATGATAGCCAGTAAGCTTGAAACAGATTTACATGGATAGGATTCTCGGCTTTGTGTAAAATTCAGCCTTGGCTTTGCATTAAAGCTGTGTAATACAGCAGGCATAATCTTAAAGGAATCCATGTTTGATAATGGCTATGGATTGAACAGCGAGGCATTTGTGGGCACATTTGCATGTCCCAGCTCAGCTTCCCAGAATGCAGTGTAATAACTGTTTTTCTTAAAATTCTGAGCAGGAAGCAGTTTTTTTTTAACTTGCTTTACACATTCAAATGTGAACACAGATGTACTATTTATTTACTATATATATATATATATATATATATATATATATATATATATATATATATATATATATATATATATAAACATATATATATAAATATATATATATATTAATGTAGATTGCACTTGGTTCACCAGAGAAGGGCCCCCGTAGTTTCAAATTTACAGCCTGATTTTTTTTTCTCATCCTTGTCTTCCCAACCAGTATTTGCTGTTTTCACAACAAATAGTTGGGTTTAATAGGTTCTGCAAGTGTTGTAAATGAGGCTATATGAGATACTTGAAAGGACACTGTGAACTGTCAAATTTAGTTGTTGTCTATCTTTTTTTAAACAGTGCTGTGTCACGTTCCCAATCTTAGTTTTCCCAACATGCTTATGGGCAGCTGTCATATACTAATTTGTAACAATGTGCTACTTATGGACTGTCAAAGTACATAAAAGTAACTATATACCCTTAAAAGCACAGTGGATAAATCTTTTACTGTTAGGATCAAAAATAGATACACATTAAAGGTAACAATATCACTTTGGCACTGTCACCATTGGTCTGCCTGCAGTTAGGGACTTTTTAAATAGCAGGCACAGCTTGAACTTAAATCCTGTCCACAGTCAGTAAGGCTGCGAAACAAACTTAAAAAAGCTTCTGGCACCTAGACCTGCAGCCCTATTAAATAGCCTGCAAGACTTATGGCTATTAAATTGGCCTTCAAAGCTACCCGCAAATAACTTGCGGAATAAGGGCGAAAAAGCCCTAAGGGACGTTGAAATTTGAACTCCGTGGCCGCAAATCCTTTGATCTCTCAAGCCAGTAACTGTTACATTCCAATCACACTATTAACTTCCAACAGGTTCCCAAAGACGCCCTGGCATTTCAAGCCTGTAACCCGCAAATGGAGGCAAAAATATGACAGCCTCCAAATTGGACCCACAAAGGGTATACAGACAATTTCTCAACACTGTAAAAGACAATAAAAACACACCAGTGGACTTTAAAATATGGGGGAACCATGGAAAGGCATTACAATGACTTGCACAATAATCCCCCAACAAAAATAGGCATTTAAAAAATATTTTATTTCATCATATTTTGGAATGGTGAGGCACATGCTCCAACATGCAGAAACACTACCTGAGTAAATTGCAACACAAAAACATGAAACTGATGCAATATTACACCTCTGTACCTTTTCCAGCTCTAAAATGTACTTTTTATGAAGTTGTGCGCAAAATTGTACTCTATATTGCAAATGAGGGCGTACTAGGGATTTGTATTGTGGCAGAATTATATGGGGCTCCCCTAATGCCGCAACAGCTGAAGCAATCTGACTCCAGGCCTCTGCCTGCTGGCTAGCCCTCACATCTCTCCGGCCATATATGATCTGATAGCTGGCACGGATTTCCCTGAGGAGGACATCCATCTCCTCTGGGCTATGATTGGGAGGCCCTGTACTTTGCCACAGCCTCTTGCCCTACCAACTTTGCCTGGGGTTTCTGGCCTCCCTGTCCTCTCCCTGGGGCTGGCCCCTCATCCCACTACCTATATTTATAATTTTGCTTACTAAAACTAAACAATTAACATAACAATGTTCTGAATGTGAAGTTCCTTATGGTAAACATGGAATTTGGATGTGGAAGTGGAGGAGAGAGACTTCAAGAGACAATTTAATACAGTTTTCATTTTGCATTATTGTTTTTTCCATAATGACCAAATAGCCTCTTTTTTTTAAATTTGTTTTTATTCATATTATTATAATCTAATTTAATTTGTTTATTTCTTTCAACAGCGCTCTTAAGTTCTCTCCATGAAGGTAGAGGAATACTAATATTTTTTTGCCTATAATTAATTCCTTCTAGGAGAATATGAAATAGTACGATAGCAGGAATCAAATCAAGCTGGTATTCTATCATTTTAGATATATGTAACAGACAATTTGCCCAGAATCCTCTAATATGGTTGCATGACCACCACATATGTTCCTGTGTACCAGTTTGTTCATTACATCTCCAACAGATACCCAAAAAATGTTGTGGTTCAATTTTCTGTAACTTATCTGGAGTAATTGTTGGGTCAATTTAAAATAGGTTTCTCTAAATGTTGAACAATTTGAAAAACTCACTCTTTAAATCCCACTCTTTTCCCATTTCTCCATCCTGTCTGTTTTTGTTTTTACTTTTTGTGATTTCAAACTTTTATAAGAAGTAGATATTGTATGCTTAACACTAAAGTTATTTAAATCCTTTTCCAAATTTGTTAATTTTCTCTCTTCCTTTGTATCATATTCAGAAATGCCATTTGAAGAACTTAACAAATGGTAGTATAGCCATTTCTCTTTCAGGATATTATATTCTTCCTTCAATGATGCAAAGGTTTTCAACTTGTAACTATGTAACTATGTAACTATGTAACTTACAGTTTTGATACAAATCTCCAAGTGATCTTAAATCCCATTCACCAGTGGTGGCTGGTGACTTTCCAAGTTGGAGGGGCAGCAGAGTAAGAGCTGGTCCCACCCCTTTATCGGCTCCACCCATTTGTATGGACTCCACCCAAGATGTTATTTTGACCTTTATATGCCCCGCCTAATTACCTTATACTGGCTCCACTCATTGAAATAGACTCCACCCACTATTTTTATTCCCTGTTGATAAATTCAAGATTCTTAGGACTCTGATGAATAATAACATTAAAATCTGTTTTCTGGTTCAACAACACAATGACACTCACCAACAGTTGGTTCCCCATCTCAGGGTCTCTTAAAGTGTAGTCTGTAACAACCAGTCCAAAAAAGTCTGCAGCCACAGAGTGCTTAGACCTGGGTGTGATCTAAAACAAGCAAACAAATCAGAGCATGCAAGGCATCATCTCTTCCACCACCACTGTCCCCTTTATCACCTAGATAGGTACCTAATATTCATCCCTATACCATGCCGGTCAATATAGTTTCACATGGTACCTAAAAAAATACTAAAATCCCATCTGGGTCTCTATAGACCCAAACAGTACCTAAAAACCCACATTATACCATGCACATCTATATAGGCCCAAACAAAACCTAAAAACTTACATTATACCATGAAGTCTATAAAGGCCCAAACCATACCTAAAAACCCACATTATATCATGCAAGTCTACACAGGCCCAAACAGTACCTAAAAACTCACACTATACCATGCTGGTCTATATAGACCAAAACAGTAACTCAAAATCCCACATTACACCAAACGGGACTATACAGGCCCCAAACGGACCTTAAAAACCCACATAACACCAAGCGGGACTATATAGGCCATAAACGGACCTTATAAAAAAAACATTACACCAAAAGGGACTATATAGGCCCCAACTGGATCTTAAAAACCTTAAAATACCAAGCAGGACTATATAGGCCGCAACCAGACCTTATTAACACACGTAACACCAAGTGGGGCCATATAGGCCCCAACTGGACCTTATTAACCCACATTACACCAACCAGACCTTTAAAACCTTAAAATACCAAGCTGGAATATATAGGTCAAAAAAGTACCTAAAAAACCTTAAAATACGAAGCAGGACTATATAGGCCCCAACCGGACCTTAAAAACACACGTTGCACCAAGCAGGACCATATAGACTCCAACTTAAAACCTTAAAATACCAAGCTGGAATATATAGGTCAAAAAAGTACCTAAAAAAACTTAAAATACGAAGCAGGACTATATAGGCCCCAACCGGACCTTAAAAACACACGTTGCACCAAGCAGGACCATATAGACTCCAACTTAAAACCTTAAAATACCAAGCTGCACTATATAGTTACATATTTACATGGGGCCTGATTCTATTATCGTCCGTAAAACGGCCGCAAAGCTGCGATTCCTTGCGAAGCTCCCGTTACCTTGCAATTCAATTATACGGCGCCGCAAGGCTATCCCCTTACGGCCGGCCGTATATCTTGCAATCGGCCGTAAGCTCAGAAATCTTTAAATGCAAAAATAAATTCAAGACTGCACTGTAAAGCTCTGTAAATGCTAGGGATCATAATGGGGGACATGAGGATTAATAGCAACCCCCTCTCAAGCTTGCACATCAGCCCAAATCCGAGATTACATTAACTGTTTATTTTCCGGCCGCAGCGTGGGCGTGTCTGAGGTGCTCCAAGCCCTCTGGACTTTTTACATGGATATGTGACATAAATTAAAATAAAATATATTTACGGATTTGAGTGTAGGGGAATGTTGTGCTATGAATACTAACATCTACAATCACTTTATAGTCTCCTCAGAGTGCAAGATGGCTTTATTATGGCTTTATAATGTGCTTAATTGTGTGCCTGCGGGACCTTTTTGATGCAAGTAAGCTGCGGCTCGTTTTTAGCCTTGCAGAGAGGTTTCCCGGAGCAATTGAATAGCAACCAGGATTTTCTTACGGCCGAAACTCTTGCGGCCGTTTAAGATCAAAGGCTTTCCTCCGGCGCGAGCGGCCGCAAGGGATAGGAAGACGCCGGCCGCAAGCCTGCCGGAATCCCCGGCCAGAAGGGAATAGAATAGGCGAATAGCTTGCGGCCGGTCCTTGCGGCCCCGCATCTCCTATGGCCGATAATAGAATAAGGCCCATAGTATTTAAGGTTGAAAAAAGACTTTCAGTCCATCAAGTTTAACCTTTTAAGATCTCCTCTGATCTGCAATATGCGGATTAACTATTAATTAATTAGTTGTTATCCATGATAACCCTGAATTCCCTTTTTAATTAGAAATAAATCTAGTCCCCTTTTAAAGTAATCTATCGAATTTGCTGTCTCTGGTAGAGAATTCCACAGATTAACCACCCTTACTGTGAAGAACCCTTTTCTTTCTTTAAGGTGGAACATTGTTACTTCTAACCTCAAGGGATGTCCTCTTGTCAGTTGAAAACCTCTTGGCACAAAAAGCTCCTTTGACAAATCTTTATACTGACCCTGGATGTATTTATATAGTGTAGCAAAGTACCCTTTGATGGACTGTAAATGGTAGAGACTTCTGGGCTCTTTTTATATATTTTATTGAGTAGTTACAAAAACACAAATTAAATAGCTTATAGTCAGAAAAATAAACATCTACGTAAACGGGCTTACTTAGACTCTGGAACACCCTGACTATAATCTGAGCAGCTTTTCTACTACAGGTTAAATTATAAGTCATGAAGAAAATAAACAGTCTCTTGTAGTGCCACCTTGTGGCCAGGATACAAACAGTCCTTTATAGCGCCAGCTTGTGGCCCAGATACAGATAGTCTCTTACAGTATCCGTAGTCTTGTATATGTGGTGTAGTGCCACCTTGTGGCCAGGTTACGACTAGTCTCTTATATAGTGCCAGCCTGTGGCCTTTCCACGTCTTCACTTAAATAACCTTGGATGAAGCATAGGGCCCGCCCTTCTCTCCCATATGCTTCACCCCAGGGACCCTTTGATATTGCAATAGGAACACTGCAATTTAACAGGACAAGCACTCAGCCTCTTCCCTGGGGTATAATAATTTAAGTAAAAGGTTTTTGACTTTATGGTAAATGGAGTGTCCGTCTCCTCACTAGCTTCAGTCTGCCATGCAGCTTTCTCCAGTCAGGTAACTCAGCAGTGTCCCACAGGTACTTAATAAGGATTTCTTTGCAGATCCTGCAAGACCTTTTACTTGCAGCTCCAGAAAAACAGCACTCCAGCATTCAGTATTGCAGCTTCTCAAAAACAGCTCTCTCTGCTCAAGGTTTCTTCCAGCCCCCTCTCTGCTCACACCGCAGCCTTTTAAATCCTCCTGACTTAGATCAGGTGTACTGGCTTGATTAGGCCGCAGCTCACACGCTCCCCTTCTGTTCAACCATGGATGTACAGCCCTACTCATTCTTCTGCTTATGTAGATCCCTTGCTGGATACTAGTGCAGGTTATCTGTCCTTGCTGGACACCGTTACAATAGGGTAGCCTTTTTCCTAGAGAAAATAAGTTTAATTTGGTTAGTCTTTCTTCACAACTTAGCCCCCCCTTTCCCCTTATTAGTTTTGTTGCCCTCCTCTGAACCTCTTCCAGCTCTAAAATATATTTTTTATGAAGTGGTGCCCAAAATTGTACTCCATATTCCAAATGAGGGCGTACTAGAGATTTGTATACTGGCAGAATTATATTTGCTTCACTGGCTTCTATACCCTTCTTAATACATGCTAATATTTTATTTGCCTTTGCAACTGCTGCTTGGCTTTGAGCACTGTTACCTAGGTGGTTGTCCACAAGCACTCCCAAATCCCTTTCAATATCTGATACACCTAGATTTGCTCCATTAAGATTATAAATTGCATGGCTATTTTTCCTTCCCAGATGCATAGCTTTACATTTATTTGTAATAAATCTCATCTGCCATTTAGATGCACATTCCTCAATTTTATGTAAATCCCTTTGGAGGGAAAGCACATCATTATCTGATTTAAATACTTTGCACAACTTTGTGTCATCAGTGAAAATGGAGATACCACACTCCAATCTTACCTCCAAGTCATTAATAAATATGTTAAAAAGGAGAGGACCTAATACTGAACCCTGAGGAACGCCACTTACCACATTGGTCCAATCGGAGTATGTTCCATTTACAACAACCCTTTGCTTCCTATCTTTTAGCCAGCTCTCAATCCATGAGCAGGTATTTACTGCAATTCCTGTATCTCTTAGTTTGCACAATAGTCTCCCATGTGGCACTGTATCAAAAGCCTTTGCAAAATCCAAAAAGACTACATCCACTTAGTTGCCTTGATCTAGGTTCCTACTAACCTCCTCATAGAAACTAATTAGATTTGTTTGACATGACCTATCCCTCATAAATCCATGTTGACTTCTACTTATAATCCTCTTCAATTAGACATATTCTTGTATGCCATCCCTTATTAACCCTTCTAAAAGATTTCCCACTACAGAAGTGAGGCTTACTGGTCTAAAATCCCCCGGATTTGCTCTTGCTCCCTTTTTAAATATGGGTATCACATAATTTTTTCTTCAGTCATCTGGTAGAGACTCTGTGTTGAGTAAATCCTGAAAAATTAAATATAATGGTTTGGCTATTACAGAACCCAGTTCCCTCAGTACCCTTGGATGTATTCCACAAGGACCCGGGGCTTTATTAAAATTTATTTTTTCCAACCTGTTTTGGATTACTTCCTGTGTTAACCAATTATTTGGCAAAGGTAGTGTAGCCCCATTATGTTTCAGTGTCCCAACCACTGGTACCTCCCTTGTGTATACCGGAGAAAAGTACCTATTTAGCTCATCTGCCTTTTTTTGGTCACTGATTTTCAGGCGGCCTGTGTCACATTGTAATGTTCGTATAGCTTCCTTCCTTACCTTTTTCCCATTAATATACTTAAAAAATATTTTAGGGTCAGTCTTACTCTCTTTTGCAATTAATTTTTCATTTTCTATTTTAGCCAGTCTAATTGCATTTTTGCAAGCCTTGTTGATTTCCTTGTATTCTCGTAACGCAGTCTCTGTCCCCTCTTGTTTGTATAATTTAAATGCCTGTTTTTTACTCCGTATCTTGATCTTTAAATCATTGTTAAACCACATTGGATGGGATTTACTCCTTATACTTTTATTCCCACACGGTATATGCCAATGTGTATGTATATTTAGTAAGGATTTAAATGTTGGCCATTTATGTTCAGTGTTTTTACCTATCAGTTCTCTGTCCCAGTCTATACTTTGTATTGCTGCCCTTACACCGTTAAAATCTGCCCTTTTAAAATTAAGAGTTTTCGTTGACCCCTTAAAATTTTGTTTTTTTAATTCAATCTCAAATGAGACTGTGTTGTGATAACTGTTTCCCAAAGGTTGCCCCATTCCAACATTTGATACTATATCAATATTATTTGTGATGACTAAATCTAAGATAGCTTCATTTCTAGTAGGCTCTTGTATAACCTGGGCCAGATAATGATCACTGAGTGTACTCAAGAACCTGCTCCCCTTAGATGAACTGCTGGTCTCATTTATCCAGTTTATTTCAGGGTAATTAAAATCTCCCATTTTTAGTACTTGCCCATGCTTAGCTGCATTTCCAATCTGTAACAATAATTGTATTTCCTTACTTTCAGCTATATTTGGGGCTTTATAGCATACTCCTACTAATATACTTTTGGAATTTGCTGCTCTGCTATCCTCCGCTTAACTCTACCCAGAAACATTCAACTTTAGCACTAGGTCCACCATAAATATATTCTCTGACTATAGGCTTACATTGAGGCTTAACATTCAGACAAATCCCTCCTCCTCGTTTACCATTGCCTCTATCTTTCCTAAAATAAATAGCGGAGCAGCAAATTCCAAAAGAATATTAGTAGGAGTATGCTATAAACCCCCAAATATAGCTGAAAGTGATGAAATACAATTATTGTTACAGATTGGAAATGCAGCTAAGCACGGGCAAGTTCTAATAATGGGAGATTTTAATTACCCTGAAATAAACTGGATAAATGAGACCAGCAGTTCAGCTAAGGGGAGCAGGTTCTTGAGTACACTCAGGGATCATTATCTGGCCCAGGTTATACAGGAGCCTACTAGAAATGAAGCTATCTTAGATTTACTCATTACAAATAATATTGATATTGTATCAAATGTTGAAATAGGGCAACCTTTGGGAAACAGTGATCACAACACAGTCTCATTTGAGATTGAATTAAAAAAACAAAATGTTAAGGGGCCAACAAAAACTCTTAATTTTAAAAGGGCAGATTTTAACAGTCTAAGTGCAGCAATACAAAGTATAGACTGGGACAGAGAACTGATAGGTAAAAACACTGAACATAAATGGACAACATTTAAATCCTTACTAAATATACATACACATCGGCATATACCGTGTGGGAATAAAAGTAAAAGGAGTAAATCACAACCCATGTGGCTTAACAATGATTTAAAGATCAAGATATGGAGTAAAAAACAGGCATTTAAATTATACAAACAAGAGGGGACAGAGACTGCTTTACGGGAATACAAGGAAATCAACAAGGCTTGCAAAAGCGCGATTAGACTGGCTAAAATAGAAAATGAAAAATTAATTGCAAAAGAGAGTAAGACTAACCCTAAAATATTTTTTAAGTATATTAATGGGAAGAAGGCGAGGAAGGAAGCTATAGGAACATTACAATGTGAAACAGGCTGTCTGAAAATTGGTGACCAGGAAAAGGCAGATGAGCTAAATAGGTTCTTTTCTTCGGTATACACAAGGGAGGTACCAGTGGTTGGGACACTGCGACATAATGGGGCTACACTACCTTTGCCAAATAATTGTTTAACACAGGAAGTAATCCAAAAGAGGTTGGAAAAAATAAATGTTAATAAAGCCCCGGGTCCTGATGGAATACATCCAAGGGTACTAAGGGAACTGGGCTCTGTAATAGCCAAACAATTATATTTAATTTTTCAAGATTCACTCAACACAGGGTCTCTACCAGATGACTGGAGAAAAGCTGATGTGATACCTATATTTAAAAAGGGAGCAAGAGCAAATCCGGGGAATTATAGACCAGTGAGCCTCACTTCTGTAGTGGGGAAGCTTTTAGAAGGGTTAATAAGGGATAATATACAAGAATATGTCTATTTGAACAGGATTATAAGTAGGAGTCAACATGGGTTTATGAGGGATAGGTCATGTCAAACAAATCTAATAAGTTTCTATGAGGAGGTTAGTAGGAACCTGGATCAAGGCAACTCAGTGGATGTAGTCTTTTTGGATTTTGCAAAGGCTTTTGATACAGTGCCACATGGGAGACTATTGGGCAAACTAAGGGATACAGGAATTGCAGTAAATATCTGCTCATGGATTGAGAGCTGGCTAAAAGACAGGAAGCAAAGGGTTGTTGTAAATGGAACATACTCCGAATGGACTAATGTGGTAAGTGGGGTTCCTCAGGGTTCAGTATTAGGTCCTCTCCTTTTTAACATATTTATTAATGACTTAGAGGTAGGATTGGAGTGTGGGGTCTCCATTTTTGCTGATGACACAAAGTTGTGCAAGGTTATTAAATCAGAAAATGATGTGCTTTCCCTCCAAGGGGATTTACATAAAATTGAGGAATGGGCATCTAAATGGCAGATGAGATTTAATACGAATAAATGTAAGGTTATGCATCTGGGAAGGAAAAATAGCCATGCAATTTATAATCTTAATGGAGCAAATCTAGGTGTATCAGATATTGAAAGGGATTTGGGAGTGCTTGTGGACAACCACCTAGGTAACAGTGCTCAAAGCCAAGCAGCAGCTGCAAAGGCAAATAAAATATTAGCATGTATTAAGAAAGGAATAGAAGCCAGGGAAGCAAATAAAATTCTGCCACTATACAAATCTCTAGTACGCCCTCATTTGTAATATGGAGTACAATTTTGGGCACCACTTCATAAAAAGGACATTTTAGAGCTGGAAAAGGTACAGAGAAGGGCAACCAAACTAATAAGAGGAATGGAGGGGCTAAGTTATGAAGAAAGACTAACCAAACTAAACTTATTTTCTCTAGAAAAAAGGCATCTAAGAGGAGATATGATTACCTTATATAAACACATCCAGGGTCTGTATAAAGATTTGTCGGGGGAGCTTTTTGTGCCAAGAGGTTTTCAACTGACAAGAGGACATCCCTTGAGGTTAGAAGTAAAAAGATTCCACCTCAAAGAAAGAAAAGGGTTCTTCACAGTAAGGGTGGTTAATCTGTGGGATTCTCTACCAGAGGAGGTGGTGACAGCGGATTCGATAGATAACTTTAAAAGGGGACTAGATTTATTTCTAATTAAAAAGGGTATTCAGGGTTATCATGGATAATTAGAGAGACAGTAATGATCCAAATTTTTTACATTTCCCCTTTAGACAATTGGCTAAGTCGCACTTGTGTTTTTTTTTTTTTTCTATTTGCCTTCCTCTGGACTAATTAATAATAATAAAATAAAAAAAAATAAAAAAATAAAAACATTAAATAATTGATTAATAAGTAATTAACAACTAATGAATTAATAGTTAATCCGCATATTGCAGATCAAAGGAGATCTTAAAAGGTTGAACTTGATGGACTGAAAGTCTTTTTTCAACCTTAAATACTATGTAACTATACTATGTAAATAGGTTATAACCATCTAGATTAAAAGTCCAGTCATGAGATTCATCCCACCACGTTTCGGTAATGCCTATTAAATTCCATTTTTCTTTAATTGCTAATACTTCTAACTCTGCCATTTTTCCTGGCAAGCTTCTGGCATTAGCAAGAATACACCTTATGTTATGAGTCTGTAGTTCTGAAGTGCCTGCCACTGTAATTGAATTACTTAGTACTACCTCCCTATTGACTATACTACCCCTCCCCATCTCCTCCCCTATGAGTTGTTAATTCATCCCTTATAACCGCTACACTTTCTACCTCATTACTTATATCTAGTCCCTCTCCCCACCTACTAGTTTAAAAATTCCTCCAGCCTTTCTACCATCCCATCCCCTAGTATAAAAGCTCCCTCATTATTAAGGTGCAATCCAACCCTACTGTAGAGATTGTACCAAAGTGAGAAGTCAGCCCAGTGCTCTAAAAACCCAAACCCCTTCTTAGCGCACCACATCTTTAACCACGCATTACCTCACTAAGCTCCTTCTGCCTCCCTGGGCTAGCACGTGGCACTGGTAGTATCTCAGAAAATACTACCTTAGAGGTCCTTGCCTTCTGCTTATTACCTAGTTCTCTAAAATCATTCTTTAGGACACTCCATCTTCCAGTAACTTTGTCATTGGTACCAATATGAACCGAGACTGCGGGTTCATTTCCAGCCCCTCCCAATAATTTGTCTACTAAATCCACAACATGACGAAATATAGCCCAAACTGGACCTTAAATATCCACATTACACAAGGCTCGATCATATAGGCCCCAACCATACCTAAAAAAACTTAAAATACCAAGCAGGACTATATAGGCCCAAACGGGTCCTTAAAAACCCATATTACACCAAGTGAGACCATATAGGCCCCAACCGCACCTTAAAAACCTTAAAATAACAAGAGGGACTGTATATGCCCAAATCAGACCTTAAAAATCCACATTACACTAAGCGGGAGCATATAGGCCCCAACCACACCTTAAAAACTTCAAAAATACAAAACGGGACTATATAGGCCCCAACCGGACCTTATTTACCCACATTACACAGAGAGGGACCATATAGGCTTCAAATAAACCTTAACATACCAAGCTGGACTATATAGGCCCATGCAGACCTTAAAAACCCACATAACACCAAACGGGACCAAATATGCTTCAACCGGACCTTTAAAACCTTAAAATACCTGGACAATAAAAGCCCACTTTATACCAAACGGGACTATATAGGCTCCAACCGCACTTTATTAAACCACATTACATCAAGCGGGACCATATAGGCCCCAACAGCACCTTAAAAACCATAAAATGCCAAGCGGGACTATATAGGCCCAAATAGGACCTTAAAAAAACACATTACACCAAGCGTGACCATATAAGGCCCATCAGACATTAAAAACCCTAAAATACCAATCTGAACTATATAGGCCATGCTGGTCTATATAGACCCAAACAGTACCTAAAAACCCACATTATACGGGACTATACAGGCCCCAACTGGACCTTAAAAACCAACATAACACCAAGAGGGACTATATAGGCCATAAGCAGGCCTTATAAAAACACATTACACCAAGCAGGACTATATAGGCCCTAACAGGACCTTAAAAACCTTAAAATACCAAGCGGGACTATATAAGCCCCAACCAGACCTTATTAACCCACATTACACTAAGTGGCCCCAACCGGACGTTAAAAACCTTAAAACCGTACCTAAAAAAAACTTAAAATACCAAGCGGGACTATATAAGCCCCAAACATACCTTATTAATCCACATTACACCAAGCGGGACCATATAGGCCTTAAAACATTAAAATACCAAGCAGGACTATAAAGGTCAAAACCGTACCTAAAAAACCTAAAATACCAAGCAGGAATACATAGGCCCCAACCGGACCTTAAAATCCCACATTAAACCAAGCGGAACCATATGGGCCCCAACCGGACCTTTAAAACCTTAAAATGCCAAGCCGGACTATGTATTCCAAACAGACCTTACAAATCAACATTACATAGTTACATAGTTACATAGTATTTAAGGTTGAAAAAAGACTTTCAGTCCATCAAGTTCAACCTTTTAAGATCTCCTTTGATCTGCAATATGCGGATTAACTATTAATTCATTAGTTGTTAATTAATTATTAATCAATTATTTAATGTTTTTTTATTTTTTTTATTTTTTTATTATTATTAATTAGTCCAGAGGAAGGCAAATAGAGGGAAAAAAAACAAACAAGCGAGACTGAGCCAATTGTCTAAAGGGGAAATGTTAAAAATTTGGATCATTACTGTCTCTCTAATTATCCATGATAACCCTGAATACCCTTTTTAATTAGAAATAAATCTAGTCCCCTTTTAAAGTTATCTATCGAATCCGCTGTCACCACCTCCTCTGGTAGAGAATTCCACAGATTAACCACCCTTACTGTGAAGAACCCTTTTCTTTCTTTGAGGTGGAATCTTTTTACTTCTAACCTCAAGGGATGTCCTCTTGTCAGTTGAAAACCTCTTGGCACAAAAAGCTCCCCCGACAAATCTTTATACTGACCCTGGATGTATTTATATAAGGTAATCATATCTCATCTTAGACACCTTTTTTCTAGAGAAAATACGTTTAATTTGGTTAGTCTTTCTTCATAACTTAGCCCCTCCATTCCCCTTATTAGTTTGGTTTCCCTTCTCTGTACCTTTTCCAGCTCTAAAATGTCCTTTTTATGAAGTGGTGCCCAAAATTGTACTCCATATTCCAAATGAGGGCGTACTAGAGATTTGTATAGTGGCAGAATTATATTTGCTTCCCTGGCTTCTATACCCTTCTTAATACATGCTAATATTTTATTTGGCTTTGCAGCTGCTGCTTGGCTTTGAGCACTGTTACCTAGGTGGTTGTCCACAAGCACTCCCAAATCCCTTTCAATATCTGATACACCTAGATTTGCTCTATTAAGATTATAAATTGCATGGCTATTTTTCCTTCCCAGATGCATAACCTTACTTTTATTCGTATTAAATCTCATCTGCCATTTAGATGCCCATTCCTCAATTTTATGTAAATCCCTTTGGAGGGAAAGCACATCATTTTCTGATTTAATTACCTTGCACAACTTTGTGTCATCAGCGAAAATGGAGACCCCACACTCCAATCCTACCTCTAAGTCATTAATAAATATGTTAAAAAGGAGAGGACCTAATACTGAACCCTGAGGAACCCCACTTACCACATTAGTCCAATCGGAGTATGTTCCATTTACAACAACCCTTTGCTTCCTGTCTTTTAGCCAGCTCTCAATCCATGAGCAGATATTTACTGCAATTCCTGTATCCCTTAGTTTGCCCAATAGTCTCCCATGTGGCACTGTATCAAAAGCCTTTGCAAAATCCAAAAAGACTACATCCACTGAGTTGCCTTGATCCAGGTTCCTACTAACCTCCTCATAGAAAACTAATTAGATTTGTTTGACATGACCTATCCCTCATAAACCCATGTTGACTTATAATCCTGTTCAAATAGACATATTCTTGTATATTATCCCTTATTAACCCTTCTAAAAGTTTCCCCACTACAGAAGTGAGGCTCACTGGTCTATAATTCCCCGGATTTGCTCTTGCTTCCTTTTTAAATATAGGGATCACATCAGGTTTTCTCCAGTCATCTGGTAGAGACCCTGTGTTAAGTGAATCTTGAAAAATTAAATATAATATAAAATCTCCCATTATTACAACTTGCCCGTGCTTAGCTGCATTTCCAATCTGTAACAATAATTGTATTTCCTCACTTTCAGCTATATTTGGGGGTTTATAGCATACTCCTACTAATATTCTTTTGGAATTTGCTGCTCTGCTATTTAACTCTACCCACAAACATTCAACTTTATCACTAGTTCCACCATAAATATCTTCTCTGACTATAGCCTTAAATTCAGGCTTAACATACAGACAAATCCCTCCTCCTCCTTTACCATTGCCTCTATCTTTCCTAAATAGGTTATAACCATCCAGATTAACAGTCCAGTCATGAGATTCATCCCACCACGTTTCGGTAATGCCTATTAAATCCCATTTTTCATTAATTGCTAATAATTCTAACTCTCCCATTTTTCCTGGCAAGCTTCTGGCATTAGCAAGCATACACCTTATGTTATGAGTCTGTAGTTCTGAAGTGCCTGCCACTGAACTTGAATTACTTAGTATTACCTCCATATTGACTATACTACCCCTCCCCCCATCTCCTCCCCTATGAGTTGTTAATTCATCCCTTATACCCTCTACACTTTCTACTCCATTACTTATATCTAGTCCCTCCCCCCCACCTACTAGTTTAAAAACTCCTCCAGCCTTTCTACCATCCTATCCCCTAGTACAAAAGCTCCCTCATCATTAAGGTGCAATCCACCACCATCTCCGGTTTCTATTAACTTCTGCCTTCTCGCCTGGGCACAATTAGTGCACTCTGCAATTTATCAGCCTTTACTTGTAAGGTAAATCCACTTGTAAACAGGCCCCAAACCAGCTCCCAAACCTTTTATACAAGTTTAACAGTCAAGCCACACCCCTCGCACCTGGGCACAATTAGTGCACTCTGCAGTTTATCAGCCTTTACTTTTTAAGGTAAATCCACTTGTAAACATTACACCAAGCAGGACCATATAGGCCCCAACCGGATCTTAAAAATCCACATTACATCAAACAGGACCATATAGGCCCCAACCGGACCTTAAAAACCCACTTTACACCAAGCGGGACCATATAGGCTCCAACAGGACCTTTAAAACCTTAAAATACCAAGCGGACTATGAAGACCCCAACTGGACCATAAAAACCCACATTACACCAAGCGGGACTATCAAGGCTCCAACTGGACCTTGACAAACCACATTACACCAAGCAGGACCATATAGGCCCCAGCCGCACCTTAAAAACCTTAAAATACCAAGCCGGACTATATAGGCCCCAAACGGACCTTATTAATTCACATTACACCGAGAGGGATCATATAGACCCCAACCGGACTTTAAAAACCTTAAAATACCAAGCGGGACTATATAGGCCCAATCCAGACCTTAAAAACCCACATTACACCAAGCGAGACCATATAGGCTGCAACCAGACCTTAAAAACCTTAAAATACTAAGCTGAAAAAAATTTAAAATACCAAGCGAGACTATATAGGCCGAAATCGGACAATAAAAACCCACATTACACCAAGCGGGACCATATATGCCCCAACCAGACCTTAAAACCCCTAAAATATTAAGCTAAATTATATAGGCCCAAACCAGACATTATTAACCCACATTACACCAAGCGGAACCGTATAGACCCCAACCGGACATTAAAAACCCACTTTACACCAAGCGTGACCATATAGGCTCTAACCGGAACTTTAAAACCTTAAAATACCAAGCGGGACTATATAGGCCCCAACAGGACAATAAAAACCCACATTACACCTAGCGAGACCATATAGGCTGCAACCAGACCTTTAAAACCTTAAAATACCAAGCGGGACTATATAACCCCAACGGGACAAAAAAATAAACATTACACAAAGCAGGACCATATAGGCTGCAACCGGACCTTGAAAATCCCCATTACACCAAACAGGACCATATAGGCTTCAACAGGACCTTTAAAAACTTAAAATATCAAGCTGGACAATAAAGACCCCATCCAGACCTTAAAAACCCACATTACACCAAGCGAGACCATATAGGCTGCAACCGGACCTGTAAAACCTTAAAATACCAAGCAGGACTATATAGGCCGAAATTGGATTATAAAAACCCACATTACACCAAGCAAGACCATATAGCAAGACCCCAACCGCACCGTAAAAACCTTAAAATACCAAGTGGGACTATATAGGCCCCAACCAGACCTTAAAAATCCACATTACACTGAGAGGGACCATGTAGGCTTCAAACAAATCTTAACATACCAAGCGGGACTATATAGGCCAAAGCAGACCATAAAAACCCACATTACACCAAAAGGGACCAAATAGGCTTCGACCGGACCTTTAAAACCTTAAAATATAAAGCGGGACTATATAGGCCTCAACCGGACCATAAAAACCCACTTTATACCAAACGGGACTACAGTATATAGGCTCCAACCGGACCTTATTAAACCACATTACATCAAGCAGGACCATATAGGCCCCAACCCCACCTTAAAAACCTTAAAATGCCAAGCGGGGCTATATAGGCCCAAATAGCACCTTAAAAAGCCCCATTACACAAAGCAGGACCATAAAGGCCCCAACCAGACATTAAAAACCTTAAAGTACCAAGCTGAACTATATAGGCCCAAACCATTTACACCGAGAGGGACCATGTAGGCTTCAAACAAACCTTAACATAACAAGCGGGACTATATAGGCCAAAGCAGACCATAAAAACCCACATTACGCTAAACGGGACCAAATAGTCTTTAACCAGACCTTTAAAACCTTAAAATATAAAGTGGGACTATATAGGCCACAACCGGACCATAAAAAACAATTTTATACCAAAGGGGACTATAGAGGCTCCAACCGGACCTTATTAAACCACATTACATCAAGCAGGACCATATAGGCCCCAAACGCACCTTAAATATCTTAAAATGCCAAGCGGGACTATATAGGCCCAAATAGGAACTTAAAAAGCCACATTACACCAAGCGGGACCATAAAGGCCCCAAACAGACATTAAAAACCTTAAAATACCAAGCTGAACTATATAGGCCCAAACAAAACCTAAAAACCCATATTATACCATGCTGGTCTATATAGACCTAAACAGTACCTACAAACCCACATTATACCAAGCGGGATTATACAGGCCCCAACTGGACCTTAAAAACCAACATAACACCAAGCAGGACAATATAGGCCATGGCCATTAGTAGGCCTTATAAAAACACATTACACCAAGTAGGACTATATAGGCCCCAACAGGACCTTAAAAATCTTAAAATACCAAGCGGGACTATATAGGCCCCAACCAGACCTTATTAACCCACATTAAACCAAGTGGCCCCAACCGGACGTTAAAAACCTTAAAAACGTACCTAAAAAAAATCTTAAAATACCAAGCGGGAATATATAAGGATAGCGTGACACAGTTGAGGTCGACCAGCTATCATCCCTAGACCAATGGTTTGTGTGAAACATTCAGTAGCACCCTGAAGGCTTTGCTTATTGCCTTTGTATGCCAGGAGAAGGGTTCAAAGAATTTGCTTCCCAACCTCCTCTTTGCCTCAAAAGTCCACATGTTCTCCCCCTTTGAACACTTATACTGGATCACGAGAAGAAGATCACCAGAAGAAGGATCTCCTTGTGGTGCTATATGTACTGCAGCTAAGAGATAGGCTGGAGACCCTAACTGAGCTAACCTATGTTCATCTGCTTGCAGCCCAAGGCAAGCAGCAGTGCTAGTAGGTTTAGAAAGCCAGGGCATGGGAATTACATGTATGCCTGCAATATTAATGTTCATACCCAATCCCCAGAGCAAGCTCCAGGTGATCCTTTCCAGGGTGTCTGGAAACCAGCTGACACTACTTATGTGGTAGCCCTGGATGAGCAACAGCAGATTCAGAAAGTGATCCACTTGAATATGCTGAAGCCATACCAGAGTTGGAATCCCCAAGTAATGGCCATATGCCTAGCAGAAGGGGGAGATTGTGAGGTTATGTTAGATATGATTGCTCTTGCTCCCCAATCCCCTATTTCCCTTATTCTGACTGACTTGTCCTGTGACCAGCGAGTCACCAAGCTTGTTCTCCATCTGACTAGGTAGGATGGACCTATTGGTCAACAAGGTCCCTCTTAAACTTCTCCACTGAAGCAGCAATATGGTCCCCAAAACTGTGAAGGGGAATATAGGTGGTTAAATGACAAGATGACTACTGACACTTACCCAGGGTGGATGATCTGCTAGATAGGCTAGGACCAGCAACCTACCTGACCACTCTTGGCTTGTTTAAAGGATACTGACATATTATACTTGCAGATATTGCTAGAGAGAAGTTGGCACTCAGCACTACATTTGGGCTACACCCATTTAAGGTTATTCCATTTGGGATGAAGAATGCTCCTTCCATGTTTCAATGGCGTGTTTACCAGCTTCTGCATTAATTTCAGTGTTTTGCTCAGCTTATCTGAATGAGATTGCTGTATTCAGCCAAACTTGGCAGGAGCATGTGCGCCAGTACAGTAAACAACCACCTATATAGTACAGTGAATATACCCAGAGGTGAACATGGGGCCACTAGTAGAGTGAACGCCTTAGCATGGAGGCCCAGTTCAAAGAGAATTCTTCACATAGCCATGACTGGCACATGGTGGTTTGTGACAATTCTCCCACGTATTTAAAAAGAACATACTCTGAGCAAGACCTACAAAGGGTCTGCTGCCATGAATAGACAGGCCTATGAGTTACAGACTGGAGTTCTCTGACTGGAGGTTTCCAGCAATATGGTCTGGAACAAGACCAATGCATTCTTAGCATAAAGGGGATCAGCCTGGATACAGGTGCAAGAATCTGGTCCTAGTTGTGCCACAGTCAGCTGGTGCAGCATTTGTAGACCAGGAAGGACTCCGTTGTTGGACAGGAAGCCACATGCCCTACCCACTGGGTGTAGGGGCTTGATCCTGGTTGTTCCATGCCTCAAAAGTTCTCCTGTCAAAAAGAGGGCATACTTTTCATCCTAGTATACTGGTTCTTTGCACACGTGCACTTAGATGCATGGGTCACACCTTGAACAATTTCAGTCTGTTAGGGAGATACCCAGCCTGCCACACTTCCAATTTTCTTTTGGAGAAGATTAATGCAAACCACAATGCCTTCCAGACTGGAAATTAAGGGACTATACTTTCTCCATGTGATCCCCAATAAGAGCTGAAACTTCTTCTGTTGTGTAGGGAGTTCTTCCCCCTCACTTTCAAACTGCTGCTTGAAAGCACAAGTGCTAATTGAACTGCCTCCCCTCTAACTCTGGAGAGCACTGGCATCCTCATGTTGCTTTTCATGGATTTTGGTTGCTTTTGGGGAGTGCCATAGGCCACCTCCCATCTGCATTTGGGGAATATTGGCATCTGCTACACCACTTCCCTCTTTCTGACATCCTCCATGCCACCACCCATGAAATCCTGCTTCTGCTGATGAGGAGTGCCTTACTTACCTAGGCCACTTCCCATCTGTTTCTGGAGAGACTGGTCTTCTCCATGCTGTCTTCCATCGGCCGCTGGGGATCTTTGGCATTCTCCGTGCCCCTCTAATCTGCCATTGGGGAACACTGGCATTCTCCATGACACCTCCCATGAATTCCTGCTGTTGCTGGGGAATGCCTGACATATCTAGGCCATCTTAAATCTGTTGCTGAGGAGCACTGGTACAACATGCACTGCCTCCATTCTGCTACTTGGCAACACCAAAATCCTCCCTGCATCCTCCCTGCATCCTCCCATGGAATCCAGCTGCAACTCTCAACTGCCACTTGTTCAGGTTCTTCAGGAGCAACCGGAGGTAAGCTGAGTCCAAAGCAGCTTCTTTGGATGCAACCGGTTCCATTTCCCTGGAAGTAGGGGAATCTCTGGGTGATTAAACACCAACAGCCTTATTAAATTGCGATTCGGCAAATTGAAAAGGGCTTTATATAAGCACATAGCCTATTTTTTTATAGAAGTTTTTAGTGAACTTCTATTCAAAAGCAAGGTCTTCACTAACTAAAAACTTCTCTAAAAAAAAAGGCTATGTGCTTATATAGAGCACTTTTAAATTTGCTGAATCAAAATTTAATAAGGCTGTATTGATCCCAAAGATTGGAAGACAACAAAGAACGTGCACATTACACTCTGAGACTCCTTTCAGGATAGCAGATCCGCATAACTCTGTTTCAGTTCCATGTTTTGCTCCGCCAACATCTCCAGTAATTCCTGTATCCACTCTGAATCATCCCCAGAATTTCTTCCCATGTTGCCAGGAGTTATATAGTAATTGTAATTGAGGTTGAAAAAAGACTTTCAGCCAATCAAGTTCAGCCTTTTAAGATCTCCTCTGATCTGCAATATGCAGATTAGTTGTTAATTGATCCAGAGGAAGGCAAACAAAACAAAAAACAGTGACAGCCAATTGTCTCAAAAGGGAAAAAAAAAGAATTCTTTCCTGACCCCAGATACTGGCGATCAAATTTCACCCTCCCTAATTAACCAGGGTAACCCTGAATGCCCATTTCTATTTAATGGGCATTTAGGTTATCTATTGAATCCACTGTCTCCACCTCCCATGGTAGAGAATTCCACAGATTAACCACCCTTACTGTGAAGAAACCTTTTATTTCTTTAAGGTGGAATCTTTTTAGTTCTATCCTTAAAGGATGTCCTCTTGTTAGTTGAAAAGCTCTTGGCACAAAAAGCTCCCTTGACAATTTTTTATACTGATCCTGGATGTATTTATTTAAGGTAATCATATCCCCTCTTAGACGCCTTTTTTCTAGAGAAAATAAGTTTCATTTGGATAGTCTTTCTTCATAACATAGCCCCTCCGATCCCCTTATTAGTTTTGTAGCCCTTCTTTGTACTTTTTCCAGTTCTAAAATATCCTTTTTTATGAATTGGTGCCCAAAACTGTACTCCATATTACAAATGAGGGCCTACTAGGGATTTGTATAGTGGCGAATTATATCTGCCTCCCTTGCTTCTATACCCTTCTTAATATATGCTAATAGTTTATTTGCCTTTGCAGCTGCTGCTTGGCATTGAGAACTGTTACGTAGGTGGTTGTCCACAAGCAATCCCAAATCCCTTTCAATATCAGATACCCTAGATTTGCTTCATTAAGTTTATAGATTACATGGCTATTTTTCCTTCCCAGGTGCATAACCTTACATTTATTCGTATTAAATCTTATCTGCCATTTAATTGCCCATTTCTCTAATTTATGCAAATCACTTTGGAGGGAAAGTATGTCATTTTCTGATTTAATTAACTTGCACAACTTTGTGTCATCAGCAAAAATGGAGACGCTACTTTCCAATCCTACTTCTAGGCCGTTATTAAATATGTTAAAAAGGAGAGGACCTAATACAGAGCCCTGAGGAACCCAACTTACCACATTAGTCCAATCCAAGTATGTTCCATTTACAACAACCATTTGTTTCCGGTCTTTTAGCCAGCTCTCAATCCATGTGCACATATTTACTGCAATTCCTGTATCCCTTAGTTTTCACAATAGTCTCCCATGTGGCACTGTATCAAAAGCCTTTGCAAAATCTAAAAAGACTACATCCACTAAGTTGCCCTGATCCAGGTTCCTACTAACCTCCTCATTGGTTTGTTTGACATAACTTAACCATCATAAATCCATGTTGGCTCCTACTTATAATGCTGTTTGAATAGACATACTCTTGTATATTATACCTTATTGACCCTTCTAAAAGCTTTCCCACTACAGAAGTGAGGCTTACAGGTCTATTATTCCCCAGGTTGCTCTTGCCCCTCCTTAAATACAGGTATCACCTCAGCTTTTCTCCATTCATCTGGTAGTGACCCAGTGTTGAGTGAATCTTACATAGTTACATAGTTACATAGTTACATAGTAATTAAGGTTGAAAAAAGACTTTCAGTCCATCAAGTTCAACCTGTTAAGATCTCCTCTGATTTGCAATATGCGGATTAGTTATTAATTAAATTATTGATTAAATAATTATTAATAGTATAGTATTGGAGGATGAATAGAGTTAGTCCATCAAGTTCAACCTTTTTAGATCTCTATTGATCTTTTTAATTTGGACTATTTATTATTATTGTTAATTGATCCAGAGGAAGGCAAACATAAAAAAAAAAACCATTGAAACTTTGCCAATTGTCTCATAAGGGGGAAAAAAAGCAAAATTCCTTCCTGACCCCAGAAACTGGCGATCAAATTTCTTCCTGGATCAATATTCCTTGCTAGTTATCTAGGATAGCCTTGAATGCCCTCTTTATTCAGAAATATATCTAACCCCTTTTTGAAGTTGTCTATCGAATTCGCTGTCACCACCTCCTTTGGTAGAGAATTCCACAGTTTAACCACCCTAACTGTGAAGAACCCTTTTCTTTGTTTAAGGTGAAATCTTTTTTCCTCTAACCTCAACGGATGTCCTCTTGTCAGTTGAAAATCTCTTGCTACAAAAAGTTCACTTGACAAAGCCTTATATTGACCCTGGATGTATTTATATAACGTAATCATATCTCCTCTTAGACGCCTTTTTTCTAGCGAAAATAAGTTTAATTTTGTTAGTCTTTCTTCATAACTTAGCCCCTCCATTCCCCTTATTAGTTTTGTAGCCCTTCTCTGTACTTTTTCCAGCTCTAAAATGTCTTTTTTATGAGGTGGTGCCCAAAATTGTACTCCATATTCCAAATGAGGGCGTACTAGAGATTTGTATAGTGGCAGAATTATATTTGCTTCCCTGGCTTCTATACCCTTCCTAATACATGCTAATATTTTATTTGCCTTTGCAGCCGCTGCTTGGCTTTGCGCACTGTTACCTAGGTGGTTGTCCACAAGCACTCCCAAATCCCTTTCAATATCTGATACCCCTAGATTTGCTCCATTAAGATTATAGATTGCTTGGCTATTGTTCCTTCCCAAATGCATAACCTTACATTTATTTGTATTAAATCTCATCTGCCATTTAGCCGCCCATTTCTCTAATTTATGCAAATCCTTTTGTAGGGAAAGTACATCATTATCTGATTTTATTACCTTGCACAACTTAGTGTCATCAGCAAAAATGGAGACACTACATTCGAGTCCTACTTCAATGTCATTAATAAATATGTTAAAAAGGAGAGGACCCAATACTGAGCCCTGAGGAACCCCACTTATCACATTAGACCAATCGGAGTATGTTCCATTTACAACAACCCTTTGCTTCCTGTCTTTTAGCCAGCTCTCGATCCATGAGCAGATATTTACTGCAATTCCTGTATCCCTTAATTTGCTCACTAGTCTTCCATGTGGCACTGTATCAAATGCCTTTGAAAAATCTAAAAAGACTACATCCACTGAGTTGCCCTGATCCAAGTTCCTACTAACCTCCTCATAAAAACTAATTAGATTGGTCTGACACGACCTTTCCTTCATAAATCCATGTTGACTGCTACCTATGATCCTGTTCAAATAGACATATTCTTGTATTCTGTCCCTTATTAACCCTTCTAAAAGCTTCCCAACTACAGAAGTGAGGCTCACTGGTCTATAATTCCCCGGATTTGCTCTAGATCCCTTCTTAAATATAGGTATCACCTCTGCTTTTCTCCAGTCATCTGGTAGAGACCCTGTAGTGAGTGAGTCTTTAAAGATTAGATATAATGGTTTGGCTATTACAGAACCCAGCTCCCTCAGTACCATTGGATGTATTCCATCAGGACCTGGGGCTTTATTAACATTTATTTTCTCCAACCTCTTTTGTATTTCTTCCTGCGTTAACCAATTATTTAGTAAAGGTAGTGTAGCCCCATTATGTTGCAGTGTCCCAACCACTGGTACCTCCCTTGTGTAAACCGACGAAAAGAACCTATTTAGCTCATCTGCCTTTTCCTGGTCACTAATTATCAGATGGCCTGTGTCACATTGTAATGGTCCTATCGATTTCTTCCTGGCCTTCTTCCCATTAATATATTTATAAAATATTTTAGGGTTAGTCTTACTTTCCATTGCAACTGACTTCTCATTTTCTATTTTAGCCAGTCTAATAGCCCTTTTGCAAGCCTTGTTGATTTCCTTATAGTCACATAAAGCTGCCTCTGTTCCCTCCTTCTTGTATAATTTAAATGCATATTTCTTTTTCCTCATCATGATCTTTAAGTCATTGTTAAGCCACATGGGATGTGATTTACTCCTATTCATTTTATTTCCACATGGTACATGCTGATGAGTATGTTTATTTAGTAAGGATTTGAATGTTGTCCATTTATTTTCAGTATTCTTCCCTGTAAGTTCTTTGTCCCAGTCTATATGATGTATTGCTGCCCGTAGCCCATTAAAGTTAGCCCTTTTAAAATTTAGAGTTTTTGTTGGCCCCTTACAACTCTGTTTTTTGTATTCAATCTCAAATGAGACTGTGTTGTGATCACTGTTCCCCAAGGGTTCCCCTATTTTTACATTTGATATTATATCAATATTACTTGTGATGACTAAATCCAAGATGGTCCCATTTCTAGTAGGTTCTTGTATTACCTGGGCTAGATAATGATCCCTGAGTGTACTCAAGAACCTGCTCCCCTTAGCTGAGCTGCTGGTCTCGTTTATCCAGTTTATATCAGGGTAATTAAAGTCTCCCATTATTAGAACTTGCCCATGCTTAGCTGCATTTCCAATCTGTAACAATAATTGTATTTCCTCACTTTCAGCTATATTTGGGGGTTTATAGCATACTCCCACCAATATGCGTTTAGAATTAGCTCCTCCACTATTTAGCTCAACCCACAAGGATTCAATGATGCCGTTAGTGCCAGCATAAATATCTTCTCTAAATTCAGGCTTAACATAAAGACAGATCCCTCCTCCTCTTTTACCATTTCCCCTATCTTTCCTAAATAGGTTATAACCATCCAGATTAACAGTCCAGTCATGAGATTCATCCCACCATGTTTCCGTAATGCCTATTAAGCCCCATTTTTCTTGTACTGCTAATATTTCTAGCTCATCCATTTTCCCAGGCAAACTTCTTGCGTTTGCAATCATACACTTTATGTTGCTATGGCTCTGCTGTTGTGAAGTGCCTGCCACTGTATTTGAGGCCCCTATTACTACCTCCCTACTTTCTATTGTAACCCTCCCCCCTTCTCCTCCCCCATGGGTAAATAATTCATCCCTTTCCCTCTCTACCCTATTAACCCCAATACTTCTATATAGTCCCTCCCCCCCACCTACAAGTTTAAAAACTCCCCCAGCCGTTCTACCATCCTATCCCCTAGCACAAAAGCGCCCTCATCATTAAGGTGCAATCCATCCCTGCTATAGAGATTGTACCCAAGTGAGAAGTCAGCCCAGTGCTCTAAAAACCCAAAACCCTCTGCACTGCACCACTTTTTTAGCCACGCATTAACCTCCCTAAGCTCCTTCTGCCTCCCTGGGCTAGCACGTGGCACTGGTAGTATCTCAGAAAATACTACCTTGGAGGTCCTTGCTTTAAGCTTATTCCCTAATTCTCTAAAATCATTCTTTAGGACGCTCCATCTTCCACTAACTTTGTCATTGGTACCAATGTGTACCAAGACCGCCGGTTCATTACCAGCCCCTCCCAATAATTTATCCACCCGATCCACAACATGCCGAACCCGAGCACCCGGGAGACAGCAAACTGTTCGATTGCTGGGATCTGGGTGACAAATTACCCTGTCTACCTTCCTAATAATAGAGTCCCCTACCACCAAAACATGTCTGTTGCTCTGCCTATTCTGCCCTCCCTCTCCTCCAGTAGAACTGTTCTCCCGGCTGTTAGAGGGAACAGCTCTATCTGGCATTGCCATTCCTGAATGGACATCCCCAACAGTTTCACTCAATCTCGCATATCTGTTGGTGTTTGCCAACTCAGAACTGGCCTGCCTCCTCCTGTTCCCCCTGATTCCCCTTCTAACTGTAACCCAGCTACCTCCCTGGCCATCCTCACTAGCCCCAGCTCCTCCCTCCATACTAGGCCCAGCTAAACTGTGCTCCGTGAGCACCAACTCCCTTTCCAGTGGAGCAATATCACTAAGTGCTGCAATTCTCCTCTCCAGATCTTCAATTTGAGCTTCCAAAGAGGCAACATGCTCACACCTGTCACAGAGGTATGGACCCTGGATCATCTGTTCCAGTAGTGCATACATTTGGCAGGATGTACACTGAGTGAGGTTTCCACTGGACTGACTCATGATTATCAGTTACAAAAATACAGTGAGAAAACAAATCAATGTATTTGTATAAAGATTTATTTTCCACACCTTAAACCAAACAAAACAGAAACAATATGTACGTTTGTTTTCTGTTTTTTCTTATAATACCCCTTATTTGGATTTCCTCCTTTTATTTAATCTCCTACACACCAACTACACTTATACTAGAAAAGATTGCAAGCTCCCAAGCTCTCCCTTCCCTTGTTAAAATAGACCCCGCCTACTTGCCTGTACAATGATAAAAGAGCACAGGATAGAAAACACGGTCCTGCCCCACAGAACCGATTCAACAGAAAACAACAAAATACACACAGATATAACTTACACAGCCCAAGCCACACCCACACTCACCTGTACTCTGATTAATGCAACAGACAGAAAACTCTGCACTGACTTAGAGCAGATTCAAACAGAACTCACACAAATTCACCCAGATATAACTACACAGGCCAAGCCACACCCACTATCACCTGTACTTTGATTAATGCAACAGACAAAAAACTGTGCACGGACTTACAAAGCGGATTCAAACCAGACCTCACACAAATGCACCCAGATATAACTACACAGACCAAGCCACACCCACTCTCACCTGTACACTGATTAATGCAGACAAACTGTGCACTGACTTAGAGCAGATTCAAACAGAAACTCACACAAATTCACCCAGATATAACTACACAGGCCAAGCCACACCCACTCTCACCTGTACACTGATTAATGCAGACAAACTCTGCACTGACTTAGAGCAGATTCAAAAAAAAAAAGAATCTTGAAAAATTAGACATAATGGTTTGGCTATTACAGAACCCAGATCCCTCAGTACCCTTGGATGTATTACATCAGGACCCGGGGCTTGATTGACATTTATTTTTTCCAACCTCTTTTGGATTTCTTCCTACGTTAACCAGTTATTTGGTGAAGGTAGTGTAGCCCCATTATGGTGCAGTGACCCAACCACTCGTACCTCCCTTGTATATACCGAAGAAAAGAACCTATTTAGGTCATCTGCCTTTTCCTGGTCACTAATTGTCAAACAGCCTGTTTCACATTGTAATGCTCCAATAGATTTATTCCTGATCTTCTTCCCAATTATATACTTAAAAAATATTTTAGGATTAGTCTTACTCTCACTTGCAACTAATTTTTCATTTTCTATTTTAGCCAGTCTGATAGCCCTTTCGCAAGCCTTGTTGATTTCCTTTTAAAAGCAGTCTCTGTCTCCTCGTTTGTGTACAATTTAAATGCCTGTTTTTTGCTCCGTATCTTGATCTTTAAATCATTGTTAAGAAACATTGGATGTCATTTACTCCTCTTACTTTTATTCCCACATGCCGATGTGTATGTGTATTTAGTACGGATTTAAATGTTGTCCATTTATGTTCAGTATTTTTACCTGCCAGTACTCTGTCCCAGTCAATACTTTGTATTGCTGCCCTTAGATCTTTAAAATCCGCCCTTTTAAAATTAAGAGTTTTTGTTGGCCCCTTACAGTTTTGTTTTTTTAATTCAATCTCAAATGAGACTGTGTTGTGATCACTTTTTCCCAAAGGTTGCCCTATTTCAACATTTGATACCATATCAGTATTATTTGTGAGGACTAAATCCAAGATGGCCTCATTTCTAGTAGGCTCTTTTAAAACCTGGGACAGATAATGATCCCTGAGTGCACTCAAGAACCTGCTCCCTCTGCTGGTCTTATTCATCCAGTTTATTTCAGTGTAATTAAAATCTCCCATTATTAGAACTTGCCCATGCTTAGCTGCATTTCCAATAACTGAGAGTCTACTGTACATTCAAATATCTGGCATATTTAACATGAATATAATCACCATAGCAAGCTGTTACACACAAATATAATACACCTAGTATTACAGTACAGTGAAACAACCACCTCTAGAATATAGTGATGATACCCAGAGCTGAACATAATACCACAAGTACAGTGAATGCCTTAGCCTAGGGCAAAAAAGGCATAGGGCAAAAAGAATACATGAAAGGCACATAGTGGTTTATGACATGTTGTCGCCCCTTTTCTGAATCTCTTCTAGTCCTACAATGAATATTTCAGAAGCATTACCCAAAACTGTACTCCTTATTCCAGTTTATGCCTTACCGTGGATTTATATGGAGACTTTTTTTCCCTAAATTCATAAATGTACATATCTGTTTTATTTCTTATCTGCAATTCAGCTGCACATTATTAAAGTTTACACAGGTCCCCTTGAAGGAAAATCACTAACTGGTCTGTATAATCACCTTGCAGAATTAGTGTCATAAGGAAATTTGACACAATTATATTTGGCACAATATCTAAGTCAACATTCAATGTTTTTTTTTTTTTTTTTTATCAATATATAAGTTATTTTCTAAGATCATACCCCCTAATATATCAAATAATGTAAAACTGAAAACTGTACCTAATTAAAAAATATTCCTTAGCTTTTCTTAAATAATACATTTTCCTCACAACACAAATATTTTTTCTTAAAGAAAGAAAAGGGTTCTTCACAGCAAATGAAGTAAAACTGTAGAATTCTCTACCAAAGGAGGTTGTGGCAGCAGTTTTGGTAGATCATTTTAAAAAGAGCTTGCAAATATTTTTGATTAAAAAGGGCATTTATGCTTATCATGGAAACAGAGGAGCATTATAATGTAAGACAACTGAAAGTCAATATCAAGCTAGTGAAAATAAAACTTCTCCAGTGTACCTTTAATTTCCACAACAATGTAGCTGTTTCAATACAATTAATTAGATTTAATAATAAACGTATTTCAAAGATATTTCGTAAATTACTATAAAAAAACTTATAATAATAAAATAATTTATAATTTTCCAACTTTTAATACATTCCGGCATGATGGGAGAAAAATAGAAAAATAGATATAATGGCAGCCAGAAATAAAAATGCCCATCTGCTTAGTTTTGTGGTGCATATACTTATAATATTTTCAAATATTTACCAACATGAAATATATTAAGGATTATAAATGCTAAATAAAAAGATAGATCTGATGGGAGTGAAGAATAAATAGACCATCTAATCTAACCATTCTATCCTTAGAAAATCTTTGTTTAATTAATATTCAGGATGACATCATGTATAATTCATGCTTGCTTGAATTCCTTTACTACTTTTGTCCTAACCACTTGCTCTGGAAGGCTGTTCAACATATTTACTACTTTATTTTTGTATAACAGCACTTTCACACAGTACACCTAAATCTTTCAGCTTTCATCTTCAATGACTTCTTAATCTAGCATTCCTTATTTTCTGGAACATAAAGTTTCATTATATATCTGAATGGTTTCTGTCATGTTAAACTTTCTCACTTTGTCCTCTAACTCAGTGGTTCTCAACCTTTTTTGATTTTGGGACCAGCTTAATTTTAAAAGGGCAGATTTTAACGGTCTAAGGGCAGCAACACAAAGTATAGACTGGGACAGAGAACTGACGGGTAAAAATACTGAACACAAATGGACATAATTTAACTCCTTAGTAAATATACATACATATCACCATATACCAAGTGGGAATAAAAGTAAAAGGAGTAAATCCCATCCAATGTGGCTTAACAATGATTTAAAGATCAAGATACGGAGTAAAAAAACATGTATTTAAATTATACAAACAAGAGGGGACAAAGACTGTTTTACTGGAGTGCAAGGAAATCAACAAGGCTTGCAAAAGGGCTATTAGACTGGCTAAAATAGAAAAGGAAAAATGAATTGCGAAAGAGAGTATAATTATACAAACAAGAGGGGACAGAGACTGTTTTACTGGAGTGCAAGGAAATCAACAAGGCTTTCAAAAGGGTTATTAGACTGGCTAAAATAGAAAATGAAAAATGAATTGCGAAAGAGAGTAAGACTAACTAAAATATTTTTTAAGTATATTAATGGGAAGAAGGCGAGGAAGGAAGCTATAGGAACATTACAATGTGACACAGGCCGTCTGAAAATTGGTGACCAGGAAAAGGCAGATGAGCCAAATAGGTTATTTTCTTCGGTATACACAAGGGAGGTACCAGTGGTTGGGACACTGCAACATAATGGGGCTATACTACCTTTGCCGAATGGTTAATGCAGGAAGTAATCCAAAAGAGGTTGGAAAAAATAAATGTTAACAAAGCCCTGGGTCCTGATGGAATACATTCGAAGGGGAATTAGAGAACTGGGTTCTGTAATAGCCAAAGCATTATATTAAATTTGTCATGACTCAATCAACACAGGGTCTCTACCAGATGACTGGAGAAAAGCTGATGTGATACCTATATTTAAAAAGGGAGCAAGAGCAAATCTGAGGAATAATAGACCAGTGAGCCTCACTTCTCTAGTGGGGAAGCTTTTGGAGGGGTTAATACATTAATATGTCTATTTGAACAGGATTATAAGTAGAAGTCAACATGGATTTATGGGGCATAGGTCATGTCAAACAAATCTAATTAGTTTCTGTAAGGAGGTTAGTAGGAATGTAGTCTTTTTGAATTTTGCAAAGGCTTTTGATACAGAGCCTCATGGGAGACTATTGTGCAAACTAAGGGCCCTATTAAATTCTCCCTCGTAGTTCTCTCGGTGCTCGCAAAAGGCAGTTTTCCTGCTGTTTGCGAGAACCGAATCTCTCGCAGCCTGCTTTACGATATGACTGCGAGAAAATGGCCGAGAATAGGCTCCGAGAGAGCTACGTAGCCTTAAATCTATGCACAAGTCTCGCATATCGTAAGAATCCCTACGTGGACAAAAAGTCCACGCAAGGGATCCGAAAGCCTCTACGTGCTGCCTCGGAACAGCCCGAGACAGCAGTGTGAGGCTCCCCCCTGCACCCTATACACATCCCCATGCTGTAGGGGTCTCTATCAAGACCCCTGCAGCACCCCCACATTAACCCCTTGAAGCGGGGGTCCCCGATCTGCATAGATCAGGCCCCCCGCTGCATTTAAAACTTTAAAATTCCCCGCCGCGGCTACTTAAAGGGACCGCGGCACACTATTACCCAATCCCTGCCGCGGCACTTAAAATTAACCCCCCTCTATGCTGGGGGTCCCCATCGGGACCCCCGAAGTGTCCCCACATAAACCCATTGCAGGGGGGGTCCCCGATCTGCATAGATCAGGCCCCCCGCTGCATTTAAAACTTTTAAATTCCCCGCCGCGGCTACTTAAAGGGACCGCGGCACACTATTACCCAATCCCGGCCGCGGCACTTAAAATTAACCCCCCTCTATGCTGGGGGTCCCCATCGGGACCCCCGAAGTGTCCCCATATAAACCCCCTGCAGCGGGGGGCCCCGATCGTAACCCTGCTGCAATTCAATTTTAAATTTCCCGCCTCGCGGGTCCTCAAAGGACCGTAAAGGTCCTGAAAGGACTCGCACTAAAAATATTAACCCCAGGCAACTATAATTACCCCATTAACTCATGATGGTCAATCCAGACCACCATAAGGCCTAAATTAACCCATTAACTCATGATGGTCAATCCAGACCACCATAAGGCCTAAATTAACCCATTAACTCATGATGGTCAATCCAGACCACCATAAGGCCTAAATTAACCCATTAACTCATGATGGTCAATCCAGACCACCATAAGGCCTAAATTAACCCATTAACTCATGATGGTCAATCCAGACCACCATAAGGCCTAAATTAACCCATTAACTCATGATGGTCAATCCAGACCACCATAAGGCCTAAATTAACCCATTAACTCATGATGGTCAATCCAGACCACCATAAGGCCTAAATTAACCCATTAACTCATGATGGTCAATCCAGACCACCATAAGGCTCTAATTAACCCATTAACTCATGGTGGTCAATCCAGACCACCATAAGGCTCTAATTAACCCCATCAGTCCCATAAGGGTATATTATTACCATTATGGGCCTGTTACAACCCAACATTAACCACATAAGTGCCATAATGGTCCTCAAGGACCATCATGACACTAACTACAAACACTACACTATAACCCCCAATAAACCATTTAATCTAAACTAACCCCCCTCTACACTAATCTATTAACACTTACACTACCTACCTACACTACCTACCCCTAATAAACCTCCCCAACACTCTAATTACAAAAAACAAAAAACCTACAGCACAAAAAACAAAAAAACCTACAGTACAAAAAACAAAAAAACCTACAGTACAGAAAAAAAAAACAATTACAACCCCACCCCCCACTACTTAAAATAAAAAAAATTACACACCTGAAAAGGAAAGACAGATAAACACAATACAATACATACATATAATACATTACATACATTACATACAATACATGACATTACATATAATATATTACATATAATATATTACATATAATATATTACATATAATACATTACATACATTACATACAATACATGACATTACATACATTACATATAATATATTACATATAATATATTACATATAATATATTACATATAGTCCTAATCAAATACCCCCTATCTATCTAACATACAATCTATTAAATTTAAAATAAATCCTAACTATATCAAATACATCCCCCTATCTATCTAATATACAAAAAATCCTAACTACATACACAGACCCTAATTCTAAAATAAAATAAAATAATTACAGTCCTAACTACACAGACCCTAATTCTAAGCTAAAATCAATAAATTAAGACCACTTACCTTTAAGATGTTGCTTCAGATCACTAACCTATGGGTCAAACAAAAAGAAAAATTAGTACAAAACATTAACATCAAATAAATAAACATTATATACATTCTACATATTCAACTCACCTTTACAGCATGTCCCGTCACTGTTTAGCTCTTCCGGCGCGGCCCTGTTAAAAAAAAAACACAATACATGAATACATGAATACAATATATAAACAATAAATAAAATACACAAATAAACATCTAAATATACATTTAACTTACCTCCCTGCGATGTCCCCGGCCTTCTCTCCTTCAGCCCCGGCTGGGCCGCGGAACCATCCGCGCTCTAAAAAAAAAAAGAAGAAAAAAAACTAACGGAGGTCTGCACTGGCAGACCTCCCCGACGCTACTGAACCTCCCGGAGTCGTTTCCGGGAGGAAATTGGCATTGTCGGCTTGTGATTGGCTGAAAAAGCTGTCAGCCAATCAAAAGTCGTCAATGTAGGAGCCAATCAGGATGCGCAGATGTCTTCTTCCAATCACTCCGTGGGGGTGTATCCCATAGTGATTGGCTGAAGGCATCTGAGCGTTGTGATTGGTTCCCAGAAAGATAGACAAGTGTTTAAGCCAATCAGGGTGGGATATTGGGGTGTATCCCATCCTGATTGGCTCACACATTGACGACTTTTGATTGGCTGAAATTGATAGACAGCTTTTTCAGCCAATCACAAGCCGCCAATGCCAATTTCCTCCCGGAAACGACTCCGGGAGGTTCAGTAGCGTCGGGGAGGTCTGCCAGTGCAGACCTCTGTTAGTTTTTTTTCTTTTTTTTTTTTAGAGCGCGGATGGTTCCGCGGCCCAGCCGGGGCTGAAGGAGAGAAGGCCGGGGACATCGCGGGGAGGTAAGTTAAATGTATATTTAGATGTTTATTTGTGTATTTTATTTATTGTTTATATATTGTAATCATGTATTCATGTATTGTGTTTTTTTTTTAACAGGGCCGCGCCGGAAGAGCTAAACAGTGACTGGACATGCTGTAAAGGTGAGTTGAATATTTAGAATGTATAGAATGTTTATTTATTGGATGGTAATGTTTTGTACTAATATTTATTTTTTGTTTGACCCATAGGTTAGTGATCTGAAGCAACATCTTAAAGGTAAGTGGTCTTAATTTATTGATTTTAGCTTAGAATTAGGGTCTGTGTATGTAGTTAGGACTGTAATTATTTTAGTTTAGTTTAGAATAAGGGTCTGTGTATGTAGTTAGGATTTTTTGTATATAAGATAGATAGGGGGATGTATTTGATATAGTTAGGATTTATTTTAAATTAAATAGATTGTATGTTAGATAGATAGGGGGTATTTGATTAGGACTATATGTAATATATTATATGTAATATATTATATGTAATATATTATATTTAATATATTATATGTAATGTCATGTATTGTATGTAATGTATGTAATGTATTATATGTATGTATTGTATTGTGTTTATCTGTCTTTCCTTTTCAGGTGTGTAATTTTTTTATTTTCTGTAGTGGGGGGTGGGGTTGTAATGTATTTTTTTGTTTTCTGTAGTGGGGGGTGGGGTTGTAATTGTTTTTTTTTTCTGTACTGTAGGTTTTTTTGTTTTTTGTGCTGTAGGTTTTTTTGTTTTCTTTGCTGTAGGTTTTTTGTTTTTTGTAATTAGAGTGTTGGGGAGGTTTATTAGGGGGTAGGTAGTGTAGGTAGGTAGTGTAAGTGTTAATAGATTAGTGTAGAGGGGGGTTAGTTTAGATTAAATGGTTTATTGGGGGTTATAGTGTAGTGTTTTATAGTTAGTGTCATGATGGTCCTTGAGGACCATCATGGCACTTATGTGGTTAATGTTGGGTTGTAACAGGCCCATAATGGTAATAATATACCCTTATGGGACTGATGGGGTTAAATAGAGCCTTATGGTGGTCTGTATTGACCACCATGAGTTAATGGGTTAATTTAGGCCTTATGGTGGTCTGGATTGACCACCATGAGTTAATGGGTTAATTTAGGCCTTATGGTGGTCTGGATTGACCATCATGAGTTAATGGGGTAATTATAGTTGCCTGGGGTTATTATTTTTAGTGCGAGTCCTTTCAGGACCTTTACGGTCCTTTGAGGACCCGCGAGGCGGGAAATTTAAAATTGAATTGCAGCAGGGTCACGATTGGTGCCGATCGGGGCCCCCCCGCTGCAGGGGGTTTATATGGGGACACTTCGGGGGTCCCGATGGGGACCCCCAGCATAGAGGGGGGTTAATTTTAAGTGCCGCGGCCGGTATTGGGTAATAGTGTGCCGCGGTCCCTTTAAGGAGCCGCGGCGGGGAATTTAAAAGTTTTAAATGCAGCGGGGGGCCTGATCTATGCAGATCGGGGACCCCCCCTGCAATGGGTTTATGTGGGGACACTTCGGGGGTCCCGATGGGGACCCCCAGCATAGAGGGGGGTTAATTTTAAGTGCCGCGGCCGGGATTGGGTAATAGTGTGCCGCGGTCCCTTTAAGGAGCCGCGGCGGGGAATTTAAAAGTTTTAAATGCAGCGGAGGGCCTGATCTATGCAGATCGGGGACCCCCGCTGCAAGGGGTTAATGTGTGGGGGCTGCGGGGGTTCCTATGGACCCCTGCAGCAAGGTGTTCATGTGAGGACACTTCGGGGGTCCCGACGGGGACCCCCGCATTGAGGGGGGGTTAATTTTAGGTGCGGGGGGGGGGGGTATTCTGAGTACCCCCACGGCAGGGCTTATGTGGGGGACTGCCGCGGAGGTCCCTTTTAGGACCCCCGCAGCAATTGATGAGGAGTGGGAGCCTGCGATATCATCTCGCAGGCTGTCACTCCTCATGTACTTTTACGCAGTGTAGATACGTACGGCCCTGCTGCGTAGCTCATACGTTGCTCGCAGCAGGGCTAATTTAATAGCATTGGAACTTAGAGAAACTTTGCAGTACGTAGGGCTTAAGTAGAAGCCTCTTATTTACGAGGCTGGAATTTAATAGGGCCCTAAGGTTGCAGTAAATATCTGTTCATGGACTGAAAGCTGGCTAAAAGACAGGAAGCAAAGGGTTAGGAATTTTTTTTTCCTTTGAGGCGATTGGTTAAGTTTTAGTTGTTTTTTTTTCTGTTTGCCTTTCTCTAAATTAATTTTTAAATAGAGTATATTTTGACTACATTTATAAAATGTTTTTATTTATATCTATTTAAACCTATGATTAAGGACATTGGTGCGTTTCAAGTGAGTGTAAGGCTTGCCTCATCCCGAAAACAAGTAGATAGTCCTAGGACTGGCTGCTAGTACCCACTTTCCTTATATTTTTGCCATTTAGATTAAGCAGCATCTTGTGGATGGTTTCTAATTCATTCATATGATGTTGTTTTTTTTTTTTCCAGAACAGTATTCATAAGTGGATTTCATGTAGTATTCTAGATAAGGTCAAGCTAGGCATCTGGCTAATTATACAATTACTTTGTACTAATTTCGAAAATAACATTTGAGTAAAACATGAAGCTTTAGATCTCCCTGCAGAGAAGAAGTGTTTTTCGTACTAATATCAGTTATATGCCATTTTATGAGCTTATTTATCAACATGCCTAAATGTTTATGATGGATTACCTTTAAATATTAAAGGACTAAAAAAGTGTTTTATATTTATAGTATGCTCCTATAAAGAACGTGACTTGATAATGTATCAAATGTTCTTTCAAAATCTAGAATAAATAATACAGCCTTTAATGTCGAATTTGTGTATTCAAATAGCAGCAAACATTTCGGCTAACAGGATTAGAAACATGGGAGTCATGGAAGGCAATGCGGATCCAGGTAATATCTCTGTTGAGTAATTTTTAAAAGACAAATATTATAAACAGGCACTTGACTATAGAACTAAATGTAAGTATAAGCCACAATATCATCCGCCCTCCCAAGTACAGGCAGAGTAGAAGTCAAACATCGAGGTCACCATGACATGGGTAAGACTTCTATAGCTCCTAATGCTGTTAGCTTATATGCTTCAAACATGTAAAGTTTTTTACAAAACTACACTGGTCATTTAAGACAGTAAGCTATCTCCACTGCCGCTAAATGTCCACTCTATCTGAATGTATCTGTACCAGGTAAATATGGACCATTCAATTTATGCTAATGCAGTTTCTTCTATAGTGACATAAACATTTTATTGCATTTTAAGCATCATATCAAATTAAACATCTGCAATTTTTATGATTACATACCCTAAAATATTTATATAATGCATAATAAGACTGGTATATTTCAGTACTGATAATATTACTATCACGTATAATTCCTTATAGATCTATAATAGAGCATTATGGCAATATACTCACACACACTATATTATTCCATAACACACCTGTTCTTCTAGCCTCCGGAATCTCTCGAACAAAGGTTTTCTTTGATCCAGTATTCGACTCTGTTCCAAGAGGACATTTGGCAGGCAAAGAGCAGCTAGGACAAGTAATCTTAACATACCGATAGAGTTGGGCATTTGCTGTCTTAATCTTTTTTTATCACTTCAAATTTATCTATTTTTTATTTAATTCCTCTCTTATCTCGTTATATTTTTCACTAAAATATCTTCCTTTTCTTTTTAATCACAAATATTGCTATATTTTGTTGGATTTGTTTTTATATTTACCCTTTTCTCTCATTCTACCCTAGCTTTTGAAGTATAGTAGAGCTGCTTCCCCACTGCTGGTTCTAAGTCTGATTTTTAGTCTGAGTCTAATGTGTCCCTTGTTCCTCCCCCACAAACATTTACTAGTTTCAGCCAGAAATAGATGAGTTTTGCAGGCTACTGATACATTCCTATGAGACAATTTTAGATCTAGGAATGCTTCTCCTTGGGAGGTTCCTGAAAAAGTTATATTTACAGGATGCTATGTCTATCCAACTATTTAACTCTTACAAGCATATGAGCTGTGCTTTATTTGATCCAAGAGAAAAACAACACAAAATTAATACGTAATATCTGAGACAATCTTGGTGAAGCTAAAATTCAATACTTTGTTACCACAAGAATACAAAAGCATGCCAACATCAAATGCATTCAATTTAAGCATAGATAATGTAAAAAAATACTCTATATAATTTAATTACTGGTTTACTTCAAATATTATAAATATGTTCTTGAAAATGCATCTAGTTATGTTTTTAATTTATCTGCGTCTGCTTTCTTTCTCTCTTTCTCTACTGTGTATATATATATATATATATATATATATATATATATATATATATATATCCAATCACTAAATCAAAGATTTGCAGAACTACTCCATTTCTTATGTTAATTACCACAGATGCCTCAAGATACAACTATCCTGAAGAAGAGCTTCTCCTAAAAAACAACTGTATCTATGAAATCAAATACTGGAGGAACCTTCTAGACTCTGTGGGTCAGTTAAGTTTGCTTCACTACATTTGTTCCAGCCTTAATCTTAAATAAATGATATGTGATAAAGGTGAAGTAGACTGGTGACAGGGACATTTGAAGCAATGACTCAGAAAGTGTGTTATTTTCCTTTATATATATTGACTAGCGAATTGCCCGTCAAAAAATGACGGCAATGAAATTGTAAGTGAGCTAATGCTGTTTGGTGTATAATAAAATAAATAATAGATTAATAAAGTAATATATTTTAACTATTTTGAAGTAATATATACAGGAAGCATTCTGTTGAAGAGGTGGCAATCTGTTTTGGTGTTGCTGGAGCATTAGTGGTGTGGAGCTGCTGTGTAAGTGTGATGTGTGGTATGAGGCTGTGGCTGATTTAGCATCCTTCGTTTTGAATGTCATCCGACTTTTTCTGAATATTCGTAGCTGTTTGGTGATGTTTTGCATGTTTATGGTGGTGTTTTGCGTGTTTAGAGTCCTTTAGCCAGGTTTTCGTTTTGTTCGGCGGACATTTTTTCTCTCGGCTAGGGGATTTTCGGGTGTTTAAACTCCGAAATTTGTACTTAAATCGAGGTGTAACTTTACTTGCAGAGGTCCTGGGTGCACCACCTTGCTGTGGGTAAGCTTTTTATATGTTTGTTGTGTGTATTTATTGTGTTATAAGTTTATTGCGTTTTTAGACTGCTGTAGCCTCGTTTTCGTTTTTTCGGCGGCCATTTTTTCAGTGTCTAAACTCTTTTATTTTGAGTTAAATTGAGGTGTAACTTCAGTTTTCGAGGTCCTCGATGCCCCCTCTTCCTGTAGGTAAGCTTTTTATGTATTTGTTGTGTGTATGTATTGTATTTTTCATGTTTTGGTGTGCGCAGGTTGCGGCTGATTTTTGCAAAGTAGTAATGGGTTGTAACTTGTCTCGTATTTTCCTTTCGTAACCACGTAAATTTTGCGAGGTGCATGGGTTGCGGCCGATTTTTGCAAGGTCGTAAATGGGTTGTAACGTGTCTCGTATTTTCCTTTCGTAACTAAGTAAATTTTGCGAGGTCCGCAGTTGCTGGGCAAGGAGCGCCTTCGCTAGGGCCGCAGGCTCACTGGGCGAGCACGCAAGTGTTAGCGACAGCTCGCATGCTCATAACTATAAATGTGATGGATAATTATATGTACACTCTATGAGATCTGGTTCCGAATACTAGATGGAAGGAGATCCCTACTCCTACCCCTACTTCCATTGATGCTCCACTGTCCCACATGTGCATTAGCAAAGCTCTCCTTACCTCCTGCCTGCAGATTTTTTTATGTTGCGCAAGATCTACTGCACAGTTCAGTCAATTGGGGGGTTGTGTAGTTGAGGGAGCAATCTATCGATATATATATATATATATATATATATATATATATATACAGACACTGCTACAAGCCTCCAGCATCCATCTTTAAAACACTCACCTGGCTTCCTACAGACACTGCTACAAGCCTCCAGCATCCATCTTTAAAACACTCACCTGGCTTCCTACAGACACTGCTACAAGCCTCCAGCATCCATCTTTAAAACACTCACCTGGCTTCCTACAGACACTGCTACAAGCCTCCAGCATCCATCTTTAAAACACTCACCTGGCTTCCTACAGACACTGCTACAAGCCTCCAGCATCCATCTTTAAAACACTCACCTGGCTTCCTACAGACACTGCTACAAGCCTCCAGCATCCATCTTTAAAACACTCACCTGGCTTCCTACAGACACTGCTACAAGGTATCTACAGCCATCTAACTGATTCCCCTTTGACTCTACTGTATCCTCCTGTAACATTAATTATAAATATCCATATCTGATATAATTTTTGTTCACATAGAAACTTTATTACTACTCTGGTAAATTTTAAGCTTTCACACTGTATTTCTCCACCACAATCTCCCGCCCCCTTCACACCTTCTTATCTGTCTGCAACAAATGCTCCTTTTAAATGCATAAATACTGGGCTAGCCACAAACTATATCTCACAATCTCTTCTCTGTTCCAGCCTCCAGCATCCATCTTTAAAACACTCACCTGGCTTCCTACAGACACTGCTACAAGGTATCTACAGCCATCTAACTGATTCACCTTTGACTCTACTGTATCCTCCTGTAACATTAATTATAAATATCCATATCTGATATCATTTTTGTTCACATAGAAACTTTATTACTACTCTGGTAAATTTTAAGCTTTCACACTGTATTTCTCCACCACAATCTCCCGCCCCCTTCACACCTTATTATCTGTCTGCAACAAATGCTCCTTTTAAATGCATAAATACTGGGCTAGCCACAAACTATATCTCACAATCTCTTCTCTGTTCCAGCCTCCAGCATCCATCTTTAAAACACTCACCTGGCTTGCTACAGACACTGCTACAAGCCTCCAGCATCCATCTTTAAAACACTCATCTGGCTTCCTACATACACTGCTACAAGCCTCCAGCATCCATCTTTAAAACACTCACCTGGCTTCCTAAAGACACTGCTACAAGCCTCCAGCATCCATCTTTAAAACACTCACCTGGCTTCCTACAGACACTGCTACAAGCCTCCAGCATCCATCTTTAAAACACTCACCTGGCTTCCTACAGACACTGCTACAAGCCTCCAGCATCCATCTTTAAAACACTCACCTGGCTTCCTACAGACACTGCTACAAGGTATCTACAGCCATCTAACTGATTCACCTTTGACTCTACTGTATCCTCCTGTAACATTAATTATAAATATCCATATCTGATATAATTTTTGTTCACATAGAAACTTTATTACTGCTCTGGTAAATTTTAAGCTTCCACACTGTATTTCTCCACTACAATCTCCCGCCCCCTTCACACCTTCTTATCTGTCTGCAACAAATGCTCCTTTTAAATGCATTAATACTGGGCTAGCCACAAACTATATCTCACAATCTCTTCTCTGTTTCAGCCTCCAGCATCCATCTTTAAAACACTCACCTGGCTTCCTACAGACACTGCTACAAGGTATCTACAGCAATCTAACTGATTCACCTTTGACTCTACTGTATCCTCCTGTAACATTAATTATAAATATCCATATCTGATATAATGTTTGTTCACATAGAAACTTTATTACTACTCTGGTAAATTTTAAGCTTTCACACTGTACTTCTCCACCACAATCTCCCGCCCCCTTCACACCTTCTTATCTGTCTGCAACAAATGCTCCTTTTAAATGCATAAATACTGGGCTAGCCACAAACTATATCTCACAATCTCTTCTCTCTTCCAGCCTCCAGCATCCATCTTTAAAACACTCACCTGGCTTCCTACAGACACTGCTACAAGGTATCTACAGTCATCTAACTGATTCCCCTTTGACTCTACTGTATCCTCCTGTAACATTAATTATAAATATCCATATCTGATATAATGTTTGTTCACATAGAAACTTTATTACTACTCTGGTAAATTTTAAGCTTTCACACTGTATTTCTCCACCACAATCTCCCGCCCCCTTCACACCATCTTATCTGTCTGCAACAAATGCTCCTTTTAAATGCATAAATACTGGGCTAGCCACAAACTATATCTCACAATCTCTTCTCTGTTCCAGCCTCCAGCATCCGTCTTTAAAACACTCACCTGGCTTCCTACAGACACTGCTCTCTCTGCCCTCCCTCCCTTGCGTTGTCTCAATTTATAGATACTCATCTGACTTACACCTGCTCACTTAGCATCACCTGCTTCAAATGATTCAACTAATTTAATACACACAAAAAAAAAATATATATATATATATAATTACACACAACCCAGCTACTGTCCCATCTTGGTCACTAACAATTTTTCTTTTACTCTCACACCTTTATCTCATCTACTCCCTACACCTACACACTGTGTCGAAATGCTCTCTCACTTTTTTCTCCTCCTCATCTTCTACTGCCTCTCTCTCAGACTATCATTTGCAGCCTATCCGTATCACACCTCCAATACTATAACCATCTCACCTTCCTTGCTTTCCTCTTCTCTGCTCCCATGAGCTATTCTCTCTCCTCCAATCACAATCTCATCCCCTCCCCAACACTCATAATCAGAAACATCACTGTAAGTCCCACTCCCATATTCTCTCACTTCTGCTAGCTGCTGGAGACATATCCCCTAACCCAGGTCCCTCCCTCATTTCTACCTGCTTTCAGCCACGCTCTACTCCAAGGGCAGAAAACACCAGAAAAACACAAAATTTGATACCCATCACTTGTCACAAACCTTCCACTCTTCCTTTCTCCTGTGCTCTCTGGAACGCACGATCTATCTGCAATAAACTCACTTTCACTCACGAACTTTTCACTACCAACTCCCTCAATCTACTGGCTCTTACTGAAACCTGGCTCTCCTCTTCTGATACTGCCTCCCCTGCAGCACTCTCGCATGGGGATTTTCACCTCAGTCACACACCTATACCTGGGAACAAACAAGGTGGTGGTGTGGGTGTATTACTTTCTTCTCGCTGTACGTTCCACCTCATACCCCCTGTCCCATCCCTCCAATTTTCGTCTTTTGAAGCTCATACTATCCTCCTCTTCTCTCCTATCTCTCTACGTGTTGCTGTAATCTATCGCCCCCCAGGTACTTCCTCTCAATTTCTCGATCACTTTTCCGCCTGGCTCCCACACTTTCTTTCCTCCAACATTCCTACACTGATACTTGGTGACTTCAACATTGCCATTGACACCCCCACCTCCTCAGCAGCGGCAAACTACTTGCACTCACCTCTTCCCTCGGCCTCTCACAACTTACAGATTCTTCACCTCACCATGCTGGTCACTCTCTTGACCTTATTTTTACCAATATTACCCACACCTCCAACCTAGTCATCCACACTCTCCCTCTATCTGACCATCACCTCCTTACCTTCAACCTCAACACATCTTCCTCCCATCACTCTTCTTCAACCCCAGCCACAATAACCCACAGAAACCTGCTAGAACTCGACCCTACCCAACTCTCCACCGTGCTCCAACCTCTTCTCAGCACTATCACCAACCTCAACTGCCCTGACACTGCCACCACACACTACAACTCTATTCTCTCTTCCACTCTTGACACTCTGGCCCCCATAACTACACGCAGACGTCCTCAATCTCATCCACAACCATGGCACACTACACACACACGTTACATTCAGAAGTGCTCCAGCACTGCTGAACGACTATGGAGGAAATCACGCTCCGCAGCAGATTTCCTTCACTACAAGTTTATGCTACGTTCCTACTCCTCTGCCCTCAACCTGGCCAAACAGCAGTACTTTACATCACTAATATCAACTCTGTCCTCTAACCCAAAACGTCTTTTTGCCACTTTCAATACTCTCTTTCGCCCACCACCTCCCCCCATCCCTTCCTGTCTCACGGCTGAAGACTTTGCCAACCATTTTACACATAAAATTCAATCTATCCACAATGAACTCTCCTCCCACCGTGGCTCACACACTTCACTCTCTCAACTAACTCTACTAACCAACAACACCCAATCTACCCCCCCTTCCATTCCCACAGCCACTCTGGACTACTTTACCCCTGCAACAGAAGATGAAGTCTCCATCCTAATATCATCCTCTCACCTCACTACCTGTCCTTCAGATCCTATTCCATCTCAGCTCATCCCTCCCCTCTCTACTACACTTATCCCAGCTCTCACACATATCTTCAACCTTTCCCTAAACACCGGCACATTTCCATTATCTCTAAAACATGCCATAATTACACCCACTCTCAAGAAACCCTCATCCGATTCTGACATTGCATCTAACTATCGCCCTATCTCTCTACTTCCCCTGGCTTCCAAACTGCTGTAGCGGCTCGTCTATAACCGCCTCACCAGTTTCATCTCCTCTAACTCTCTTCTGGACACTTTCCAATCCGGCTTTCGCCCCAACTCTCCACTGAGACAGCCCTCATAAAAGTCACCAATGACCTGCTCACCGCCAAGTCGAAAGGCCACTTTTCTATTTTGCTTCTCCTGGATCTCTCTGCCGCCTTTGACACCGTTGACCATTCAATTCTACTCCACATTCTCTCCTCCCTCGGCATTCGAGACACTGCTCTCTTGTGGTTCTCATCATACCTCCAAGAACGATCATTTAGCGTCTCCTTCTCCGGCACATCTTCTTCTCCTCACTCCCTGTCTATTGGCGTACCCCAAGGATCAGTCCTAGGCCCCCTCCTCTTCTCCATCTACACATCCTCACTCGGCACCCTAATAAACTCTTTTGGGTTCCAGTACCATCTCTATGCAGACGACACCCAAATCTATCTCTCAGCACCAGATCTATCCCCCTCTCTTCTAGCACACGTCTCCGACTGCCTCTCTAGTATATCCTCTTGGATGTCCACCCACCATCTGAAACTCAACATGTCTAAGACTGAACTCTTAATCTTCCCACCCTCTACTACAGCTTCAATTCCTCACATCTCTCTCTCTGTCAACAACGCCATCATCACTCCCACCTCCCAAGCCCGTTGTCTCGGGGTTCTACTGGACCCTGCCCTCTCTTTCATCCCACACATACAGTCTCTAACCAAATCCTGTCTTTTCCATCTAAAAAACATATCCAAAATACACCATTACCTTACACAAGACACTACTAAGATTCTAATACACTCTCTTATCATTTCTTGTCTTGACTATTGCAACTCGCTCCTTGTTGGCCTGCCCATCACCCGCCTCTCCCCACTTTAATCCATAATAAATGCCTCCGCCAGACTCATCTTCAGTACACATCGTTCAGTGTCGGCAGCTCCTCTTTGTCAATCACTCCACTGGCTTCCCTTAGCCTCCAGAATAAAGTTTAAAATCTTGACCCTAACTTATAAAGCCCTCAACAACAGCGCACCCCCATACATCTCTGCTCTCATCTCCAAATACTCCCCCACACGCCCTCTTCGTTCTGCTAATGACCTTCTTCTTTCTACCACTCTTGTCACCTCCTCTCACTCCCGCCTCCAGGACTTTTCTCGCGCTGCCCCTATTCTCTGGAACTCCTTGCCTCGCTTCACCAGACTATCCTCCTGCCTTAAATCCTTCAAAACATCAATAAAAACGCACCTCTTTAAAGAAGCCTATAACCTTCCTCCCTAACATGCTCAGCACTGCTCAGCACTACTCTCTCCCTACTGTACCACATACAAACTTTAACCTTTAGATTGTAAGTCTGCGAGTTTCAATCCTGCGCAGTGCTTTAGGGAAAGCACACTGGATTCCAAGCTCAAAGACAGGGCCATACACTCTTTGCAATGTATGAATCTTTAACTTGTCATTGCCTGTAACTTAACTTATGTATAGCGCTACGGAATATGTTGGTGCGTTACAAATAAACGATAATAATAAAATAATAATAATATATATATATATATATGTGTGTATGTGTATATATATATTTATATATATATATATATATATATATATATATATATATATATCGATAGATACAGGGCCTATATATATATATATATATATATATATATATCGATAGATACAGGGCCTATATATATATATATATATATATATATATATATATATATATATATATATATATCGATAGATACAGGGCCTTGCAAAAGTAATCACTTCCCTTGGCATTTTTTCCGTGTTTTGTTGCCTCACAACCTGGAATTAACATGGATTGTGTGAGGATTTGCATCATTTAATTTACAGAACATGCCCGCAACTTTTTTTTTTTTTTATTGTGAAGCAAATAACAAATAGGACAAAATAACAGAAACAATCAAAGTGCATAACTATTCACCCCCCTCAATACTTTGTAGAGCCACCTTTTGCGGCAATCACAGCTCCAAGTCGCTTTGGATAAGTCTCTATGAGCTCGCAACATCTTGCCACTGCGATTTTTGCCCATTCCTCCTTGCAAACTTTAGCTCCTTCAAGTTTGATGGTTTACGCTTGTGAACAGCAATCTTTATTTCTGACCACAGATTTTCTATTGGATTGAGGTCTGGGCTTTGACTAGGCCATTGCAACACATTTACATGTTTCCCTTAAGTGTTGCTTTAGCAGCGTGTTTGGGGTCACTGTCCTGCTAAAAGGTGAACCTCCGTCCTAGCCTCAAACTACGCATAGAGTGGTACAGGTTTTGCTCAAGAATATCCCTGTATTTAGCACCATCCATCTGTCCCTCAACTCTGACTAGTTTCCCAGTCCCAGCTGCTGAAAAATATTCCCACAGCATGATACTGCCACCACCATGTTTCACTGTGGATGGTGTTCTTTAGGTGATGTGCTGGGTTTGCACCACACATAGCGTTTTCTTTGATGGCCGAATAGTTACATTTTAGTCTCATCAGACCAGAGCACCTTCCTCCATATATTTTGGGAGTCTCCCACATGCCTTTTTGCAGACTCAAAATGTGCCATTTTGTTTTTTGCTGAAAATAATGGCTTTCTTCTGGCCACTCTGACACAAAGTGTACGGCTTAATGTCCTCCTATGTACAGATACTCCAGTCTCTGCTGCGCTCCTCCAGGGTTAACTTAGGTCTCTGTGCTGCCTCTCTTATTAATCCCCTCCTTACCTGGTCCGTAAGTTTCCTGGCTTGTACTTAATCCATCCTGGGCTTTGCTTAAAGCTGTGTAATACCGCAGGCATATGCTTAAAAGGAGCCATGGCATTTGAATTAAAGAGTGAAATCTTTGTGAGCACATTTGCATGTCCCTGCCCAGGTTCCCAGAGTGCAGAGTAATAACTGTTTCTTGGAATTTGGGCAGGCAACAAGTTTTTTTTTTAACTTGTTTTAGATGTTCAAATGTGAACACAAATGTACTATTTATTTTATTTTATTGCATTAAAGCTGTGTAATATAGCGGCCATAATCTTAAAGGAAACCATGTTTGAAAATGGCTATGGATTGAGGAGCGAAGCATTTGTGGGCACATTTGCATGTCCCAGCTCAGCTTCCCAGAATGCAGTGTAATAACGTTTTTTCTCAGAATTCTGAGCTGGAAGCAGGGATTTTTTAACTTTCTTTAGACATTCAAATGTGAACACAGATGTACTATTTATTTACTGTACTACTGTAAGGTGGAGGGCTTCTATCACTCTCTTGCACACCATATATTAAATGATTGTTGTCATGAACTACCTAATCATAAAGTCCACAACACAAGCGGAGATCCTGCTCCATGCTGATGATAGCCAGTAAGCTTGAAACAGATTTACATGGATAGGATTCTCGGCTTGTGTAAAATTCAGCCTTGGCTTTGCATTAAAGCTGTGTAATACAGCAGGCATAATCTTAAAGGAAGCCATGTTTGATAATGGCTATGAATTGAACAGCGAGGCATTTGTGGGCACATTTGCATGTCCCAGCTCAGCTTCCCAGAATGCAGTGTAATAACTGTTTTTCTTAAAATTCTGAGCAGGAAGCAGTTTTTTTTTAACTTGCTTTACACATTCAAATGTGAACACAGATGTACTATTTATTTACTATATATATATATATATATATATATATATATATATATATATATATATATATAAACATATATATATAAATATATATATATATTAATGTAGATTGCACTTGGTTCACCAGAGAAGGGCCCCCGTAGTTTCAAATTTACAGCCTGATTTTTTTTTCTCATCCTTGTCTTCCCAACCAGTATTTGCTGTTTTCACAACAAATAGTTGGGTTTAATAGGTTCTGCAAGTGTTGTAAATGAGGCTATATGAGATACTTGAAAGGACACTGTGAACTGTCAAATTTAGTTGTTGTCTATCTTTTTTTAAACAGTGCTATGTCACGTTCCCAATCTTAGTTTTCCCAACATGCTTATGGGCAGCTGTCATATACTAATTTGTAACAATGTGCTACTTATGGACTGTCAAAGTACATAAAAGTAACTATATACCCTTAAAAGCACAGTGGATAAATCTTTTACTGTTAGGATCAAAAATAGATACACATTAAAGCTAACAATATCACTTTGGCACTGTCACCATTGGTGTGCCTGCAGTTAGGGCCTTTTAAATAGCAGGCACAGCTTGAACTTAAATCCTGTCCACAGTCAGTAAGGCTGCGAAACAAACTTAAAAAAGCTTCTGGCACCTAGACCTGCAGCCCTATTAAATAGCCTGCAAGACTTATGGCTATTAAATTGGCCTGTCAAAGCTACCCGCAAATAACTTGCGGAATAAGGGCGAAAAAGCCCTAAGGGACGTTGAAATTTGAACTCCGTGGCCGCAAATCCTTTGATCTGTCAAGCCAGTAACTGTTACATTCCAATCACGCTATTAACTTCCAACAGGTTCCCAAAGACGCCCTGGCATTTCAAGCCTGTAACCCGCAAATGGAGGCAAAAATATGACAGCCTCCAAATTGGACCCACAAAGGGTATACAGACAATTTCTCAACACTGTAAAAGACAATAAAAAGACACCAGTGGACTTTAAAATATGGGGGAACCATGGAAAGGCATTACAATGACTTGCACAATAATCCCCCAACAAAAATAGGCATTTAAAAAATATTTTATTTCATCATATTTTGGAATGGTGAGGCACATGCTCCAACATGCAGAAACACTACCTGAGTAAATTGCAACACAAAAACATGAAACTGATGCAATATTACACCTCTGTACCTTTTCCAGCTCTAAAATGTACTTTTTATGAAGTTGTGCGCAAAATTGTACTCTATATTGCAAATGAGGGCGTACTAGGGATTTGTATTGTGGCAGAATTATATGGGGCTCCCCTAATGCCGCAACAGCTGAAGCAATCTGACTCCAGGCCTCTGCCTGCTGGCTAGCCCTCACATCTCTCCGGCCATATATGATCTGATAGCGGGCACGGATTTCCCTGAGGAGGACATCCATCTCCTCTGGGCTATGATTGGGAGGCCCTGTACTTTGCCACAGCCTCTTGCCCTACCAACTTTGCCTGGGGTTTCTGGCCTCCCTGTCCTCTCCCTGGGGCTGGCCCCTCATCCCACTACCTATATTTATAATTTTGCTTACTAAAACTAAACAATTAACATAACAATGTTCTGAATGTGAAGTTCCTTATGGTAAACATGGAATTTGGATGTGGAAGTGGAGGAGAGAGACTTCAAGAGACAATTTAATACAGTTTTCATTTTGCATTATTGTTTTTTCCATAATGACCAAATAGCCTCTTTTTTTTAAATTTGTTTTTATTCATATTATTATAATCTAATTTAATTTGTTTATTTCTTTCAACAGCACTCTTAAGTTCTCTCCATGAAGGTAGAGGAATACTAATATTTTTTTGCCTATAATTAATTCCTTCTAGGAGAATATGAAATAGTACGATAGCAGGAATCAAATCAAGCTGGTATTCTATCATTTTAGATATATGTAACAGACAATTTGCCCAGAATCCTCTAATGTGGTTGCATGACCACCACATATGTTCCTGTGTACCAGTTTGTTCATTACATCTCCAACAGATACCCAAAAAATGTTGTGGTGCAATTTTCTGTAACTTATCTGGAATAATTGTTGGGTCAATTTAAAATAGGTTTCTCTAAATGTTGAACAATTTGAAAAACTCACTCTTTAAATCCCACTCTTTTCCCATTTCTTCATTCTGTCTGTTTTTGTTTTTACTTTTTGTGATTTCAAACTTTTATAAGAAGTAGATATTGTATGCTTAACACTAAAGTTATTTAAATCCTTTTCCAAATTTGTTAATTTTCTCTCTTCCTTTGTATCATATTCAGAAATGCCATTTGAAGAACATAACAAATGGTAGAATAGCCATTTCTCTTTCAGGATATTATATTCTTCCTTCAATGATGCAAAGGTTTTCAACTTACAGTTTTGATACAAATCTCCAAGTGATCTTAAATCCCATTCACCAGTGGTGGCTGGTGACTTTCCAAGTTGGAGGGGCAGCAGAGTGAGAGCTGGTCCCACCCCTTTATCAGCTCCACCCATTTGTATGGACTCCACCCAAGATGTTATTTTGACCTTTATATGCCCCGCCTAATTACCTTATACTGGCTCCACTCATTGAAATAGACTCCACCCACTATTTTTATTCCCTGTTGATAAATTCAAGATTCTTAGGACTCTGATGAATAATAACATTAAAATCTGTTTTCTGATTCAACAACACAATGACACTCACCAACAGTTGGTTCCCCATCTCAGGGTCTCTTGAAGTGTAGTCTGTAACAACCAGTCCAAAAAAGTCTGCAGCCACAGAGTGCTTAGACCTGGGTGTGATCTAAAACAAGCAAACAAATCAGAGCATGCAAGGCATCATCTCTTCCACCACCACTGTCCCCTTTATCACCTAGATAGGTACCTAATATTCATCACTATACCATGCCGGTCAATATAGTTTCACATGGTACCTAAAAAAATACTAAAATCCCATCTGGGTCTCTATAGACCCAAACAGTACCTAAAAACCCACATTATACCATGCACATCTATATAGGCCCAAACAAAACCTAAAAACTTACATTATACCATGAAGTCTATAAAGGCCCAAACCAAACCTAAAAACCCACATTATATCATGCAAGTCTACACAGGCCCAAACAGTACCTAAAAACTCACACTATACCATGCTGGTCTATATAGACCAAAACAGTAACTCAAAATCCCACATTACACCAAACGGGACTATACAGGCCCCAAACGGACCTTAAAAACCCACATAACACCAAGCGGGACTATATAGGCCATAAACGGACCTTATAAAAAAAACATTACACCAAAAGGGACTATATAGGCCCCAACTGGATCTTAAAAACCTTAAAATACCAAGCAGGACTATATAGGCCCCAACCAGACCTTATTAACACACGTAACACCAAGTGGGGCCATATAGGCCCCAACTGGACCTTATTAACCCACATTACACCAACCAGACCTTTAAAACCTTAAAATACCAAGCTGGAATATATAGGTCAAAAAAGTACCTAAAAAACCTTAAAATACGAAGCAGGACTATATAGGCCCCAACCGGACCTTAAAAACACACGTTGCACCAAGCAGGACCATATAGACTCCAACTTAAAACCTTAAAATACCAAGCAGGACTATATAGGCCCCAACCAGACCTTATTAACACACGTAACACCAAGTGGGGCCATATAGGCCCCAACTGGACCTTATTAACCCACATTACACCAACCAGACCTTTAAAACCTTAAAATACCAAGCTGGAATATATAGGTCAAAAAAGTACCTAAAAAACCTTAAAATACGAAGCAGGACTATATAGGCCCCAACCGGACCTTAAAAACACACGTTGCACCAAGCAGGACCATATAGACTCCAACTTAAAACCTTAAAATACCAAGCTCCACTATATAGTTACATATTTACATGGGGCCTCATTCTATTATCGTCCGTAAAACGGCCGCAAAGCTGCGATTCCTTGCGAAGCTCCCGTTACCTTGCAATTCAATTATACGGCGCCGCAAGGCTATCCCCTTACGGCCGGCCGTATATCTTGCAATCGGCCGTAAGCTCAGAAATCTTTAAATGCAAAAATAAATTCAAGGCGGCACTGTAAAGCTCTGTAAATGCTAGGGATCATAATGGGGGACATGAGGATTAATAGCAACCCCCTCTCAAGCTTGCACATCAGCCCAAATCCGAGATTACATTAACTGTTTATTTTCCGGCCGCAGCGTGGGCGGGTCTGAGGTGCTCCAAGCCCTCTGGACTTTTTACATGGATATGTGACATAAATTAAAATAAAATGTATTTACGGATTTGAGTGTAGGGGAATGTTGTGCTATGAATACTAACATCTACAATCACTTTATAGTCTCCTCAGAGTGCAAGAGGGCTTAATTATGGCTTTATAATGTGCTTAATTGTGTGCCTGCGGGACCTTTTTGATGCAAGTAAGCTGCGGCTCGTTTTTAGCCTTGCAGAGAGGTTTCCCGGAGCAATTGAATAGCAACCAGGATTTTCTTACGGCCGAAACTCTTGCGGCCGTTTAAGATCAAAGGCTTTCCTCCGGGGCGAGCGGCCGCAAGGGATAGGAAAGCGCCGGCCGCAAGCCTGCCGGAATCCCCGGCCAGAAGGGAATAGAATAGGCGAATAGCTTGCGGCCGGTCCTTGCGGCCCCGCATCTCCTATGGCCGATAATAGAATAAGGCCCATAGTATTTAAGGTTGAAAAAAGACTCTCAGTCCATCAAGTTCAACCTTTTAAGATCTCCTCTGATCTGCAATATGCGGATTAACTATTAATTAATTAGTTGTTATCCATGATAACCCTGAATTCCCTTTTTAATTAGAAATAAATCTAGTCCCCTTTTAAAGTAATCTATCGAATTTGCTGTCTCTGGTAGAGAATTCCACAGATTAACCACCCTTACTGTGAAGAACCCTTTTCTTTCTTTGAGGTGGAATCTTTTTACTTCTAACCTCAAGGGATGTCCTCTTGTCAGTTGAAAACCTCTTGGCACAAAAAGCTCCCTTGACAAATCTTTATACTGACCCTGGATGTATTTATATAGTGTAGCAAAGTACCCTTTGATGGACTGTAAATGGTAGAGACTTCTGGGCTCTTTTTATATATTTTATTGAGTAGTTACAAAAACACAAATTAAATAGCTTATAGTCAGAAAAATAAACATCTACGTAAACGGGCTTACTTAGACTCTGGAACACCCTGACTATAATCTGAGCATCTTTTCTACTACAGGTTAAATTATAAGTCATGAAGAAAATAAACAGTCTCTTGTAGTGCCACTTTGTGGCAAGGATACAAACAGTCCTTTATAGTGCCAGCTTGTGGCCCGGATACAGATAGTCTCTTACAGTATCCGTAGTCTTGTATATGTGGTGTAGTGCCACCTTGTGGCCAGGTTACGACTAGTCTCTTATATAGTGCCAGCCTGTGGCCTTTCCACGTCTTCACTTAAATAACCTTGGATGAAGCATAGGGCCCGCCCTTCTCTCCCATATGCTTCACCCCAGGGACCCTTTGATATTGCAATAGGAACACTGCAATTTAACAGGACAAGCACTCAGCCTCTTCCCTGGGGTATAATAATTTAAGTAAAAGGTTTTTGACCTTATGGTAAATGGAGTGTCCGTCTCCTCACTAGCTTCAGTCTGCCATGCAGCTTTCTCCAGTCAGGTAACTCAGCAGTGTCCCACAGGTACTTAATAAGGATTTCTTTGCAGATCCTGCAAGACCTTTTACTTGCAGCTCCAGAAAAACAGCACTCCAGCATTCAGTATTGCAGCTTCTCAAAAACAGCTCTCTCTGCTGAAGGTTTCTTCCAGCCCCCTCTCTGCTCACACCGCAGCCTTTTAAATCCTCCTGACTTAGATCAGGTGTACTGGCTTGATTAGGCCGCAGCTCACACGCTCCCCTTCTGTTCAACCATGGATGTACAGCCCTACTCATTCTTCTGCTTATGTAGATCCCTTGCTGGATACTAGTGCAGGTTATCTGTCCTTGCTGGACACCGTTACAATAGGGTAATCATATCTCCTCTTAGACGCCTTTTTCCTAGAGAAAATAAGTTTAATTTGGTTAGTCTTTCTTCATAACTTAGCCCCCCCTTTCCCCTTATTAGTTTTGTTGCCCTCCTCTGAACCTCTTCCAGCTCTAAAATATCCTTTTTATGAAGTGGTGCCCAAAATTGTACTCCATATGCCAAATGAGGGCGTACTAGGGATTTGTATAGTGGCAGAATTATATTTGCTTCCCTGGCTTCTATACCCTTCTTAATACATGCTAATATTTGATTTGCCTTTGCAGCTGCTGCTTGGCTTTGAGCACTGTTACCTAGGTGGTTGTTCACAAGTACTCCCAAATCCCTTTCAATATCTGATACACCTAGATTTGCTCCATTAAGATTATAAATTGCATGGCTATTTTTCCTTCCCAGATGCATAGCTTTACATTTATTTGTAATAAATCTCATCTGCCATTTAGATGCACATTCCTCAATTTTATGTAAATCCCTTTGGAGGGAAAGCACATCATTATCTGATTTAAATACTTTGCACAACTTTGTGTCATCAGTGAAAATGGAGACACCACACTCCAATCTTACCTCTAAGTCATTAATAAATATGTTAAAAAGGAGAGGACCTAATACTGAACCCTGAGGAACGCCACTTACCACATTGGTCCAATCGGAGTATGTTCCATTTACAACAACCCTTTGCTTCCTATCTTTTAGCCAGCTCTCAATCCATGAGCAGGTATTTACTGCAATTCCTGTATCTCTTAGTTTACACAATAGTCTCCCATGTGGCACTGTATCAAAAGCCTTTGCAAAATCCAAAAAGACTACATCCACTGAGTTGCCTTGATCTAGGTTCCTACTAACCTCCTCATAGAAACTAATTAGATTTGTTTGACATGACCTATCCCTCATAAATCCATGTTGACTCCTACTTATAATCCTCTTCAATTAGACATATTCTTGTATGCCATCCCTTATTAACCCTTCTAAAAGATTTCCCACTACAGAAGTGAGGCTTACTGGTCTAAAATCCCCCGGATTTGCTCTTGCTCCCTTTTTAAATATGGGTATCACATAATTTTTTCTTCAGTCATCTGGTAGAGACTCTGTGTTGAGTAAATCCTGAAAAATTAAATATAATGGTTTGGCTATTACAGAACCCAGTTCCCTTAGAACCCTTGGATGTATTCCACGAGGACCAGGGGCTTTATTAAAATTTATTTTTTCCAACCTGTTTTGGATTACTTCCTGTGTTAACCAATTATTTGGCAAAGGTAGTGTAGCCCCATTATGTTTCAGTGTCCCAACCACTGGTACCTCCCTTGTGTATACCGGATAAAAGTACCTATTTAGCTCATCTGCCTTTTTTTGGTCACTAATTTTCAGGCGGCCTGTGTCACATTGTAATGTTCGTATAGCTTCCTTCCTTACCTTTTTCCCATTAATATACTTAAAAAATATTTTAGGGTCAGTCTTACTCTCTTTTGCAATTAATTTTTCATTTTCTATTTTAGCCAGTCTAATTGCATTTTTGCAAGCCTTGTTGATTTCCTTGTATTCTCGTAACGCAGTCTCTGTCCCCTCTTGTTTGTATAATTTAAATGCCTGTTTTTTACTCCGTATCTTGATCTTTAAATCATTGTTAAGCCACATTGGATGGGATTTACTCCTTATACTTTTATTCCCACACAGTATATGCCAATGTGTATGTATATTTAGTAAGGATTTAAATGTTGGCCATTTATGTTCAGTGTTTTTACCTATCAGTTCTCTGTCCCAGTCTATACTTTGTATTGCTGCCCTTAGACCGTTAAAATCTGCCCTTTTAAAATTAAGAGTTTTCGTTGACCCCTTAAAATTTTGTTTTTTTAATTCAATCTCAAATGAGACTGTGTTGTGATAACTGTTTCCCAAAGGTTGCCCCATTCCAACATTTGATACTATATCAATATTATTTGTGATGACTAAATCTAAGATAGCTTCATTTCTAGTAGGCTCTTGTATAACCTGGGCCAGATAATGATCACTGAGTGTACTCAAGAACCTGCTCCCCTTAGATGAACTGCTGGTCTCATTTATCCAGTTTATTTCAGGGTAATTAAAATCTCCCATTATTAGAACTTGCCCATGCTTAGCTGCATTTCCAATCTGTAACAATAATTGTATTTTCTTACTTTCAGTTATATTTGGGGCTTTATAGCATACTCCTACTAATATACTTTTGGAATTTGCTGCTCTGCTATCCTCCGCTTAACTCTACCCAGAAACATTCAACTTTAGCACTAGGTCCACCATAAATATATTCTCTGACTATAGGCTTACATTGAGGCTTAACATTCAGACAAATCCCTCCTCCTCGTTTACCATTGCCTCTATCTTTCCTAAAATAAATAGCGGAGCAGCAAATTCCAAAAGAATATTAGTAGGAGTATGCTATAAACCCCCACATATAGCTGAAAGTGATGAAATACAATTATTGTTACAGATTGGAAATGCAGCTAAGCACGGGCAAGTTCTAATAATGGGAGATTTTAATTACCCTGAAATAAACTGGATAAATGAGACCAGCAGTTCAGCTAAGGGGAGCAGGTTCTTGAGTACACTCAGGGATCATTATCTGGCCCAGGTTATACAGGAGCCTACTAGAAATGAAGCTATCTTAGATTTACTCATTACAAATAATATTGATATTGTATCAAATGTTGAAATAGGGCAACCTTTGGGAAACAGTGATCACAACACAGTCTCATTTGAGATTGAATTAAAAAAACAAAATGTTAAGGGGCCAACAAATACTCTTAATTTTAAAAGGGCAGATTTTAACAGTCTAAGGGCAGCAATACAAAGTATAGACTGGGACAGAGAACTGATTGGTAAAAACACTGAACATAAATGGACAACATTTAAATCCTTACTAAATATACATACACATCGGCATATACCGTGTGGGAATAAAAGTAAAAGGAGTAAATCACAACCCATGTGGCTTAACAATGATTTAAAGATCAAGATATGGAGTAAAAAACAGGCATTTAAATTATACAAACAAGAGGGGACAGAGACTGCTTTACGGGAATACAAGGAAATCAACAAGGCTTGCAAAAGCGCGATTAGACTAGCTAAAATAGAAAATGAAAAATTAATTGCAAAAGAGAGTAAGACTAACCCTAAAATATTTTTTAAGTATATTAATGGGAAGAAGGCGAGGAAGGAAGCTATAGGAACATTACAATGTGAAACAGGCTGTCTGAAAATTGGTGACCAGGAAAAGGCAGATAAGCTAAATAGGTTCTTTTCTTCGGTATACACAAGGGAGGTACCAGTGGTTGGGACACTGCGACATAATGGGGCTACACTACCTTTGCCAAATAATTGGTTAACACAGGAAGTAATCCAAAAGAGGTTGGAAAAAATAAATGTTAATAAAGCCCCGTGTCCTGATGGAATACATCCAAAGGTACTAAGGGAACTGGGCTCTGTAATAGCCAAACAATTATATTTAATTTTTCAAGATTCACTCAACACAGGGTCTCTACCAGATGACTGGAGAAAAGCTGATGTGATACCTATATTTAAAAAGGGAGCAAGAGCAAATCCGGGGAATTATAGACCAGTGAGCCTCACTTCTGTAGTGGGGAAGCTTTTAGAAGGGTTAATAAGGGATAATATACAAGAATATGTCTATTTGAACAGGATTATAAGTAGTAGTCAACATGGGTTTATGAGGGATAGGTCATGTCAAACAAATCTAATTAGTTTCTATGAGGAGGTTAGTAGGAACCTGGATCAAGGCAACTCATGGATGTAGTCTTTTTGGATTTTGCAAAGGCTTTTGATACAGTGCCACATGGGAGACTATTGGGAAAACTAAGGGATACAGGAATTGCAGTAAATATCTGCTCATGGATTGAGAGCTGGCTAAAAGACAGGAAGCAAAGGGTTGTTGTAAATGGAACATACTCCGATTGGACTAATGTGGTAAGTGGGGTTCCTCAGGGTTCAGTATTAGGTCCTCTCCTTTTTAACATATTTATTAATGACTTAGAGGTAGGATTGGAGTGTGGGGTCTCCATTTTCGCTGATGACACAAAGTTGTGCAAGGTAATTAAATCAGAAAATGATGTGCTTTCCCTCCAAGGGGATTTACATAAAATTGAGGAATGGGCATCTAAATGGCAGATGAGATTTAATACGAATAAATGTAAGGTTATGCATCTGGGAAGGAAAAATAGCCATGCAATTTATAATCTTAATGGAGCAAATCTAGGTGTATCAGATATTGAAAGGGATTTGGGAGTGCTTGTGGACAACCACCTAGGTAACAGTGCTCAAAGCCAAGCAGCAGCTGCAAAGGCAAATAAAATATTAGCATGTATTAGGAAAGGAATAGAAGCCAGGGAAGCAAATACAATTCTGCCACTATACAAATCTCTAGTACGCCCTCATTTGGAATATGGAGTACAATTTTGGGCACCACTTCATAAAAAGTACATTTTAGAGCTGGAAAAGGTACAGAGAAGGGCAACCAAACTAATAAGGGGAATGGAGGGGCTAAGTTATGAAGAAACACTAACCAAACTAAACTTATTTTCTCTAGAAAAAAGGCGTCTAAGAGGAGATATGATTACCTTATATATATACATCCAGGGTCTGTATAAAGATTTGTCGGGGGAGCTTTTTGTGCCAAGAGGTTTTCAACTGACAAGAGGACATCCCTTGAGGTTAGAAGTAAAAAGATTCCACCTCAAAGAAAGAAAAGGGTTCTTCACAGTAAGGGTGGTTAATCTGTGGAATTCTCTACCAGAGGTGGTTGTGACAGCGGATTCGATAGATAACTTTAAAAGGGGACTAGATTTATTTCTAATTAAAAAGGGTATTCAGGGTTATCATGGATAATTAGAGAGACAGTAATGATCCAAATTTTTTACATTTCCCCTTTAGACAATTGGCTAAGTCGCACTTGTGTTTTTTTTTTTCTATTTGCCTTCCTCTGGACTAATTAATAATAATAAAATAAAAAAAAAAAATAAAAAAACATTAAATAATTGATTAATAAGTAATTAACAACTAATGAATTAATAGTTAATCCGCATATTGCAGATCAAAGGAGATCTTAAAAGGTTGAACTTGATGGACTGAAAGTCTTTTTTCAACCTTAAATACTATGTAACTATACTATGTAAATAGGTTATAACCATCTATATTAAAAGTCCAGTCATGAGATTCATCCCACCACGTTTCGGTAATGCCTATTAAATCCCATTTTTCTTTAATTGCTAATACTTCTAACTCTGCCATTTTTCCTGGCAAGCTTCTGGCATTAGCAAGAATACACCTTATGTTATGAGTCTGTAGTTCTGAAGTGCCTGCCACTGTAATTGAATTACTTAGTACTACCTCCCTATTGACTATACTACCCCTCCCCATCTCCTCCCCTATGAGTTGTTAATTCATCCCTTATAACCGCTACACTTTCTACCCCATTACTTATATCTAGTCCCTCTCCCCACCTACTAGTTTAAAAACTCTTCCAGCCTTTCTACCATCCCATCCCCTAGTATAAAAGCTCCCTCATTATTAAGGTGCAATCCATCCCTACTGTAGAGATTGTACCAAAGTGAGAAGTCAGCCCAGTGCTCTAAAAACCCAAACCCCTTCTTAGCGCACCACATCTTTAACCACGCATTAACCTCCCTAAGCTCCTTCTGCCTCCCTGGGCTAGCACGTGGCACTGGTAGTATCTCAGAAAATACTACCTTGGAGGTCCTTGCCTTCCGCTTATTACCTAGTTCTCTAAAATCATTCTTTAGGACACTCCATCTTCCAGTAACTTTGTCATTGGTACCAATATGTACCGAGACTGCGGGTTCATTTCCAGCCCCTCCCAATAATTTGTCTACTAAATCCACAACATGACGAAATATAGCCCAAACTGGACCTTAAATATCCACATTACACAAGGCTCGATCATATAGGCCCCAACCATACCTAAAAAAACTTAAAATACCAAGCAGGACTATATAGGCCCAAACCGGTCCTTAAAAACCCATTATACACCAAGTGAGACCATATAGGCCCCAAAGGGACCTGAAAAAAACCTTTAAAAAGCAAGCAGGACTATATAGGCCCCAAACTGACTTTATTAACCCCCATTACACCAAACAGGACCATATAGGCTTCAACAGGACCTTTAAAACCTTAAAATATCAAGCGGGACTATAAAGACCCCAAATGGACCATAAAAACCCACATTACACCAAGCGTGACTATATAGGCTCCAATGGGACCTTCTTAAATTGCATTACACCAAGCGGGAACATATAGGCCCCAGCTGTAGCTTCAAAACCTTAAAATACCAAGCGGGACTATATAGGCCCCATCCAGACCTTAAAAACCCACATTACACAAAGCGGGACCATATAGGCTGCAACCGGACCTTAAAAACCTTAAAATACCAAGTGGGACTATATAGGGCGAAATCGGACAATAAAAACCAACATTACACCAAGCGGGACCATATAGGCCCCAACCGCACCTTAAAACCTTAAAATACCAAGTGGGACTGTATATGCCCAAATCAGACCTTAAAAATCCACATTACACTAAGCGGGAGCATATAGGCCCCAACCACACCTTAAAAACTTCAAAAATACAAAACGGGACTATATAGGCCCCAACCGGACCTTATTTACCCACATTACACAGAAAGGGACCATATAGGCTTCAAATAAACCTTAACATACCAAGCTGGACTATATAGGCCCATGCAGACCTTAAAAACCCACATAACACCAAACGGGACCAAATATGCTTCAACCGGACCTTTAAAACCTTAAAATACCTGGACAATAAAAGCCCACTTTATACCAAACGGGACTATATAGGCTCCAACCGCACTTTATTAAACCACATTACATCAAGCGGGACCATATAGGCCCCAACAGCACCTTAAAAACCATAAAATGCCAAGCGGGACTATATAGGCCCAAATAGGACCTTAAAAAAACACATTACACCAAGCGGGACCATATAGGGCCCAACCAGACATTAAAAACCCTAAAATACCAATCTGAACTATATAGGCCATGCTGGTCTATATAGACCCAAACAGTACCTAAAAACCCACATTATACGGGACTATACAGGCCCCAACTGGACCTTAAAAACCAACATAACACCAAGAGGGACTATATAGGCCATAAGCAGGCCTTATAAAAACACATTATACCAAGCAGGACTATATAGGCCCTAACAGGACCTTAAAAAACTTAAAATACCAAGCGGGACTATATAAGCCCCAACCAGACCTTATTAATCCACATTACACCAAGCGGGACCATATAGGCCTTAAAACATTAAAATACCAAGCAGGACTATAAAGGTCAAAACCGTACCTAAAAAACCTAAAATACCAAGCAGGAATACATAGGCCCCAACCGGACCTTAAAATCCCACATTAAACCAAGCGGAACCATATGGGCCCCAACCGGACCTTTAAAACCTTAAAATGCCAAGCCGGACTATGTATTCCAAACAGACCTTACAAATCAACATTACATAGTTACATAGTTACATAGTATTTAAGGTTGAAAAAAGACTTTCAGTCCATCAAGTTCAACCTTTTAAGATCTCCTTTAATCTGCAATATGCGGATTAACTATTAATTCATTAGTTGTTAATTAATTATTAATCAATTATTTAATGTTTTTTTTTTTTGTTTTGTTTTTTTATTATTATTAATTAGTCCAGAGGAAGGCAAATAGAGGAAAAAAAAAAAAACAAGCGAGACTGAGCCAATTGTCTAAAGGGGAAATGTTAAAAATTTGGATCATTACTGTCTCTCTAATTATCCATGATAACCCTGAATACCCTTCTTAATTAGAAATAAATCTAGTCCCCTTTTAAAGTTATCTATCGAATCCGCTGACACCACCTCCTCTGGTAGAGAATTCCACAGATTAACCACCCTTACTGTGAAGAACCCTTTTCTTTCCTTGAGGTGGAATCTTTTTACTTCTAACCTCAAGGGATGTCCTCTTGTCAGTTGAAAACCTCTTGGCACAAAAAGCTCCCCCGACAAATCTTTATACTGACCCTGGATGTATTTATGTAAGGTAATCATATCTCCTCTTAGACACCTTTTTTCTAGAGAAAATACGTTTAATTTGGTTAGTCTTTCTTCATAACTTAGCCCCTCCATTCCCCTTATTAGTTTGGTTGCCCTTCTCTGTACCTTTTCCACCTCTAAAATGTCCTTTTTATGAAGTGGTGCCCAAAATTGTACTCCATATTCCAAATGAGGGCGTACTAGAGATTTGTATAGTGGCAGAATTATATTTGCTTCCCTGGCTTCTATACCCTTCTTAATACATGCTAATATTTTATTTGGCTTTGCAGCTGCTGCTTGGCTTTGAGCACTGTTACCTAGGTGGTTGTCCACAAGCACTCCCAAATCCCTTTCAATATCTGATACACCTAGATTTGCTCCATTAAGATTATAAATTGCATGGCTATTTTTCCTTCCCAGATGCATAACCTTACATTTATTCGTATTAAATCTCATCTGCCATTTAGATGCCCATTCCTCAATTTTATGTAAATCCCTTTGGAGGGAAAGCACATCATTATCTGATTTAAATACTTTGCACAACTTTGTGTCATCAGCAAAAATGGAGACCCCACACTCCAATCCTACCTCTAAGTCATTAATAAATATGTTAAAAAGGAGAGGACCTAATACTGAACCCTGAGGAATCCCACTTACCACATTAGTCCAATCGGAGTATGTTCCATTTACAACAACCCTTTGCTTCCTGTCTTTTAGCCAGCTCTCAATCCATGAGCAGATATTTACTGCAATTCCTGTATCCCTTAGTTTGCCCAATAGTCTCCCATGTGGCACTGTATCAAAAGCCTTTGCAAAATCCAAAAAGACTACATCCACTGAGTTGCCTTGATCCAGGTTCCTACTAACCTCCTCATAGAAAACTAATTAGATTTGTTTGACATGACCTATCCCTCATAAACCCATGTTGACTTATAATCCTGTTCAAATAGACATATTCTTGTATATTATCCCTTATTAACCCTTCTAAAAGCTTCCCCACTACAGAAGTGAGGCTCACTGGTCTATAATTCCCCGGATTTGCTCTTGCTCCCTTTTTAAATATAGGGATCACATCAGCTTTTCTCCAGTCATCTGGTAGAGACCCTGCGTTAAGTGAATCTTGAAAAATTAAATATAATATAAAATCTCCCATTATTACAACTTGCCCGTGCTTAGCTGCATTTCCAATCTGTAACAATAATTGTATTTCCTCACTTTCAGCTATATTTGGGGGTTTATAGCATACTCCTACTAATATTCTTTTGGAATTTGCTGCTCCGATATTTAACTCTACCCACAAACATTCAACTTTATCACTAGTTCCACCATAAATATCTTCTCTGACTATAGCCTTAAATTCAGGCTTAACATACAGACAAATCCCTCCTCCTCCTTTACCATTGCCTCTATCTTTCCTAAATAGGTTATAACCATCCAGATTAACAGTCCAGTCATGAGATTCATCCCACCACGTTTTGGTAATGCCTATTAAATCCTATTTTTCATTAATTGCTAATAATTCTAACTCTCCCATTTTTCCTGGCAAGCTTCTGGCATTAGCAAGCATACACCTTATGTTATGAGTCTGTAGTTCTGAAGTGCCTGCCACTGAACTTGAATTACTTAGTAGTACCTCCATATTGACTATACTACCCCTCCCCCATCTCCTCCCCTATGAGTTGTTAATTCATCCCTTATACCCTCTACACTTTCTACCCCATTACTTATATCTAGTCCCTCCCCCCCACCTACTAGTTTAAAAACTCCTCCAGCCTTTCTACCATCCTATCACCTAGTACAAAAGCTCCCTCATCATTAAGGTGCAATCCATCCCTACTGAAGAGATTGTACTGAAGTGAGAAGTCAGCCCAGTGCTCTAAAAACCCAAACCCCTCCTTAGTGCACCACATCTTTAGCCACGCATTAACCTCCCTAATCTCTATCTGCCTCCCTGGGCTAGCACGTGGCACTGGTAGTATCTCAGAAAATACTACCTTGGAGGTCCTTGCCTTCAGCTTATTACCTAGTTCTCTAAAATCATTCTTTAGGACACTCCATCTTCCACTAACTTTGTCATTGGTACCAATATGTACCAAGACCGCCGGTTCATTTCCAGCCCCTCCCAATAATTTGTCTACCCGATCCACAACATGACGAACCCGAGCACCCGGGAGACAGCAAACTGTTCGATTGCTGGGATGTGGGTGACAAATCACCCTGTCTACCTTCCTAATAATAGAGTCCCCTACAACCAAAACCTGTCTGTTCTGCCTATTCTGCCCTCCCTCTTCTCCAGTAGAGCTGTTCGCCCGGCTGTTAGAGGGAACAGCTCTATCTGGCATTGCTATTCCTGAATGGACATCGCCAACCGTTTCACTCAATCTGGCAAATCTGTTGTTGTTTGCCAACTCAGAACTGGCCTGCCTCCTCCTGTTCCCCCTGCTTCCCCTTGTAACTTTAACCCAGCTGCCTCCCTGGACATCCTCACTAGCCCCAGCTCCACCCTCCATGCTAGGCACAGCTAAACTGTGCTCAGTTAGCACCAACCCCCTTTCCAGTGGAGCAATATTACTAAGTGCTGCAATTCTCCTCTCCAGATCTCCAATTTGAGCTTCCAGAGAGGCAATTTGCTCACACCTCTCACAGAGGTATGGACCCTGGATCATCTCTTCCAGTATTGCATACATATGACAGGATGTACACTGAATAAGGTTGCCACTGGACTGACTCATAATTATTATTATTGTCTACGAAATTACAGTGGGAAAAATAAAGAATATAATATATTTTCCTCCTTTGCCCTATAAATCTGCCCTCCCTTTTCTTTGAAGGCCCTCCTTTTATTTAAACTCCTAGGCTTTTACTAGAATTGCACTTGATACTGAAAATGTTTGCAAGCTCACAAGTTCCCCTTCTCCGGTTTCTATTAATTTCTGCCTTCTCGCCTGGGAACAATTAGTGCACTCTGCAATTTATCAGCCTTTACTTGTAAGGTAAATCCACTTGTAAACAGGCCCCAAACCAGCTCACAAATCCTTTATCCTAGTTTAACAGTCAAGCCACACCCCTCGCACCTGGGCACAATTAGTGCACTCTGCAGTTTATCAGCCTTTACTTTTTAAGGTAAATTTACTAGTAAACATTACACCAAGCAGGACCATATAGGCCCCAACCGGATCTTAAAAATCCACATTACATCAAACAGGACCATATAGGCCCCAACCGGACCTTAAAAACCCACTTTACACCAAGCGGGACCATATAGGCTCCAACAGGACCTTTAAAATCTTAAAATACCAAGCGGACTATGAAGACCCCAACTGGACCATAAAAACCCACATTACACCAAGCGGGACTATCAAGGCTACAACTGGACCTTGACAAACCACATTACACCAAGCAGGACCATATAGGCCCCAGCCGCACCTTAAAAACCTTAAAATACCAAGCCGGACTATATAGGCCCCAAACGGACCTTATTAATCCACATTACACCGAGAGGGATCATATAGACCCCAACCGGACTTTAAAAACCTTAAAATACCAAGCGGGACTATATAGGCCCCATCCAGACCTTAAAAACCCACATTACACCAATCGAGACCATATAGGCTGCAACCAGACCTTAAAACCCTTAAAATACTAAGCTGAAAAAAATTTAAAATACCAAGCGAGACTATATAGGCCGAAATCGGACAATAAAAACCCACATTACACCAAGCGGGACCATATAGACCCCAACCAGACCTTAAAACCCCTAAAATATTAAGCTGAATTATATAGGCCCAAACCAGACATTAAAAACCCACTTTACACCAAGCGTGACCATATAGGCTCTAACTGGAACTTTAAAACCTTAAAATACCAAGCGGGACTATATAGGCCCCAACGGGACAATAAAAACCCACATTACACCTAGCGAGACCATATAGGCTGCAACCAGACCTTTAAAACCTTAAAATACCAAGCGGGACTATATAACCCCAACGGGACAAAAAAAATCAACATTACACAAAGCAGGACCATATAGGCTGCAACCGGACCTTAAAAATCCCCATTACACCAAACAGGACCATATAGGCTTCAACAGGACCTTTAAAAACTTAAAATATCAAGCTGGACAATAAAGACCCCATCCAGACCTTAAAAACCCACATTACACCAAGCGAGACCATATAGGCTGCAACCGGACCTGTAAAACCTTAAAATACCAAGCAGGACTATATAGGCCGAAATCGGACAATAAAAACCCACATTACACCAAGCAAGACCATATAGCAAGACCCCAACCGCACCGTAAAAACCTTAAAATACCAAGTGGGACTATATAGGCCCCAATCAGACCTTAAAAATCCACATTACACTGAGAGGGACCATGTAGGCTTCAAACAAAGCTTAACATACCAAGCGGGACTATATAGGCCAAAGCAGACCATAAAAACCCACATTACACCAAAAGGGACCAAATAGGCTTCGACCGGACCTTTAAAACCTTAAAATATAAAGCGGGACTATATAGGCCTCAACCGGACCATAAAAACCCACTTTATACCAAACGGGACTACAGTATATAGGCTCCAACCGGACCTTATTAAACCACATTACATCAAGCAGGACCATATAGGCCCCAACCCCACCTTAAAAACCTTAAAATGCCAAGCGGGGCTATATAGGCCCAAATAGCACCTTAAAAAGCCCCATTACACAAAGCAGGACCATAAAGGCCCCAACCAGACATTAAAAACCTTAAAGTACCAAGCGGAACTATATAGGCCCAAACCATTTACACCGAGAGGGACCATGTAGGCTTCAAACAAACCTTAACATAACAAGCCGGACTATATAGGCCAAAGCAGACCATAAAAACCCACATTACGCTAAACGGGACCAAATAGACTTTAACCAGACCTTTAAAACCTTAAAATATAAAGCGGGACTATATAGGCCACAACCGGACCATAAAAAACAATTTTATACCAAACGGGAATATAGAGGCTCCATCCGGACCTTATTAAACCACATTACATCAAGCAGGACCATATAGGCCCCAACCGCACCTTAAATACCTTAAAATGCCAAGCGGGACTATATAGGCCCAAATAGGAACTTAAAAAGCCACATTACACCAAGCGGGACCATAAAGGCCCCAAACAGACATTAAAAACCTTAAAATACCAAGCTGAACTATATAGGCCCAAACAAAACCTAAAAACCCATATTATACCATGCTGGTCTATATAGACCTAAACAGTACCTACAAACCCACATTATACCAAGCGGGATTATACAGGCCCCAACTGGACCTTAAAAACCAACATAACACCAAGCAGGACAATATAGGCCATGGCCATAAGTAGGCCTTATAAAAACACATTACACCAAGTAGGACTATATAGGCCCCAACAGGACCTTAAAAATCTTAAAATACCAAGCGGGACTATATAGGCCCCAACCAGACCTTATTAACCCACATTAAACCAAGTGGCCCCAACCGGACGTTAAAAACCTTAAAAACGTACCTAAAAAAAACCTTAAAATACCAAGCGGGACTATATAAGCCCCAACCATACTTTATTAATCCACATTATTTCAAGCGGGACCATATAGGCCCCAACCGGACCTTTAAAACTTCAAATACCAAGCGGGACTATAAAAGTCAAAACTGTACCTAAAAAAACTAAAATACCAAGCAGGAATATATAGGCCCCAACCGGACCTTAAAAACCTTAAAATGCCAAGCGGGACTATATAGCCCTTACAGACCTATACAGACCTTAAAAATCAACATTACACCAAGCAGGACCATATAGGCCCCAACCGGATCTTAAAAATCCACATTACATCAAACAGGACTATATAGGCCCCAATCGGACCTTAAAACCCCACTTTACACCAAGCGGGACCATATAGGCTCCAACAGGACCTTTAAAACCTTAAAATACCAAGCCGGACTGTAAAGACCCCAACTGGACCATAAAAACCCACATTACACCAAGCAGGACTATAAAGGCTCCAAATGGACCTTATTAAAACACATTACACCAAGCAGTACCATATAGGCCCCAGCCGCAACTTAAAAACCTTAAAATGCCAAGCAGGATTATATAGGCCGCAACCTGACCTTATTAATCCACATTACACAGAGAGGGATCATATAGGCCCCAACCGGACCTTAAAACCTTAAAATACCAAGCGGGACAATATAGGCCCCATCCAGACCTTAAAAACCCACATTACACCAAGCAAGACCATACAGGCTGCAACCGGACCTGTAAACCTTAAAATACCAAGCGGGACTATATAGGCCGAAATCGGACAATAAAAACCCACATGACACCAAGCGGGACCATATAGGCCCCAACCAGACCTTAAAAACCTTAAAATACCAAGCTGAACTATATAGGCCCAACCAGACCTTATAAACCCACATTACACCAAACGGGACCGTATAGGCCCCAACCGGACGTTAAAAACCTTAAAATACCAAGCAGGACGGTATAGGCCCAAACTGTACCTAAAAAAACGTAAAATACCAAGCGGGACGATATAAGCCCCAACCATACCTTATTAATCAACACTACACCAAGCAGGACCATATAGGCCCCAACTGGACCTTAAAAACCCACTTTACACCAAGCGGGACCATATATGCTCCAACCGGAACTTTAAAACCTTAAAATACCAAGCGGGACTATATAGGCCCCAACGGGACAATAAAAAACCACATTACACCAAGCAGGACCATATAGGCCCCAGGTGGACCTTACAAACCCCACATTACACAGAGCGGGACCATATAGGCTGCAACCGGACCTGTAAAACCTTAAAATAACAAGCGGGACTATATAGGCCAAAATCGGACAATAAAAACTCACATTACACCAAGCGGGACCATATAGGCCCCAGCCAGACCTTAAAAACCTTAAAATACCAAGCTGAACTATATAGGCCCAAACCAGACCTTATTAACCCACATTACACCAAGAAGAAGACCGTATAGGCCCCAACCGGACCTTTAAAACCTTAAAATACCAAGCTGAACTATATAGGCCCAAACCAGACCTTATTAACCACATTACACCAAGCGGGACCGTATAGGCCCCAACAGGACCTTTAAAACCTTAAAATACCAAGCAGGACTATATAGCCTCAAACTAGACTTTAAAATTAAACATTACACAAAGCAGGACCATATAGGCCCCAACCGGACCTTAAAAACCCACTTTACACCAAGCGGGAGCATATAGGCTCCAACCGGAACTTTAAAACCTTAAAATACCAAGCAGGACTATAAAGCCTCAAACTAGACTTTAAAATTAAACATTACACAAAGCAGGACCATATAGGCCCCAACCGGACCTTAAAAACCCACTTTACACCAAGCGGGAGCATATAGGCTCCAACCGGAACTTTAAAACCTTAAAATACCAAGCAGGACTATAAAGACCCCCCAACTGCACCATAAAAACCCCCATTACACCAAGCGGGACTATATAGGATCCATAAAGACCATATTAAACCACATTACACCAAGCGGCACCATAAAGGCCCCAGCCGTACCTTAAAAGCCTTAATATACCAAGCTGAACTATATAGGCCCAAACCAGACCTTATTAACCCACATTACACCAAGAGGGACCGTATAGGCCCCAACCAGGCGTTAAAAACCTTAAAATACCAAACAGGACTATATAGGCCCAAACTGTACATAAAAAAAAACCTAAAATACCAAGCGGGACTATATAAGCCCCAACCAAACCTTATTAATCCACATTACATCAAGCAGTACCATATAGGCGCCAATCGGACCTTAAAAACACACTTTACACCAACCAGGACCATATAGGCCCCCAACTGGAAATTTAAAACCTTAAAATATCAAGCGGGACTATATAGGTCAAAACCGTACCTAAAAAAAACTTAAAATACCAGGTGGGACTATATAGGCCCAAACTGGACCATAAAACCCCATATTACACCAAGCTCGACCATATAGGCCTCATCCGGACCTAAAAATACCAAGCAGGAATATATAGGCCCCCAACAAGACCTTTTTAACCCACATTACACAGAGCAGAACCATATAAACCCCAACCGGACCTTAAAAATCTTAAAATACCATGCAGGATTATAGAGGCCCCAACCGGACTTTAAAAACCCACCTTACACCAAGCTGGACCATATAGGCATCAACCGAACTTTTAAAACCTTAAAATACCAAGTGGGACTATAAAGGCCATAACCGTACCTAAAAAAACTTAAAATACCAAGCAGGACTATATAGGCCCAAACCGGACCTTAAAAACCCATATTACACCAAGCGGGACCATATAGGCTCCAACCGGACCTTAAAAACCTCAAAATACCAAGCAGGACTATATAGGCCCAAACTGGACCTTAAAACCCCATACTACACCAAGCTGGACCATATAGGCCCCAACGGACCTTAACATACCAAGCAGGACTATATAGGCCCCAACAAGACCTTATTAACCCACATTACACAGAGCAGGACCATATAGGCCCCAACCGGACCTTTAAAACCTTAAAATACCAAGTGGGCCTATATAGCCCAAAAACAGACCTTAAAAATCAACATTACACCAAGCAGGACCATTTAGGCCCCAACCGGACCTTAAAAATCCACTTTACACCAAACAGGACCATATAGGCTTCAACAGGACCTTCAAAACCTTAAAATACCAAGCGGGACTATAAAGACCCCAACTGGACCATAAAAACCCACATTACACCAAGCGGGACCATATAGGCCCCAACCGGACCTTAAAAACCTTAAAATACCAAGCGGGACTATATAGGCCCCATCCAGACCTTAAAAACCCACATTACACCAAGCTAGACCATATAGGCTGCAACCGGACCTGTAAAACCTTAAAATACCAAGCACGACTATATAGACCGAAATCGGACAATAAAAACCAACATTACACCAATCTGGACCATATACGCCCCAACCGGACCTTAAAAACCTCAAAATACCAAGCGGAACAATATAGGCCATATCCGTGCCTAAGAAAACTAAAAATACAAAGCAGGACTATATAGGCCCAAACTGGACCTTAAAAATCCATACTACACCAAGCTGGACCAGACCTTAACATACCAAGCGGGACTATATAGGCCCCAACCGGACCTTATTAACCCACATTACACCGAGAGGGACCATGGAGGATTCAAACAAACCTTAACATTACAAACAGGACTATATAGGCCAAAGCAGATGTTAGAAAACCCACATTACACCAAACGGAACCAAATAGGCCCCAACCGGACCATAAAAACCTACTTTTTACCAAACGGGACTATATAGGCTCCAACCGGACCTTTGAAACCTTAAAATATAAAGCGGAACTATATAGGCCTCAACTGGACCATAAAAACCCACTTTACATCAAATGAGACTATATAGGCTCCAACCGGACCTTATTAAACCACATTACATCAAGCAGGACCATATAGGCCCCAACCGCACCGTAAAAACCTTAAAATGCCAAGCAGGACTATATAGGCCCAAATAGGAACTTAAAAAGCCACATTACACCAAGCGGGACCATAAAGGCCACAACCAGACATTAAAAACCTTAAAATACCAAGCGAAACTATATAGGCCCAAACAAAACCTAAAATCCCACCTTATTACATGCTGGTCTATATAGACCCAAACAGTACCTATAAACCCACATTATACCATGCGGGACTATATAGACCCCAACTGGACCTTAATAACCCACATAACACTAAGCGGGACTATATAGGCCATAAGTGGACCTTATAAAAACACATTAACCCAAGCAAGACTATATAGGCCCCAACCGGACCTTAAAAACCTTAAAATACCAAGCGGGACTATATAGGCCCCAACCAGACCTTATTAACCCACATTACACCAAGCGGGACCAAGTAGCCCCCAACCAGACCTTAAAAACCTTAAAATACCAAGCTGAACTATATAGGGCCAAACCAGACCTTATTAACCCATATTAAACAAAGTGGTCCCAACCGGACGTTAAAAACCTTAAACCGTAACTAAAAAAAACTTAAAATACCAAGCAGGACTATATAAGCCCCAACCATACCTTATTAATCCACACTACACCAAGCAAGACCATATAGGCCCCAACTGGACCTTAAAAAACCACTTTACACCAAGCGGGACCATATATGCTCCAACCGGAACTTTAAAACCTTAAAATACCAAGCGGGACAATATAGGCCATAACCGTGCCTAAGAAAACTAAAAATACCAAGCAGGACTATATAGGCCCAAACTGGACCTTAAAACCCCATACTACACCAAGCTGGACCATATAGGCCCCAACGGACCTTAACATACCAAGCAGGACTATATAGGCCCCAACAAGACCTTATTAACCCACATTACACAGAGCAGGACCATATAGGCCCCAACCGGACCTTTAAAACCTTAAAATACCAAGTGGGCCTATATAGCCCAAAAACAGACCTTAAAAATCAACATTACACCAAGCAGGACCATTTAGGCCCCAACCGGACCTTAAAAATCCACTTTACACCAAACAGGGCCATATAGGCTTCAACAGGACCTTCAAAACCTTAAAATACCAAGCGGGACTATAAAGACCCCAACTGGACCATAAAAACCCACATTACACCAAGCGGGACCATATAGGCCCCAACCGGACCTTAAAAACCTTAAAATACCAAGCGGGACTATATAGGCCCCATCCAGACCTTAAAAACCCACATTACACCAAGCTAGACCATATAGGCTGCAACCGGACCTGTAAAACCTTAAAATATCAAGCACGACTATATAGACCGAAATCGGACAATAAAAACCAACATTACACCAATCTGGACCATATACGCCCTAACCGGACCTTAAAAACCTCAAAATACCAAGCGGAACAATATAGGCCATAACCGTGCCTAAGAAAACTAAAAATACCAAGCAGGACTATATAGGCCCAAACTGGACCTTAAAAATCCATACTACACCAAGCTGGACCATATAGGCCCCAACGGACCTTAACATACCAAGCAGGACTATATAGGCCCCAACAAGACCTTATTAACCCACATTACACTGAGCAGGACCATATAGGCCCCATCCGGACCTTAAAAACCTTAAAATACCAAGCTGGACTATATAGCCCAAACTTCACCTTAAAAATCCACATTACCCCGAGCAGTACCATATAGTCCCTAACCGAACCTTAAAAATCCACATTACACCAAGCGGGACCATATAGGCCCAAATTGGACCTTAAAAATCCACATCACACCAAGCGGGACCATATAAGCAACAACCAGACCTTAAAAACCTTAAAATACCAAGCTGAACTATATTGGCCCAAACAAAACCTAAAAAACCACATTATACCATGAAGTCTATAAAGGCCCAAAACATGCCTAAAAGCCCACATTATATCATGCAAGTCTACACAAGCCCAAAAAGTACCTAAAAACCCACATTATACCGTGCTGGTCTACATAGACCCAAACAGTACCTAAAACCCCACATTACACCAAGCGGGACTATATAGGCCCCAACTGGACCTTAATAACCCACATAACACTAAGCGGGACTATATAGGCCATAAGTGGACCTTATAAAAACACATTACACCAAGCAAGACTATATAGGCCCCAACCGGACCTTAAAAACCTTAAAATACCAAGCGGGACTATATAGGCCCCAACCAGACCTTATTAACCCACATTACACCAAGCGGGACCAAGTAGCCCCCAACTAGACCTTAAAAACCTTAAAATACCAAGCTGAACTATATAGGGCCAAACGAGACCTTATTACCCCGTATTAAACCAAGTGGTCCCAACCGGACGTTAAAAACCTTAAACCGTACCTAAAAAAAACTTAAAATACCAAGCGGGACTATATAAGCCCCAACCATACCTTATTAATCCACACTACACCAAGCAGGACCATATAGGCCCCAACTGGACCTTAAAAACCCACTTTACACCAAGGGGGACCATATATGCTCCAACCGGAACTTTAAAACCTTAAAATACCAAGCAGGACTATATAGGCCCCAACGGGACAATAAAAACCCACATTACACCAAGCAGGACCATATAGGCCCCAGCTGGACCTTACAAACCCCACATTACACACAGCGGGACCATATAGGCTGCAACCGGACCTGTAAAACCTTAAAATACCAAGCGGGACTATATAGGCCGAAATCGGAAAATAAAAACTCACATTACACCAAGCGGGACCATATAGGCCCCAGCCAGACCTTAAAAACCTTAAAATACCAAGCTGAACTATATAGGCCCAAACCAGACCTTATTAACCCACATTACACCAAGAAGAAGACTGTATAGGCCCCAACCGGACCTTTAAAACCTTAAAATACCAAGCTGAACTATATAGGCCCAAACCAGACCTTATTAACCACATTACACCAAGCAGGACCGTATAGGCCCCAAAAGGACCTTTAAAACCTTAAAATACCGAGCAGGACTATATAGCCACCAACCAGACTTTAAAAATAAACATTACACAAAGCAGGACCATATAGGCCCCAACCGGACCTTAAAAAACCACTTTACACCAAGCGGGAGCATATAGGCTCCAACCGGAACTTTAAAACCTTAAAATACCAAGCAGGACTATAAAGACCCCCCACCTGGACCATAAAAAACCCCATTACACCAAGCGGGACTATAAAGGCTCCAAAAGGACCTTATTAAACCACATTACATCAAGCGGCACCATATAGGCCCCAGCCGTACCCTAAAAGCCTTAATATACCAAGCTGAACTATATAGGCCCAAACCAGACCTTATTAACCCACATAACACCAAGAGGGACCGTATAGGCCCCAACCAGACATAAAAAACCTTAAAATACCAAACAGGACTATATAGGCCCAAACTGTACATAAAAAAAAAACTAAAATATCAAGCGGGACTATATAAGCCCCAACCAAACCTTATTAATCCACATTACATCAAGCAGTACCATATAGGCGCCAATCGGACCTTAAAAACACACTTTACACCAACCAGGACCATATAGGCCCCAACTGGAAATTTAAAACCTTAAAATACCAGCAGGACTATATAGGTCAAAACCGTACCTAAAAAAAACTTAAAATACCAGGCGGGACTATATAGGCCCCAACTGGACCATAAAAACCCATATTACACCAAGCTCGACCATATAGGCCCCATCCAGAACTTTAAAACCTTAAAATACCTAGCGGACCATATAGTTCAAAACCGTACCTAAAAAAACTTTAAATACCAGGCGGGACTATATAGGCCCCAACCATACCTTATTAATCCACATTACTCCAAGCGGGACCATATAAGCCCCAACTGGATAATAAAAACCCACATTACAGCAAGCAGGACCATATAGGCCCCAACCGGACCTTTAAAACCTTAAAATACCTAGCGGACCATATAGTTCAAAACCGTACCTAAAAAAACTTTAAATACCAGGCGGGACTATATAGGCCCCAACCATACCTTATTAATCCACATTACTCCAAGCAGGACCATATAAGCCCCAACTGGATAATAAAAACCCACATTACAGCAAGCAGGACCATATAGGCCACAACCGGACCTTTAAAACCTTAAAATACCAAGCAGGCTATATAGGTCAAAACCGTACTTAAAAAAACTTAAAATACCAAGCAGGAATATATAGGCCCCAACCCAACCTTAAAACCCCACGTTACACCAAGCGTGACCATATAGGCCACATCCGGACCTTAAAAAACTTAAAATACCAAGCTGGACTATATAGCCCAAACTGGACCTTAAAAATCCACATTACCCCGAGCAGTACCATATAGTCCCTAACTGGACCTTAACAATCCACATTACACCAAGCAGGACCATATAGGCCCCAACAGGACCTTAATAAACCACATTACACCAAGCGGGACCATATAGGCCCAACCACACCTTAAAAACCTTAAAATGCCAAGCAGGACAATATAGGCCCAAATTGGACCTTAAAAATCCACATTACACCAAGCGGGACCATATAAGCAACAATCAGACCTTAAAAACCTTAAAATACCAAGCTGAACTATATTGGCCCAAACAAAACCTAAAAAACCACATTATACCATGAAGTCTATAAAGGCCCAAAACATGCCTAAAAACCCACATTATATCATGCAAGTCTACACAAGCCCAAAAAGTACCTAAAAACCCACATTATACCGTGCTGGTCTACATAGACCCAAACAGTACCTAAAACCCCACATTACACCAAGCGGGACTATATAGGCCCCAACTGGACCTTAATAACCCACATAACACCAAGCGGGACTATATAGGCCATAAGTGGACCTAATAAAAACACATTACACCAAGCAAGACTATATAGGCCCCAATCGGACCTTAAAAACCTTAAAATACCAAGCGGGACTTTATAGGCCCCAACCAGACCTTATTAACCCACATTACACCAAGCGGGACCAAGTAGCCCCCAACCAGACCTTAAAAAACTTAAAATACCAAGCTGAACTATATAGGGCCAAACCAGACCTTATTAACCCACATTAAACCAAGTGGTCCCAACCGGACGTTAAAAACCTTAAACCGTACCTAAAAAAAAACTTAAAATACCAAGCGGGACTATATAAGCCCCAACCATACCTTATTAATCCACATTACTCCAAGCGGGACCATATAGGCCCCAACCGGATAATAAAAACCCACATTACACCAAGCAGGACCATATAGGCCCCAACCGGACCTTTACAACCTTAAAATACCAAGCTGAACTATAAATGTCAAAACAGTACCTAAAAAACCTTAAAATACCAAGCAGGAATATAAAGGCCCCAACAGGACCTTAAAAACCCACGTTAAACCAAGCGGGTCCATGTAGGCCCACCGGACCTTTAAAACCTTAAATTACCAAGCGGGACTATATAGCCCAAACTGGACCTTAAAAATCCACATTACACCAAGCAGGACCATATAGGCTTTAACCGGACCTTTAAAACCTTAAAATACCAAGCGGGACTTTATAGGCCCCAACCAGACCTTATTAACCCACATTACACCAAGTGGGACCAAGTAGCCCCCAACCAGACCTTAAAAACCTTAAAATACCAAGCTGAACTATATAGGGCCAAACCAGACCTTATTAACCCACATTAAACCAAGTGGTCCCAACCGGACGTTAAAAACCTTAAACCGTACCTAAAAAAAAACTTAAAATACCAAGCGGGACTATATAAGCCCCAACCATACCTTATTAATCCACATTACTCCAAGCGGGACCATATAGGCCCCAACCGGATAATAAAAACCTCAAAATACCAAGCAGGACTATATAGGCCCAAACTGGACCTTAAAACCCCATACTACACCAAGCTGGACCATATAGGCCCCAACGGACCTTTACAACCTTAAAATACCAAGCTGAACTATAAATGTCAAAACAGTACCTAAAAAACCTTAAAATACCAAGCAGGAATATAAAGGCCCCAACAGGACCTTAAAAACCCACGTTAAACCAAGCGGGTCCATGTAGGCCCACCGGACCTTTAAAACCTTAAATTACCAAGCGGGACTATATAGCCCAAACTGGACCTTAAAAATCCACATTACACCAAGCAGGACCATATAGGCTTTAACCGGACCTTTAAAACCTTAAAATACCAAGCGGGACTTTATAGGCCCCAACCAGACCTTATTAACCCACATTACACCAAGCGGGACCAAGTAGCCCCCAACCAGACCTTAAAAACCTTAAAATACCAAGCTGAACTATATAGGGCCAAACCAGACCTTATTAACCCACATTAAACCAAGTGGTCCCAACCAGACGTTAAAAACCTTAAACCGTACCTAAAAAAAAACTTAAAATACCAAGCGGGACTATATAAGCCCCAACCATACCTTATTAATCCACATTACACCAAGCGGGACCATATAGGCCCCAACCGGATAATAAAAACCCACATTACACCAAGCAGGACCATATAGGCCCCAACCGGACCTTTACAACCTTAAAATACTTAAAATACCAAGCTGAACTATAAATGTCAAAACAGTACCTAAAAAACCTTAAAATACCAAGCAGGAATATAAAGGCCCCAACAGGACCTTAAAAACCCACGTTAAACCAAGCGGGTCCATGTAGGCCCACCGGACCTTTAAAACCTTAAATTACCAAGCGGGACTATATAGCCCAAACTGGACCTTAAAAATCCACATTACACCAAGCAGGACCATATAGGCTTTAACCGGACCTTTAAAAACTTAAAATACCAAGTGGGACTATAAAGACCCCAACTGGACCATAAAAATCCACATTACACCAAGCAGGACTATATAGGCTCCAATCGGACCTTATTAAACCACATTACACCAAGAGGGACCATATAGGTCCCACCCGCAACTTAAAAACCTTAAAATACCATTCAGGACCATATAGGTCCCAACCGGAATTTAAAAACCCACATTACACCAAGCGGGACCATATAGGCCCCACCCGCAACTTAAAAACCCATTTTACACCAAGCGGGACTATATAGGCTCAAACCGGACCTTATTAACCCACATTAGACCAAGCGGGACCATATAGGCCCCAACCTACCTTAAAAACAAACATTACACCATATAGGCCCTAACCGGACCTTGAAAACCTTAACATACCAAGAGGGACTATATAGGCTCCAATTAGACCTTATTAAACCACATTACACCAAGCGTGACATGCACTCCTAGTGCCACATGCCAGTTGCCTTTGGCAGCCTCCAGCAAGCAGGTCCTGTAAATACCCATCCGTAATTAGGTGTCTGTGTTCATAACGTTCTCTTCATTGTGAAATTATGTTCCCCATTTTTATTTTATTGCAGCATTTTTCTTTCATTTACATAAATAAAATATTCCATGTTTAACCTTTTGTATAGCAATAGTGTCAGGCACCTTTTTTTAATAATTGTTCTGTAAAGTAGTCCAGACAACTCTGCTCTGTGGGAAACAGACAACAAGACACAGGTGGGGAGTATTTACAGGATACACGGAGCATTAGGGCATGCACAGGAAGTGGGTCCGGGCAGGGGTCAGTGCTTGGGGAAATCATCACCTGGGGAGGAACAAGATATTAGTATTGTGTGAGGACTTGTTCTGTATATGTGGGGGGTGTTTTGTATTGTTAATCCACTTGGAGGCTCAAAGTAGTACTGCAGTCTGATATTTATTATGCTAGTTGAAAGAACCGGCAAAAAAATAATAACCATTACATTTAATACCTAACCGGACCTTAAAAACCTTAAAATACCAAGAGAGACTATATAGGTCCCAACCGACCTTAACCGCTTAAGCGGTAATCCAGAGCGTGGCTTGGGGTTAATTTACTGTTTCTAAATCAGTAACCCCGAGCCACGCTCGGGGTTACTGCAGGGGGCCCAGTGCTGCCAAAATTTCCTGCGCCCCCTTATCACACCATTCCTACTCCTCAATCCTCCTCCTCCTACCCCCGTTATCATCCTCCTCCCCCCTGATCATCTTCCTCCTCCCCCCCTAATCATCCTCCTCCTTCCCCCTCTCAAGTCCCTATCCCCCCTCTCTCCTTAATTGTTATTGGGATCAGATGAGCTCCCTGCTCATCTCTCCCCACGCAGCATGTCTTCGGCATTGAAGTGACCGGAATATGCTAATGATGTGACGCGCTTGTGATGTCACGTCATTAGCATATGCCAGTCACTTCACTGCCGGAAAACATGCTGCGGAGGGACAGATGAGCAGGGAGCTCTTCTGATCCCAATAACAAGTAAGGAGAGGGGGGGGGGAGGGGGAAGTTAGGAGGAGGTTAAGGGGAAGGAGGAGGATGATGGGGAGGAGGAGGAAGAGGAGGATAAGGGGGTGCAAGGGAGGATGATAAAAGGGGGGAGGAGGGGGAGGTGGAAATGGAGGTGATTGGAGAGGGGGAAAGTGAGGAGGAGGATAGGGAGGAGGAGGGAAAGGGAAAAGGGAGGAGGATAAGGGGGAAGGGTGAAAGGGAGGAGGATAAGGGGCAAAGGGCGGTATGATTATGTCACTATTTTTTTATGTACTGCTTTAACATTCTAAATACTGACATAATCATACCGCCAGGAAGGTAAAAAATACACATTACACAAAGCGGGACCATATAGGCCCCAACCGGACCTTGAAAACCTTTCAATACCAAGAGGGATCAAATAGGCCACAACCGGACCTTGAAAACCTTTAAATACCAAGCGGGACCATATAGGCTCCAACCAGACATTATTAACCCACATTACACTGAGCGTGACATACAATATGCTCCTAGTGACACATGCCAGTTTCACATGGCACACTGTCCAGCCCCTTACCTTAGTCTTGGCGGCCTCCAGTAAGCAGGTCCAGTAAATATGAGATGGGGCAGATGGGATGCAGGCTGGAGTGCAGAGCGTCATCAGAGCGCAGTTCTTGGCGCCCTGATGGCGGCGCTCTGTTCTCCAGCACGCAAAAGACGTGCCACCAATGTTTATAGTATGTAGATGGTATGAGTTTGGAGTGGAGGACAGTGGCAGTTTTAGAGACTATGTCCTGTAGTTTCAGTACTCTTTATTACAGATCTAGAAGATGTAACGGACAAAAAGTTTTGCAGTCTTAAAAATTTTAAAACAACCTTTAGTTTAATTGAATTATTATTAATATTATTGTCTTTATTTATATCCCGCCAACATATTCCGTCGCGCTGTTCAGGGGTTTAGTACATGGCAAAAAACAAACTTAACACCTTCTAAAGAATGGAGGGCCCTGTTTTTGAGCATACAGTATATTCAATTATATGCAGATGTGGCCCATAACAGCCTTGTCATATAAAGACTATCTAAAATGGTGCCTTTTTCAAGGTTTCTCAGGCCCATGGCTGGATTTTTCACTAGGCCAAGTAGTCAGTTTTAAGGGGCGCCTCCCTGTGAAGGGCACCACATTTAACACCTCAAAATGTTCCTTGGCATAAAAAAGGAAACATTGCAGTTCACGGACCTGCCACTGGGGGGACGAAAGTCTGGAACTAAAGAGTTGCAAGAGGGAAGAAAGCTGCTGTGCCTAGGGACGCTGGAGATGTAACTTTGGCCCTGATATCAGTCTGCAAGATTCTCACCTACTTCAAAAGAAGCATTTAGGGGAGTATTAGCAGTTAGGTGAGTTTTAGAAGACAACTATGCAGCTGGCCAGGACTGTATACATTAACTAAATAGGTAATACATGTTTTTATTTTTTTGCCCGTTCTTTCAACTAGCATAATAAATATTAGACTGCAGTACTACTTTGAGCATGTGCATTAACAATACAAAATATCTCATGTACATACCACGCACACCCCACATATACAGAACAAGTCCTCACACAATACTAATATCTTGTTCCTCCCCAGGTGGTGATTTCTCTGACCCCTGCCCGGACCCACTTCCTGTACATGCCCTAATGCTCAGTGTATGCTGTAAATACTCCCCACTTGTGCCTTATTGTCTGTTTCCCACAGAGCAGAGCTGCCTGGACTATTTTACAGAGCAATTATTAATAAAAACGTTTTAGCAGACAATCTGGTTTCTTTGATTGTTAAATAACTACTATCACTATTTTCAAGGTGCCTGACACCGCTATTGCTATACAAAAGGTTAAACATAAAAATACTTTATTTATGTTAATGAAAGAAAAATGCTGCAAATAAAATAAAAATGGGGAACATAATTTCACAATGGGGAGGACATTATGAACACAAACAGACTCCTAATTACTGGTGGGTATAAACATTACCTACATCCAAAGACTAATCTCCATATGCCCAAGAACACACAAAATAACTGATAGATGCAGAGAGAGAAGCCTGTGATCGTCAGTAGATCCTCCTGACTGGAAGGCTCTACTAATTAGATGCCCCAAAGCTGGCTAAATATACTGCAATATCAACAAAAAGCCTATCTTAGAATGGGGCAAGGAAACCAAAGTTCGTAGAAACCCAAGTTGGTGTGCTCTTAGCACAAAATCCCATTTATCCCCCAATAGCAAACTGGGCCCTTTGTGGTCAAAACTAAATGTTAAAAACAATTTGACAATCAACTGGGATGAACAGAAACAAATAGCTAAAACATGCACATGTCTGATTCAATGCACTGCAGGCCATAAACTACACCCAATGTTAAAGCTTCTAGATAATGGGGAGCCCCAAATGAGGAAGCCTCAAAGTTACATATTCAATAGCTAAGGTACTTAACGGGATCAAAAAAGGCATCCCAAAAGTATTGAGCTTGCAGCATTGTCAAAGGCAAAAATGTTATTAAAAGCTCTGTTCAGCATTAAGAGGGTTTACATAGCCCGCATACATTAACATGAATTACGTCAGCATCTTTTGATTGGCTGAAAAGGGAGAAGGAGGTCAAGAGGTCTAATTCACATTGGTTCAAACCAGAAGGCTGTTTCTTACAGTCAATTGTGGCCCAATCCCAAGAATGTGGAAATAAACCATGCTGCTATTTAATGCCGCTATGTATTGTGCTAATCAGGGACAAAAAGTGGTAGACTGCTTGTACTGAATGGTTTACAGTACCTTGCAAAAGTATTCACCCCCCTTGGCATTTTTTAGTGTTTTGTTGCCTCACAAGCCGGAATTAACATGGATTGTTTAAAGTTTTGCATCATTTAATTTACAGAACATGCCCACAACTTTGAAGATGTTTTTTTAATTTTTTTATTGTGAAGCAAACAACAAATAGGACAAAATAACAGAAAAAAAGTCAATGTGCATGTGACGAAGTGCCCTTCGCCACTTTGTCTTGGAGAGGACTTATTGCCAGCCTCCTGCCCTGCGACTATGGCCCTGGGACATATTGCCCTTTAAAAACAGTATTCGGCCATACCAGAGTGTATGTCACTCATTCTGGCCCTTTAAATACAGGGGGGTCATTCGGTACTTGCCCTGTGTGAGAGGTGATACCCCAGATAGCTATGCCATGGAGCCCATTCATGTAATGAAAGACTATGAGAAAGACTTTGGTTCCATGGCCATTGGACTGTATGTATGTGGTCTGAGCGCCATTCAGTAATAATGTGTGCTCAGACCTAAGCTATCTGCAGATATGTTCTGGGTTATAATATGTTGTGGTTATATCTGTAAAAATATTGTATTGTGTGGTATGCAGTCAAATATCGTTGGTCTCATACACTTGGTCAGGAGTTGCCCATCTGCCTCTTAATAGTATGCTAAAACACACAAGAGATGGCCTGGTGTTTCCCCATACTCCCAGCAGGGGAGTAAGTGAGCCTAGGGATGTTACTCTCTCGACCGCCAGAGGTAGAATGAGCAGTTAGCCATGCCTAGTGGGTGGCTCCTGGGGGAGGGGACTCCTGGCTCCCACGCCTTAACCCTGTCTGATTGACCAGAGGTAAATAGGGGTTGACCAAAGGAAGTCACTGCCCCTACTGTGTATGTGAAGTGTTTAAAAATGTGTGTTGTTTCAATAAAGGTAGTTCTACTTGACCCTTCAAAACATAGCCTTGTCTCGTTCTTGGAGGGAATTGCTATATCACACTGGGGATTGCTATGCGCTGCATACTCCCTTGAGCTTTAACTACTGAACTCTTGTTCCTGATGTACTCTCCTTGGTTTTTGCAAGTGGATTTACCTTAAAGAGTAAAGGCTGAGAAACTGCAGAGTGCACTAATTGTGCCCAGGTGAGAGGGGTGTGGCTTGACTGTTAAACTTGTATAAAAGGTTTGTGAGCTGGTTTGGGGTCTGTTTACAAGTGGATTTACCTTAAAAAGTAAAGGCTGAGAAACTGCAGAGTGCACTAATTGTGCCCAGGTGAGAGGGGTGTGGCTTGACTTTTAAACTTGTATAAAAGGTTTGTGAGCTGGTTTGGGGTCTGTTTACAAGTGGATTTACCTTAAAAAGTAAAGGCTAATAAACTGCAGAGTGCACTAATTGTGCCCAGGTGAGAGGGGTGTGGCTTGACTGTTAAACTTGTATAAAAGGTTTGTGAGCTGGTTTGGGGCCTGTTTACAAGTGGATTTACCTTAAAAAGTAAAGGCTAATAAACTGCAGAGTGCACTAATTGTGCCCAGGTGAGAGGGGTGTGGCTTGACTGTTAAACTTGTATAAAAGGTTTGTGAGCTGGTTTGGGGCCTGTTTACAAGTGGATTTACCTTACAAGTAAAGGCTGATAAATTGCAGAGTGCACTAATTGTGCCCAGGCGAGAAGGCAGAAGTTAATAGAAACCGGAGAAGGGGAACTTGTGAGCTTGCGAACATTTTCAGTATCAAGTGCAATTCTAGTAAAAGCCTAGGAGTTTAAATAAAAGGAGGGCCTTCAAAGAAAAGGGAGGGCAGATTTATAGTGCAAAGGAGGAAAACTTTATATAAATATATTATATTATATTCTTTATTTTTCCCACTGAAATTTCGTAGACAATAATAATAATTATGAGTCAGTCCAGTGGCAACCTTATTCAGTGTACATCCTGTCAAATGTATGCACTACTGGAACATATGATCCAGGGTCCATACCTCTGTGACAGGTGTGAGCATGTTGCCTCTTTGGAAGCTCAAATTGAAGATCTGGAGAGGAGAATTGCAGCACTTAGTGATATTGCTCCACTGGAAAGGGAATTGGTGCTCACGGAGCACAGTTTAGCTGGGCCTAGTATGGAGGGAGGAGCTGGGGCTAGGGAGGATGGCCAGGGAGGTAGCTGGGTTACAGTTACAAGGGGAAGCAGGGGGAACAGGAGGAGGCAGGCCAGTTCTGAGTTGTCAAACACCAACAGATTTGCCAGATTGAGTGAAACTGTTGGCGATGTCCATTCAGGAATGGCAATGCCAGATAGAGCTGTTCCCTCTAACAGCCGGGCGAACAGCTCTACTGGAGAAGAGGGAGGGCAGAATAGGCAGAGCAACAGACATGTTTTGGTGGTAGGGGACTCTATTATTAGGAAGGTAGACAGGGTAATTTGTCACCCAGATCCCAGCAATCGAACAGTTTGCTGTCTCCCGGGTGCTCGGGTTCGGCATGTTGTGGATCGGGTGGATAAATTATTGGGAGGGGCTGGTAATGAACCGGCGGTCTTGGTACACATTGGTACCAATGACAAAGTTAGTGGAAGATGGAGCGTCCTAAAGAATGATTTTAGAGAATTAGGGAATAAGCTTAAAGCAAGGACCTCCAAGGTAGTATTTTCTGAGATACTACCAGTGCCACGTGCTAGCCCAGGGAGGCAGAAGGAGCTTAGGGAGGTTAATGCGTGGCTAAAAAAGTGGTGCAGTGCAGAGGGTTTTGGGTTTTTAGAGCACTGGGCTGACTTCTCACTTGGGTACAATCTCTATAGCAGGGATGGATTGCACCTTAATGATGAGGGCGCTTTTGTGCTAGGGAATAGGATGGTAGAACGGCTGGGGGAGTTTTTAAACTTGTAGGTGGGGGGGAGGGACTATATAGAAGTATTGGGGTAAATAGGGTAGAGAGGGAAAGGGATGAATTATTTACCCATGGGGGAGGAGAAGGGGGGAGGGTTACAATAGAAAGTAGGGAGATATTAATAGGGGCCTCAAATACAGTGGCAGGCACTTCACATCAGCAGAGCCATAGCAACATAAAGTGTATGATTGCAAACGCAAGAAGTTTGCCTGGGAAAATGGATGAGCTAGAAATATTAGCAGTACAAGAAAAATGGGGCTTAATAGGCATTACGGAAACATGGTGGGATGAATCTCATGACTGGACTGTTAATCTGGATGGTTATAACCTATTTAGGAAAGATAGGGGCAATGGTAAAAGAGGAGGAGGGATCTGTCTTTATGTTAAGCCTGAATTTAAGCCTATAGTTAGAGAAGATATTTATGCTGGCACTAACGGCATCATTGAATCCTTGTGGGTTGAGCTAAATAGTGGAGGAGCTAATTCTAAATGCATATTGGTGGGAGTATGCTATAAACCCCCAAATATAGCTGAAAGTGAGGAAATACAATTATTGTTACAGATTGGAAATGCAGCTAAGCATGGGCAAGTTCTAATAATGGGAGACTTTAATTACCCTGATATAAACTGGATAAACGAGACCAGCAGCTCAGCTAAGGGGAGCAGGTTCTTGAGTACACTCAGGGATCATTATCTAGCCCAGGTAATACAAGAACCTACTAGAAATGGGGCCATCTTGGATTTAGTCATCACAAGTAATATTGATATAATATCAAATGTAAAAATAGGGGAACTCTTGGGGAACAGTGATCACAACACAGTCTCATTTGAGATTGAATACAAAAAACAGAGTTGTAAGGGGCCAACAAAAACTCTAAATTTTAAAAGGGCTAACTTTAATGGGCTACGGGCAGCAATACAACATATAGACTGGGACAAAGAACTTACAGGGAAGAATACTGAAAATAAATGGACAACATTCAAATCCTTACTAAATAAACATACTCATCAGCATGTACCATGTGGAAATAAAATAAATAGGAGTAAATCACATCCCATGTGGCTTAACAATGACTTAAAGATCATGATGAGGAAAAAGAAGTATGCATTTAAATTATACAAGAAGGAGGGAACAGAGGCATCTTTATGTGACTATAAGGAAATCAACAAGGCTTGCAAAAGGGCTATTAGACTGGCTAAAATAGAAAATGAGAAGTCAGTTGCAATGGAAAGTAAGACTAACCCTAAAATATTTTATAAATATATTAATGGGAAGAAGGCCAGGAAGGAATCGATAGGACCATTACAATGTGACACAGGCCATCTGATAATTAGTGACCAGGAAAAGGCAGATGAGCTAAATAGGTTCTTTTCTTCGGTTTACACAAGGGAGGTACCAGTGGTTGGGACACTGCAACATAATGGGGCTACACTACCTTCACTAAATAATTGGTTAACGCAGGAAGAAATACAAAAGAGGTTGGAGAAAATAAATGTTAATAAAGCCCCAGGTCCTGATGGAATACATCCAAGGGTACTGAGGGAGCTGGGTTCTGTAATAGCCAAACCATTATATCTAATCTTTAAAGACTCGCTCACTACAGGGTCTCTACCAGATGACTGGAGAAAAGCAGAGGTGATACCTATATTTAAGAAGGGATCTAGAGCAAATCCGGGGAATTATAGACCAGTGAGCCTCACTTCTGTAGTTGGGAAGCTTTTAGAAGGGTTAATAAGGGACAGAATACAAGAATATGTCTATTTGAACAGGATCATAGGTAGCAGTCAACATGGATTTATGAAGGAAAGGTCGTGTCAGACCAATCTAATTAGTTTTTATGAGGAGGTTAGTAGGAACTTGGATCAGGGCAACTCAGTGGATGTAGTCTTTTTAGATTTTTCAAAGGCATTTGATACAGTGCCACATGGAAGACTAGTGAGCAAACTAAGGGATACAGGAATTGCAGTAAATATCTGCTCATGGATCGAGAGCTGGCTAAAAGACAGGAGCAAAGGGTTGTTGTAAATGGAACATACTCCGATTGGTCTAATGTGATAAGTGGGGTTCCTCAGGGCTCAGTATTGGGTCCTCTCCTTTTTAACATATTTATTAATGACATTGAAGTAGGACTCGAATGTAGTGTCTCCATTTTTGCTGATGACACTAAGTTGTGCAAGGTAATAAAATCAGATAATGATGTACTTTCCCTACAAAAGGATTTGCATAAATTAGAGAAATGGGCGGCTAAATGGCAGATGAGATTTAATACAAATAAATGTAAGGTTATGCATTTGGGAAGGAAAAATAGCCAAGCAATCTATAATCTTAATGGAGCAAATCTAGGGGTATCAGATATTGAAAGGGATTTGGGAGTACTAGTGGACAACCACCTAGGTAACAGCGCTCAAAGCCAAGCAGCGGCTGCAAAGGCAAATAAAATATTAGCATGTATTAGGAAGGGTATAGAAGCCAGGGAAGAAGATATAATTCTGCCACTATACAAATCTCTAGTACGCCCTCATTTGGAATATGGAGTACAATTTTGGGCACCACCTCACAAAAAAGACATCTTAGAGCTGGAAAAAGTACAGAGAAGGGCTACAAAACTAATAAGGGGAATGGAGGGGCTAAGTTATGAAGAAAGACTAGCAAAATTAAACTTATTTTCGCTAGAAAAAAGGCGTCTAAGAGGAGATATGATTACGTTATTTAAATACATCCAGGGTCCATATAAGGCTTTGTCAAGTGAGCTTTTTGTAGCAAGAGATTTTCAACTGACAAGAGGACATCCGTTGAGGTTAGAGGAAAAAAGATTTCACCTTAAACAAAGAAAAGGGTTCTTCACAGTTAGGGTGGTTAAACTGTGGAATTCTCTACCAAAGGAGGTGGTGACAGCGAATTCGATAGACAACTTCAAAAAGGGGTTAAATATATTTCTGAATAAAGAGGGCATTCAAGGCTATCCTAGATAACTAGCGAAGGAATATTGATCCAGGGAGAAATTTGATCGCCAGTTTCTGGGGTCAGGAAGGAATTTTGCTTTTTTTCCCCCTTATGAGACAATTGGCAAAGTTTCAATGGGTTTTTTTTTATGTTTGCCTTCCTCTGGATCAATTAACAATAATTAACAATTAACAATAATAATAAATAGTCCAAATTAAAAAGATCAATAGAGATCTAAAAAGGTTGAACTTGATGGACTAACTCTTTATTTATTCTCCAATACTATACTATTAATAATTATTTAATCAATAATTTAATTAATAACTAATCCGCATATTGCAGATCAGAGGAGATCTTAACAGGTTGAACTTGATGGACTGAAAGTCTTTTTTCAACCTTAATTACTATGTAACTATGTAACTATGTAACTATGAGGAGAGGTCTTCCCCACATGGTCCTGGATGCTGGAGATTCATACAGGGTGGAAGGAAGACGGCGCGGCTCCAGTTAAGCTACGGCGGTTGTGGAGTCTGTGGTGGTTGTGGTGTCCGGTGCGGTGCTTGTAGTCCTCGGCGCAAGCTAGGAAGCATCCATCAATGGAGGTACCCAGTCGGGGTGCCAGGAGATCCGGTACAGTGCATAACTATTCACTCCCCTAAAGTCAATACTTTGTAGAGCCACCTTTTGCGGCAATCAAAGCTCCAAGTCGCTTTGGATAAGTCTCTATGAGCTTGCCACATATTACCACTGGGATTTTTTCCCATTCCTCCTTGCAAAACTGCTCCAGCTCCTTCAAGTTTGATGGTTTGTGCTTGTGAACAGCAATCTTTAAGTCTGACCACAGATTTTCTATTGGATTGAGGTCTAAGCTTCTAATAGGCCATTCCAAAACATTTACATGTTTCTCCTTAAACCACTCAAGTCTTGCTTTAGCAGTGTGTTTGTGTTCATTGTCCTGCTGGAAGGTGAACCTCTATCCTAGTCTCAAGTCACGCACAGAGTGGTTCAGGTTTTGCTCAAGAATATCCCTATATTTAGCAACATCCATCTTTGCCTCAATTCTGACCAGTTTCCCAGTCCCGGCTGCTAGATAATGATCCCTGAGTGTACTCAAGAACCTGCTCCCCTTAGCTGAGCTGCTGGTCTCGTTTATCCAGTTTATATCAGGGTAATTAAAGTCTCCCATTATTAGAACTTGCCCATGCTTAGCTGCATTTCCAATCTGTAACAATAATTGTATGTCCTCACTTTCAGCTATATTTGGGGGTTTATAGCATACTCCCACCAATATGCATTTAGAATTAGCTCCTCCACTATTTAGCTCAACCCACAAGGATTCAATGATGCCGTTAGTGCCAGCATAAATATCTTCTCTAACTATAGGCTTAAATTCAGGCTTAACATAAAGACAGATCCCTCCTCCTCTTTTACCATTTCCCCTATCTTTCCTAAATAGGTTATAACCATCCAGATTAACAGTCCAGTCATGAGATTCATCCCACCATGTTTCCGTAATGCCTATTAAGCCCCATTTTTCTTGTACTGCTAATATGTCTAGCTCATCCATTTTCCCAGGCAAACTTCTTGCGTTTGCAATCATACACTTTATGTTGCTATGGCTCTGCTGATGTGAAGTGCCTGCCACTGTATTTATATATATGTGTGTTTATTGATTTTTGGATTTTTGGATTTTTTTGTTCTCTGCCTTCATCCTGAGTTTGGTTACAGTCCTATGGTTCCTTAGATGTAAAACTATTTACGACCCCAATTTACTTACTCTGGTCTGCACCCCCACACACTTGTACGGCTGGCTGATCAGAACATTATTGGTTAATCCTGGAATTTTTTGCTGTATTTGTGAATCTATACTCAGTATTGTCTCTGACTCGACAAAGAGAGGAACGCTCTCGAAAGCTCGTCATGAAACCTATGAATATGTTTGTCCAATAAAAAAGGTATCACTATATACTGCAATACTCCGATTATTCATCTGGATTACTGGACATTCACGACTACCTCACTCTTCGTATATATATATATATATATATATATATATATATATATATATATATATATATATATATATATATATACATATATATATATATATATATATATATATATATATATATATATATATATATATATATATAGGTGTGGGTGAGTAAGTCTATTTGTATGTAATTTATGTGGTATCATAAATATGTGTCAAGTAAATTAAGTGTACATTAAATATATGTCAATATAGCAAATAAGAAACACTCCAAACTACTCTCAAAAACTCACCAAACTGCTTAGCACAGACCAGATACTCCAGTCTCTGCTGTGGAACTCTGCAGCTCCTCCAGGATTACCTTAGGTCTCTGTTACGTTACAGCCTTACATTACAGCCTTAAGTTCAATGTTTTGTTCATCTGAATTTTATATGATGGATCAGAACACAATAGTCTAAGTTGGTGAAGTGAAATGAGAAAAATATATAAATAAAACTATTTTTTAGAAATAGAAAATAAAAATTGGCATGTGCGTATGTATTCACCCCCTTTGTTATGAAGCCCATAAAAAGCTCTGGTGCAACCAATTACCTTCAGAAGTCACATCATTAGTGAAATGATGTCCACCTGTGTGCAATCTAAGTGTCACATGATCTGTCATTACATATACACACCTTTTTTGAAAGACCCCAGAGGCTGCAACCCCTAAGCAAGAGGCACCTATAACCAAACACTACCATGAAGACCAAGGAACTCTCCAAACAAGTAAGGGACAATGATGTTGAGAAGTACAAGTCAGGGTTAGGTTATAAAAAAATATCCAAATCTTTGATGATCCCCAGGAGCACCATCAAATCTATCATAACCAAATGGAAAGAACATGGCACAACAGCAAACCTGCCAAGAGACGGCCGTGCACCAAAACTCCCGGACCGGACAAGGAGGGCATTAATCAGAGAGGCAGCACAGAGACCTAAGGTAAGCCTGGAGAAGCTGCAGAGTTCCACAGCAGAAGATGGAGTATCTGTACATAGGACGACAATAAGGTGTACACTCCATAGAGTTGGGCTTTATGGCAGAGTGTCTAGAAGAAAGCCATTACTTTCAGCAAAAAACAAAATGGCACATTTTGAGTTTGTGAAAAGGAATGTGGGAGACTCCAAAAATGTATGGAGAAAGGTGCTCTGGTCTGATAAGACTAAAATTTTACTTTTCGGCTATCAAAGAAAACGCTATGTCTTGCGCAAACCCAACACGTCACATCATCCAAAGAACACCATTTTTTCCACAGCCAGGACTGGAAAACTGGTCAGAGTTGAGGGAACGATGGATGGTGTTAACTACAGGGATATTCTTGAGCAAAACCTGTACCACTCTGTGCGTGATTTGAGGCTAGGATGGAGTTTCACCTTCCAGCAGGACAATAACCCCAAACACACTGCAAAAGCAACACTTGAGTTGTTTAAGGGGAATCATGTAAATGTGTTGGAATGGCCTAGTCAAAGCCCAGACCTCAATCCAATAGAAAATCTGTGGTCAGACTTAAAGATTGCTGTTCACAAGCGCAAACCATCCAACTTGAAGGAGCTGGAGCAGTTTTGCAAGGAGGAATGGGCAAAATTCCCAATGGTAAGATGTGGCAAGCTCATAGAGACTTATCCAAAGGGACTTGGAGCTGTGATTACAGCAAAAGTTGACTCTACAAAGTATTGACTTTAGGGGGGTGAATTGGCTTTTTCTGTTATTTTGTCCTATTTGTTGTTTGCTTCACAATAATAAAAATAAAAACATCTTCAAAGTTGTGGGCATGTTCTTTAAATTAAATGATGCAAATCCTCAAACAATCCATGTTAATTGCAGGTTGTGAGGCAACAAAACAGAAAAAATTCCAAGGGGGGTGAATACTTTTGCAAGGCAATGTATAACCTGCATTTTGTTTTAGAACCTGTTGCTTTAAAATTTCATATTGAGTATATCTAACCCAGAATATAGCTCGTCATTTTAACACAAATCCTATTGTTTTGCAGTTCCTACCAAAATGTAACTCTTTTCATATAGCTAATATCCATATCCTTGCCAGTAGTCAGATATGATCAACTCACTAACCATGAATGAAATGTATTATTGTGTTGTGTATTATGTAAAAACCTTTGTAAGATTCTCATGTTTCTACTAATTCTTACTGATATCAGTAACACTCTCATGTATCTACTAGATTTCTGTTCTTTTATTTTTGGTACACTGCACATTTGAATCTTTTGCATGAGATTCACGCTCTGCATTCTCTGAACCAGCTTGTTTTAATAAAAGAGGAGTTGTTTTGAGAACCTGGAATATTGAGTGATTTAAAAAACATTTTTTTTTATTAAGAGCAACAGGTAAATACAAAAATACAAATGTTTCAACAACAGAACATAAATAGCATAGGCAATGCCCTAGAAAAGTGCAAACATACAAATAACCTTTAACTTTGTTAAATTTTTGTTATTTCCATTTTAAGTTATACTGAAATCCAATTACACATTTACGTACGGGTTAAAGTACCATCTTATAGACTGATAGCCTATAAAAGCACACAAAGAGTAAAGTAAAGAGAAGAAAGAGAAAGAAAGAGAGGGGCAAGAAGAGATAGTGTTTAACGCTATGTCTGCTCTAAAGGGGATCTCCTTAAAGTTTGTTCCAGCCCTCCCAATTTACCACCTGACCTTAAGGGTTCAGGTGTCCCAGCACGAGGCCCATTTCCCATATGATTGATCCAGGTCCGCTGAAATATCACTCATGTCATATATGAATTTAAGTTTCTTCAAAACTGCACTATATGCAGGTAATTCCGACTTCCAGGCTTTGTCCAGTGTAACCCGAACTGCTAGGAACACTTGGTGTGATAACAGTTGCACTTCTTTACTGAGGCCCTCTATGGGAAAGCCTAAAAGGGCTTCTTCCGGCTTTTGGGGGATCCTGCGACCCCAAAGTCTATCCAAGATATCATATGTCTCCCGCCAAATATGAGCGATCTTAGAGCAGTCTCAGAGGACATGTTTAAAGGTACCCAAATTGGGACACCCCCTAAAACAAGTACCATGTAAGAAGGGATTAGAGAGTTTCATCCTAGCCAGCATTAAGTACCACCTCATAATGGTCTTATGTGCATTTCCCTCAGTATTGTGTTCAATGAGGAGCCTGTGGCTTGTTTACTGCATGTATCTTGTTCCACTGTGCATTGGTTAAATCAATGGCAAGCTCAGACTCCCAAGAGTGTTGATGGAGGAGTTTAGATGGTGTGGTCCGGTCTATTAAATAATTATATATAGTGGATATATTCCATCTACCATTAGGGTTATCAAGACAACATTTCTCGAATGGAGTGATCTTAGCAGAGGCATTACATTTGATTACCTTGGAAACATTAACATGTATCTGGGATAAATTAAGCCATTCCTTTAATGGTAAATGATGTACGTCCCTAAATATTGTGAGGGACCACTGTTGATTACCCCTTAAAATATTTTAGCAGCAATCATAAACTTATTGTCTATCCACAACTGCAAAAATCTGCTGATGAATGCTGTTCTCCGATATAACCACAATGGGGTAAGCCATGAACCTGCTTCTACAAGTGGGATTCTCTTGTTCATCTGAATCGAACCACCAAAGATTGAACCATGCAACTGGGAAGGAAGGAACTGTGCAATTTATAATGTAGGGAGAGCCATAAGACATGTCTAATGTGAAGGCCACTTTCTGCAAAAATATTTTTTTCTATCTCTACCCATACTGGCAGCTGCTCTTTACCAAACCACTTAGTGATTTGGGCCAGTCTGGTAGCTTTAGAATACTTATTTATTTACTTTGACTTATTTATTCTCGGTCTTTTATGATCCAAAATGAAGCGAGAGATTGCCCACTAAATAACCAAAATATCCTTGGTTTGAACAGCCGTTGGAATGGTACGGAAGGGTTACAAAAGCTTGAGCGAAATACTCATTTTAATACCATGAATCCTACCTAACCACAACATTTTGTAGGAGGACCACGTGTTGATATCATTAAGTAGTCTTTTTAGAAGAGCGGGGAAATTTCCTGCTTATGTTAGGACAGATTGTCTAGGGGTAAAAACACCTAGATATTTAAGATGGTGTTGGACCCATTTAAAGGAGAAGTTTCCTGATAGGTGGGATTCCAAATGTTTCGGCAAAGAAACATTTAACGCTTCACTCTTACTTGTATTAATTTTAAAGCCAGAAATGCTGCCAAAAAGTCCAAGAGCATAAAATAGGTTAGGGAGACTGGTCAAAGGCTCGGTGATAGAAAGCATGACATCATCCATGAAAAGGCTCAGTTTATGTTCTGACTCCCTCACTCTAACTCCCTTTATATTGGGGTTGTCCCTGATAGCAGCAGCTAGGGGTTCAATGCACAATGCAAAAAGAAATGGGGACAGGGGGCAGCCATGTCACGTTCCTCTTGAGATTTTAAAGGATAGAGATTTAAACCTGAATACAGTGCTAAGATACCCTTTACTAGCTTGTCACTCAGACCAAACTTGTGTATATACACCCAATCAATAGAGATGTCGCGAATAGTTCACCGGTGGACTGTTCCCGGCGAACATAGCATGTTCGCGTTCGCGGCAAGCTGCGAACATATGCAATGTTCGATCCGCCCTTTATACTTTATAATTAAACAAACTTTGACCCTGCACCTCACAGTCAGCAGACACATTCCAGACAATCAGCATCATACCCTGCCTTCCAGACCCTTCAACCTCATGGGCAGCAGTCATTTTGGAATCATAACTAACTTGCAGTCTTACTGAGAGGAGGCTGAGTGTAGGTGATACTAATTCAATAGGGAAAACCATAGCTAGGCTACTGTACACAGTGTCCAGTACAGTCCTGAAGGACTCTTTTGATCTGTGCTGCAAGGACAGCACCCCAAAAAGCCCTTTTTTGGGCTATAACATCAGTCTGTTTTTTTGTTTTTTTCTGTCTAATCTAAGTTCATTTGCCTGCCTACTCACCAGTGTGTGTGTCAGGCTCACAACTTATACTGTGGCCAGTGCTCAGAGAGCATGTTGTGTGCATGCTTGAGCTCCAAACAAAAGGCTTTTTAGGGTCTTAGTCCCTCAAATACAAGTTTTATTTTAACACCTTTCTGTTTATAAGCACTTTGTGCACGGTGTTGTTCTTTTTTTGGGAGTTTTTGTGGTGTTTTTCTTAGTTTAATTTAAGTTTTAGTTTTCTGGGAGTCAGGCTCAAGTCTCTATCCCAGGAGAGTGAGCTGTCTCCTGGATACTTTGCCACACCCCTCCCTTAGCACTACACCTTCACTCCTGGAGCTTTGTTACTTTGACTTTTTTTTTCTTTTAAAAAGTTTATTAGGTTTTGTTGAAGTTGTGTTTGTTTGGTGTTGGGTTTTATGTTTTGGGGGGAGAGAAGACAAGTAACATCTTTGTAGGCAGTGGGGGGGGGGGAAACAATTAGATTTTTTGTTGTTAAGGCTTTTTTTTAACATCTGACATAGAGACACAGAGGGGTTAAAAAGCCTCTGTGTTCTCTGTGTTGTTGCAATTAGTCACCTTGCAACAGACCATTAACCCTTCCACTGCCAAGCATCACCTCTCTCTCTCCCTTAGTTTTGTCTCCCTTAGTTTTGTCTTTTTGTTTCTTTTTCCCACTTTTATATTTAAAAAAAAAAGAAAACAGTAAAAAATCATAAAACAAAAAATAAAAATAAATAAAACAAATAAACTAAAAAAAAAAAGGGTCTAAACATGAGGGATAAGACCACTAAGAAGCCTCAGGGGTCAAAAGGGGGAATAATGGCCCCTGAAAATCCTAGCTGCAGCACTGCACAGCATAGGCCCCAGGCAGATAAGGCAGCCCCAGCTCCTGGTGGTTCTGCCAGCAGACCTACCCCTGTGGCTAATACCTGGTCACAGGTGGTTTCTGCTGGCCCCAGTAATACCACCGCTGGGGCTGAGGGGCAGATCACTAGGAAGCATGGGGTTAAATGTCAGATGTCTGGGGTCTACAGCATTGATATCTATCTGCGTGCTGCAGCTAACGTCATCAGCCCCTCTGTTATAGTAGCAGCCAGCAAAATGTACGGGAAAGCAGTTTTCTTTACCCGTACGCTGGCTGCTGCTCACATTCTTGTACAGAGAGGCATCACAGTGGGGGGATTATATGTCCCAATAGAACCCCTGGAAGGGTTGGGCACAAAAGTAACACTCTCTAATGTGCCCCCCTTCCTACCAGACTCCCTCCTGCGCCCCCACCTGCTAACCCTAGGGGAAGTAAAAACACCATTTATTAAAATTTCCCTGGGGTGCAGAGAGAGAGCACTTCGTCATGTGCTCTCTTTCAAGAGGCAGGTACAAATGTGCCTGCCTCAGGGCGCAGACAACATAGAGGGGTCTTTTGGGGTTCCATTTGAGGGGGTGCTGTACAGGATTTTTTACAGCACTACGGAGGTGCAGTGCTATCATTGCAAAGGGTTGGGGCATACACGTAGGAATTGTCCTAATGTAAAGCATCATGCCCCAGCCCCAGCAAATGGCACCTCCGTCAGTACGGCACCCATCCCCGCTGAGCCCATAACAGCCGGGACCTCAAGGGTCATAGCCCCCCCACAGAGCTCAGGCAAGGAGGCCGTTCCTCAAGCCACCACCACGGCCTCCAAACCCCCTTCTTCCCCAAAAAAGCCATCTGTGTCTGTGGTCTCCAGCAAGACTGCAGACACGGGGAAAAAGGGGAAGAATGTCACCGGTCCTCCCAGTGTCACAGCTGCATCTCCCAAGTCCCAATCTGCCCCCACCATAATTACATCAGTTAGTGTGGGGGCACAGTGTAAGCAGAGGGATAATAAGCCCTCTGCAGGGGAGGCAGCTAGTGGCAGCTCCTCTTCCAGGAGTGACGTCCCCAGGAAGAGGAAGCATAAAACCAACAGGGAGGTTGCTGATAAGTGGGAAGTGCTCTATAGTGGAGCACCTCCCTCTAAAAGCAAGAAGAGGAACAAAACATCTCCTCCTCATCCGGTGACATTGTCTGGCCCGGTTATTAAGCTCAGCCAGCCGGTGCCAGACCACACATCTCTCTCTCCAGACCCTATAGGGGTTAATGTGGAAAAGGGTCTGGAGGAAAAGCAGGGGCAAGAGGGTCTCCCAAGTGAGGCAGGGGTAGACAAGAAAGATCAGGTTCTGCCTCTGGCCTTTGAGGGGGGACCCAACAAAGCCCCTGCTGAATGGGTAGTCAGTGTCCCTGAGGTGCTGAGCTTCAAGGGCACCAGTCAGTCTCCTCCTCCAGTGTCACTCTCTAGTGACGTACCTCGGGCTTTGTTAGAGCCCCAGGCCGAGTCACTACTGGAGGGGGGGAATATAGGTATGACCCCCATTCAGGACCCCATGGATTTGTCTGTCAGGGGGGATGTGGCACAAGGGGAAGTGGAAATGGGGGAGGGTGATAAAACAGGTTTTCCTGTTCACATCATGGGAGAGCCTGTCTACCCTCCTCAGCCGTCCACTGACCCTAACATCGGTGCCATCCAAGCTGAGCAAGCAGCGGTGGAACTGGCAGAGGAGGCATATAAAGCCTCCAAGGCTTCCATTAAGGAAGCCATGCCAGCCACTGCTGTCCAGCCAGCTACCCCTGAATGCACTCCTGAAGCTACAGGGGTGCAGCAGCAATCCAAGGGTCCATTATTTACCTTGAAGGGTGCTAAAGGGACTCCTTCTGTATCATCTAAGAGGGGGTCCCTGAGAATAAAGCTGAGGAAACTGACTCCAGCCGGGGAGGATGGAGTAAAAGCCCTCAGCCAAGAGGAGCCCAGGGGTGACCCACTAGAAGGAACATCAGATTCTGGGTGGGTTATCCCTGTCAAGGAAATAGATCTATTCCTTGAGAGCACCCTTCATGGACAAAAGAAAAGGAAGGTGCGGCTGGCCTTGGAGAGGTGGAAGAATATGTCGTTTATTCTCCACTCTCTCCAGCAATATCTAGTGGTCAGCACTAGGGCCAAGAATTCTGGGACTGCGGAGCATCTCCGCGTCCGGAAATTCTATAAAATGTGCGTGTCCTATCAGCAGTCTCAAGGGTCTGAGGAACGCACAATTCCTGACACGCAGTAATGGCTTTGCACATCAGCACGCTAAATACCAATGGCTGTCAAGACAGTTTCCGCAGGTTCCAGGTACTCTCCTATTTATATCAGGGAGGGTACTCTGTGAGCTTCCTGCAGGAAACTCACACCACTCCAGAGGCTGAGGCCTCGTGGCAACTGGAGTGGAGAGGCAGGGTCTTCTTCAGCCACTTCACATCGGCGTCATGTGGAGTGGTGACCCTGTTCTCAGAGTCTTTTCAGCCAGAGCTGCTGCTTGTGAAAGCTGTTATCCCAGGCCGTCTAATCCACCTCCGGGTCCGAGAGCAGGGTAGCATCATTAACCTAGTTAATATATATGCCCCTGCTGGAGGGCTCGAGAGAGTGAGGTTCCTCGCCAGACTGTCCCAGTTTTTGGAGACGGTTGACGCAGATGAGTGTTTGGTACTCGGGGGTGATTTCAACTGCACCCTCGACGCTCTGGACCGGAATAGTCCAGAGCCGTACCCGCCTTCTGCGTCAGCCCTGCGGGAGATCATCGCCCGTTTCTCCCTGGAGGACATCTGGCGAGAGCAGAACCCAGGGGCATCAGACGGTTTCACCTACGTCAGGGTGAGAGCCGGTCTGGTGTCCCACTCCCGGATCGACAGACTATATATATCTAGTCACTATATGTCACGAGTCGGTTCTTGTGCCATTAGGCTGGCTCCGTTCACAGACCACAACTGTGTGTCTGTGACAGTGGCGCTAACGCCAACAGCGCCACGAGCCGCCTATTGGCACTTCAACAATGCTTTGTTGAAGGACCAGGGGCTCGTGACATTGATCCGGGAGTTTTGGACGGACTGGAGGGGTTGCAAGGGGGACTTTGCCACGTTAAAACTGTGGTGGGACGTGGGCAAGGTTCATTTGCGACTTCTGTGTCAGGAATATACCAAGGGTGCGAGTGGGCAGCGCGAAGCTGAGTTGGAGTCACTCCGGGGGGAGGTACTCCATCTGGAGCAGAGGCTGTTCACTTGTAGGGACCAATCCCTGCAGAGCGAGTATGTAGAGAGGAAGGGTGTCCTCTGTGACCTGGAACGACACCAGGCCAAGGGGGCATTCGTGCGCAGCCGCTTAGGTTTTCTCAAAGATCTAGACCGCGGCTCGCGCCTCTTCTACTCACTGGAGAAAAAGGGGGGTAACAGTAGGCACATCACCTGTCTTCTAGATGAAGACGGTGCCCCCCTTACAGATCCGGAGAGTATCCGGGATAGAGCCCGGAACTTTTATAAAGATCTTTACTCTCCGGATCCCATTTCTCCAGACGCCTGCAGGGTGCTATGGGAGGGGCTCCCCACAGTCAGTGAGGGTGTAAGAGAGCGGCTTGATATACCACTATCTTTTCAAGAGCTCTCTGAAGCCCTCCGTGCCATGTCCTGTGAGAAGTCTCCAGGACTGGACGGGCTGACTGTAGAGTTTTTCCAATTTTTCTGGGAGACTCTGGGACCTGATTTCCATCTGGTCCTTGGGGAAGCCCTGGAGACCGGGGAGATGCCCCTGCCTTGTCGCAGGGCAGTACTTGCCCTGCTGCCCAAAAAGGGGGATCTCCGGCTTATTAAGAACTGGCGACCGGTCTCTCTGCTCAGCACGGACTACAAGATTGTAGCTAAAGCCATCTCGCTTAGACTTGGGTCTGTGCTGGCAGAATTGGTTCACCCTGACCAGTCCTATGCGATCCCGGGCCGGACTATCTTTGATAGTATCTTTCTGGTCCGGGATCTATTGCATTATTCTCGCAGGACTGGTCTGTCACTCGCCTTTCTCTCTTTAGATCAAGAAAAGGCGTTTGACAGGGTGGACCATGGTTACCTCATAGCCACTCTGCAAGCGTACGGCTTTGGCCCACAGTTTGTGGGCTTTATAAGAACGCTGAACGCCTCTGCAGAGTGTTTACTTAAAATCAATTGGTCCCTAACAGCACCTTTGGTATTTGGACGAGGGGTGCGTCAAGGATGTCCCTTGTCTGGACAGTTATATGCACTGGCCATCGAGCCTTTCCTCTGCCTACTGAGGAAAAGGCTCACAGGGCTGGTGCTAAAAGATCCAGACATGCGGATTGTCCTTTCAGCTTATGCTGACGATGTGCTCCTCGTGGCCCAGGATCCAGTTGATCTTGAGCTGGCAAAACAGTGCCAGGAGGTATATTCAGCTGCCTCCTCTGCTCAGATCAACTGGTCCAAATGCACAGGCCTTTTAGAGGGTAATTTACAGGTAGACTCTTTGCCTCCCACGTTTCGTGACATCACGTGGGAGGCAGATGTCATTAAATATCTGGGGGTCTATCTGTCCGCTGCGGACGCTTCCGTCCCAGACAACTGGAGGGAGTTAGAGGGCAGTGTCCTCTCTCGTCTGGGACGATGGAGGGGTCTAGCAAAAAAGCTTTCCCTTAGGGGGCGGACTCTCAGATCTGGCACCGGCTGATTTGTCTGAGTCCGACCCCCGAGTTTGTCACCAATATCCAGAGAAATTTGTTAGATTTCCTCTGGATGGGAAGGCATTGGGTCTCTGCAGGGGTGGCAAGTCTGCCTTTGGTGGAGGGTGGACAGGGAGTAGTTTGTGTGTGCTCCCAGTTGTCCACCTTCCGCCTTCAGTACCTGCAGAGATACCTATATGCAGATCCCTCTCCGCAGTGGTGCGCACTGGCATCCAGCTTTTATCGCCAGTTGCGCAACCTGGGGTATGACCGGCAATTATTTCTGATCAGGCCCGAGGGGTTTGGGAGAGACCTCTCGGTGTTGCCGGCATACTACCAGGAAACCCTCAAGGCCTGGAGCATGGTCTCCGTGACCAGGCAGGGCGTGCCTTTGGGGGATGAAATATTCACGGAGCCCCTGCTATTTAATCCAGCAGTGGGGGCTCCAATGTTACAGTCCCCCAGTATCATCCGCCGCCTTAGTCATGCACGGATGACCCGAGTTGGGGATCTTCTGGAATACGGGCGTTCTGATTGGGTGCCACCCCAGGAGCTTGCGCTCCGTTTGGGATATGTGACGCCCAAAGTCTCAGGGCGCTTGCTCCAGGAGATTAGGGATGCCATCTCCCCCGACTCGTACACCTTCCTTCGCGGGGCTTTGCAGGCCGGAGTGCCACATGCACCTTTCAACACCCCTGCTCCGGCTGTTTGCATTGGACACAAGCCCCGTGTTTCCCCTCAGGCTCCTCCTGTCCCCAACCTCTCAAAGTTGAGGGAAATACCCTCGGCATGCTTTCGCGGCATGCCGAGGAAGAGCTTATATTCTCTCGTGCTCCATACAGTGCACTTCCTTGCCCTCGTGACCCGTCCCGATACCATCTGGAGGCGGGTCCTACCAGCTGACGAGGGCAAGAGGCCCCGGTGGAGGGAACTTTATTCTGATTTAGTTCCACGACCCACCGGGGACTTGAGTTGGAGAGTGCTCCATGGTGCACTGAGCACGGGAGAGTACTTAGCTAAATTCACGGACTCTCCCTCCACTTGTCCATTCTGTGGCAAGGGAGAGTCCGTGTATCATATTTATTTTAGTTGCGCCAGACTGCAGCCCCTCTTGTCACTCTTGAGGGGCCTCCTCCTGCAGTTCTGGCTGCATTTCTCCCCTCACATTTTTATTTTTGGGTGCCCAGTGTCCCGGGGCAATAAGGCCAGGGACCTCCTCGTCAACCTGCTCCTGGCATTAGCCAAATTGGCTATATATAAGTCCAGGAAGCAGTGTTTGATAGGGGGGGTTCCCTTGTCACCTGAGGCCATGTTCCGGGTGCTGGTGCACTCCCGTATCCGGGCAGAGTACCACCTGGCTTTGTCCACTGGGGGAATGGATGAGTTTGTCTCCCAGTGGGCTGTATATGGTGTGCTCTGCTCGGTATCCCCCCATCCGGTCTCTTTTTATCTCAACCCCCTAAAATGATTTTTATTTAGTTTACAGAACATGTTTTCTCATCATTTTAAAATACACTGTGCCCAGTGCTCAGAGAGCATGTTGTGTGCATGCTTGAGCTCCAAACAAAAGGCTTTTTAGGGTCTTAGTCCCTCAAATACAAGTTTTATTTTAACACCTTTTTGTTAATAAGCACTTTGTGCACGGTGTTGTTCATTTTTGGGTGTTTTTGTGGTTTTTTTCTTAGTTTAATTTAAGTTTTAGTTTTCTGGGGGTCAGGCTCAACTCTCTATCCCAGGAGAGTGAGCTGTCTCCTGGATACTTTGCCACACCCCTCCCTTAGCACTACACCTTCACTCCTGGAGCTTTGTTACTTTGACTTTTTTTTCTTTTAAAAAGTTTATTAGGTTTTGTTGAAGTTTTGTTGGTTTGGTGTTGGGTTTTATGTTTTGGGGGAGAGAAGACAAGTAACATCTTTGTAGGCAGTGGGAGGGAAAACAATTAGATTTTTTGTTGTTAAGGCTTTTTTTTTAACATCTGACACAGAGACACAGAGGGGTTAAAAAGCCACTGTGTTCTCTGTGTTGTTGAATTTAGTAACACCTTGCAACAGGCCATTAACCCTTCCACTGCCAAACATCATCTCTCTCTCTCCCTTAGTTTTTGTCTCCCTTAGTTTTGTCTTTTTGTTTCTTTTTCACACTTTTATATTTAAAAAAAAAAGAAAACAGTAGAAAATCATAAAACAAAAAATAAAAATAAATAAAAAAAATAAACTAAAAAAAAAAAAGGGTCTAAACATGAGGGATAAGACCATTAAGAAGCCTCAGGGGTCAAAAGGGGGAATAATGGCCCCTGAAAATCCTAGCTGCAGCACTGCACAGCATAGGCCCCAGGCAGATAAGGCAGCCCCAGCTCCTGGTGGTTCTGCCAGCAGACCTACCCCTGTGGCTAATACCTGGTCACAGGTGGTTTCTGCTAGCCCCAGTAATACCACCGCTGGGGCTGAGGGGCAGATCACCAGGAAGCATGGGGTTAAATGTCAGATGTCTGGGGTCTACAGCATTGATATCTATCTGCGTGCTGCAGCTAATGTCATCAGCCCCTCTGTTATAGTAGCAGCCAGCAAAATGTACGGGAAAGCAGTTTTTTTTACCCGTACTCTGGCTGCTGCACACATTCTTATACAGAGAGGCATCACAGTGGGGGGATTATATGTCCCAATAGAACCCCTGGAAGGGTTGGGCACAAAAGTAACACTCTCTAATGTGCCCCCCTTCCTACCAGACTCCCTCCTGCGACCCCACCTGCTAACCCTAGGGGAAGTAAAAACACCATTTATAAAAATTCCCCTGGGGTGCAGAGAGAGAGCACTTCGTCATGTGCTCTCTTTCAAGAGGCAGGTACAAATGTGCCTGCCTCAGGGCGCAGAAAACATAGAGGGGTCTTTTGGGGTTCCATTTGAGGGGGTGCTGTACAGGATTTTTTACAGCACTACGGAGGTGCAGTGCTATCATTGCAAAGGGTTGGGGCATACACGTAGGAATTGTCCTAATGTAAAGCATCATGCCCCAGCCCCAGCAAATGGCACCTCCGTCAGTACGGCACCCATCCCCACTGAGCCCATAACAGCGGGGACCTCAAGGGTCATAGCCCCCCCACAGAGCTCAGGCAAGGAGGCCGTTCCTCAAGCCACCACCACGGCCTCCAAACCCCCTTCTTCCCCAAAAAAGCCATCTGTGTCTGTGGTCTCCAGCAAGACTGCAGACACGGGGAAAAAGGGGAAGAATGTCACCGGTCCTCCCAGTGTCACAGCTGCATCTCCCAAGTCCCAATCTGCCCCCACCATAATTACATCAGTTAGTGTGGGGGCACAGTGTAAGCAGAGGGATAATAAGCCCTCTGCAGGGGAGGCAGCTAGTGGCAGCTCCTCTTCCAGGAGTGACGTCCCCAGGAAGAGGAAGCATAAAACCAACAGGGAGGTTGCTGATAAGTGGGAAGTGCTCTATAGTGGAGCACCTCCCTCTAAAAGCAAGAAGAGGAACAAAACATCTCCTCCTCATCCGGTGACATTGTCTGGCCCAGTTATTAAGCTCAGCCAGCCGGTGCCAGACCACACATCTCTCTCTCCAGACCCTATAGGGGTTAATGTGGAAAAGGGTCTGGAGGAAAAGCAGGGGCAAGAGGGTCTCCCAAGTGAGGCAGGGGTAGACAAGAAAGATCAGGTTCTGCCTCTGGCCTTTGAGGGGGGACCCAACAAAGCCCCTGCTGAATGGGTAGTCAGTGTCCCTGAGGTGCTGAGCTTCAAGGGCACCAGTCAGTCTCCTCCTCCAGTGTCACTCTCTAGTGACGTACCTCGGGCTTTGTTAGAGCCCCAGGCCGAGTCACTACTGGAGGGGGGGAATATAGGCATGACCCCCATTCAGGACCCCATGGATTTGTCTGTCAGGGGGGTTGTGGCACAAGGGGAAGTGGAAATGGGGGAGGGTGATAAAACAGGTTTTCCTGTTAACATCATGGGAGAGCCTGTCTACCCTCCTCAGCCGTCCACTGACCCTAACATCGGTGCCATCCAAGCTGAGCAAGCAGCGGTGGAACTGGCAGAGGAGGCATATAAAGCCTCCAAGGCTTCCATTAAGGAAGCCATGCCAGCCACTGCTGTCCAGCCAGCTACCCCTGAATGCACTCCTGAAGCTACAGGGGTGCAGCAGCAATCCAAGGGTCCATTATTTACCTTGAAGGGTGCTAAAGGGACTCCTTCTGTATCATCTAAGAGGGGGTCCCTGAGAATAAAGCTGAGGAAACTGACTCCAGCCGGGGAGGATGGAGTAAAAGCCCTCAGCCAAGAGGAGCCCAGGGGTGACCCACTAGAAGGAACATCAGATTCTGGGTGGGTTATCCCTGTCAAGGAAATAGATCTATTCCTTGAGAGCACCCTTCATGGACAAAAGAAAAGGAAGGTGCGGCTGGCCTTGGAGAGGTGGAAGAATATGTCGTTTATTCTCCACTCTCTCCAGCAATATCTAGTGGTCAGCACTAGGGCCAAGAATTCTGGGACTGCGGAGCATCTCCGCGTCCGGAAATTCTATAAAATGTGCGTGTCCTATCAGCAGTCTCAAGGGTCTGAGGAACGCACAATTCCTGACACGCAGTAATGGCTTTGCACATCAGCACGCTAAATACCAATGGCTGTCAAGACAGTTTCCGCAGGTTCCAGGTACTCTCCTATTTATATCAGGGAGGGTACTCTGTGAGCTTCCTGCAGGAAACTCACACCACTCCAGAGGCTGAGGCCTCGTGGCAACTGGAGTGGAGAGGCAGGGTCTTCTTCAGCCACTTCACATCGGCGTCATGTGGAGTGGTGACCCTGTTCTCAGAGTCTTTTCAGCCAGAGCTGCTGCTTGTGAAAGCTGTTATCCCAGGCCGTCTAATCCACCTCCGGGTCCGAGAGCAGGGTAGCATCATTAACCTAGTTAATATATATGCCCCTGCTGGAGGGCTCGAGAGAGTGAGGTTCCTCGCCAGACTGTCCCAGTTTTTGGAGACGGTTGACGCAGATGAGTGTTTGGTACTCGGGGGTGATTTCAACTGCACCCTCGACGCTCTGGACCGGAATAGTCCAGAGCCGTACCCGCCTTCTGCGTCAGCCCTGCGGGAGATCATCGCCCGCTTCTCCCTGGAGGACATCTGGCGAGAGCAGAACCCAGGGGCATCAGACGGTTTCACCTACGTCAGGGTGAGAGCCGGTCTGGTTTCCCACTCCCGGATCGACAGACTATATATATCTAGTCACTATATGTCACGAGTCGGTTCTTGTGCCATTAGGCTGGCTCCGTTCACAGACCACAACTGTGTGTCTGTGACAGTGGCGCTAACGCCAACAGCGCCACGAGCCGCCTATTGGCACTTCAACAATGCTTTGTTGAAGGACCAGGGGCTCGTGACATTGATCTGGGAGTTTTGGACGGACTGGAGGGGTTGCAAGGGGGACTTTGCCACGTTAAAACTGTGGTGGGACGTGGGCAAGGTTCATTTGCGACTTCTGTGTCAGGAATATACCAAGGGTGCGAGTGGGCAGCGCGAAGCTGAGTTGGAGTCACTCCGGGGGGAGGTACTCCATCTGGAGCAGAGGCTGTTCACTTGTAGGGACCAATCCCTGCAGAGCGAGTATGTAGAGAGGAAGGGTGTCCTCTGTGACCTGGAACGACACCAGGCCAAGGGGGCATACGTGCGCAGCCGCTTAGGTTTTCTCAAAGATCTAGACCGCGGCTCGCGCCTCTTCTACTCACTGGAGAAAAAGGGGGGTAACAGTAGGCACATCACCTGTCTTCTAGATGAAGACGGTGCCCCCCTTACAGATCCGGAGAGTATACGGGATAGAGCCCGGAACTTTTATAAAGATCTTTACTCTCCGGATCCCATTTCTCCAGACGCCTGCAGGGTGCTATGGGAGGGGCTCCCCACAGTCAGTGAGGGTGTAAGAGAGCGGCTTGATATACCACTATCTTTTCAAGAGCTCTCTGAAGCCCTCCGTGCCATGTCCTGTGAGAAGTCTCCAGGACTGGACGGACTGACTGTAGAGTTTTTCCAATTTTTCTGGGAGACTCTGGGACCTGATTTCCATCTGGTCCTTGGGGAAGCCCTGGAGACCGGGGAGATGCCCCTGTCTTGTCGCAGGGCAGTACTTGCCCTGCTGCCCAAAAAGGGGGATCTCCGGCTTATTAAGAACTGGCGACCGGTCTCTCTGCTCAGCACGGACTACAAGATTGTAGCTAAAGCCATCTCGCTTAGACTTGGGTCTGTGCTGGCAGAATTGGTTCACCCTGACCAGTCCTATGCGATCCCGGGCCGGACTATCTTTGATAGTATCTTTCTGGTCCGGGATCTATTGCATTATTCTCGCAGGACTGGTCTGTCACTCGCCTTTCTCTCTTTAGATCAAGAGAAGGCGTTTGACAGGGTGGACCATGGTTACCTCATAGCCACTCTGCAAGCGTACGGCTTTGGCCCACAGTTTGTGGGCTTTATAAGAACGCTGTACGCCTCTGCAGAGTGTTTACTTAAAATCAATTGGTCCCTAACAGCACCTTTGGTATTTGGACGAGGGGTGCGTCAAGGATGTCCCTTGTCTGGACAGTTATATGCACTGGCCATCGAGCCTTTCCTCTGCCTACTGAGGAAAAGGCTCACAGGGCTGGTGCTAAAAGATCCAGACATGCGGATTGTCCTTTCAGCTTATGCTGACGATGTGCTCCTCGTGGCCCAGGATCCAGTTGATCTTGAGCTGGCAAAACAGTGCCAGGAGGTATATTCAGCTGCCTCCTCCGCTCAGATCAACTGGTCCAAATGCACAGGCCTTTTAGAGGGTAATTTACAGGTAGACTCTTTGCCTCCCACGTTTCGTGACATCACGTGGGAGGCAGATGTCATTAAATATCTGGGGGTCTACCTGTCCGCTGCGGACGCTTCCGTCCCAGACAACTGGAGGGAGTTAGAGGGCAGTGTCCTCTCTCGTCTGGGACGATGGAGGGGTCTAGCAAAAATGCTTTCCCTTAGGGGGCGAACTCTAGTGGTGAATCAGCTGGTGGCTTCTCAGATCTGGCACCGGCTGATTTGTCTGAGTCCGACCCCCGAGTTTGTCACCAATATCCAGAGAAATTTGTTAGATTTCCTCTGGATGGGAAGGCATTGGGTCTCTGCAGGGGTGGCAAGTCTGCCTTTGGTGGAGGGTGGACAGGGAGTAGTTTGTGTGTGCTCCCAGTTGTCCACCTTCCGCCTTCAGTACCTGCAGAGATACCTATATGCAGATCCCTCTCCGCAGTGGTGCGCACTGGCATCCAGCTTTTATCGCCAGTTGCGCAACCTGGGGTATGACCGGCAATTATTTCTGATCAGGCCCGAGGGGTTTGGGAGAGACCTCTCTGTGTTGCCGGCATACTACCAGGAAACCCTCAAGGCCTGGAGCATGGTCTCCGTGACCAGGCAGGGCGTGCCTTTGGGGGATGAAATATTCACGGAGCCCCTGCTATTTAATGCAGCAGTGGGGGCTCCAATGTTACAGTCCCCCAGTATCATCCGCCGCCTTAGTCATGCACGGATGACCCGAGTCGTTGATCTCCTGGAATACGGGCGTTCTGATTGGGTGTCACCCCAGGAGCTTGCGCTCCGTTTGGGATATGTGACGCCCAAAGTCTCAGGGCGCTTGCTCCAGGAGATTAGAGATGCCATCTCCCCCGACTCGCGCACCTTCCTTCGCGGGGCTTTGCAGGCCGGAGTGCCACATGCACCTTTCAACACCCCTTCTCCGGCTGTTTGCATTGAACACAAGCCCCGTGTTTCCCCTCAGGCTCCTCCTGTCCCCAACCTCTCGAGGTTCAGGGACATACCCTCGGCATGCTTTCGCGGCATGCCGAGGAAGAGCTTATATTCTCTCGTGCTCCATACAGTGCACTTCCTTGCCCTCGTGACCCGTCCCGATACCATCTGGAGGCGGGTCTTACCAGCTGACGAGGGCAAGAGGCCCCGGTGGAGGGAACTTTATTCTGATTTAGTTCCACGACCCACCGGGGACTTGAGTTGGAGAGTGCTCCATGGTGCACTGAGCACGGGAGAGTACTTAGCTAAATTCACGGACTCTCCCTCCACTTGTCCATTCTGTGGCAAGGGAGAGTCCGTGTATCATGTTTATTTTAGTTGCGCCAGACTGCAGCCCCTCTTGTCACTCTTGAGGGGCCTCCTTCTGCAGTTCTGGCTGCATTTCTCCCCTCACATTTTTATTTTTGGGCGCCCAGTGTCCCGGGGCAATAAGGCCAGGGACCTCCTCTTCAACCTGCTCCTGGCATTAGCCAAGTTGGCTATATATAAGTCCAGGAAGCAGTGTTTGATAGGGGGGGTTCCCTTGTCACCTGAGGCCATGTTCCGGGTGCTGGTGCGCTCCCGTATCCGGGCAGAGTACCACCTGGCTTTGTCTACTGGGGGAATGGATGAGTTTGTCTCCCAGTGGGCTGTAGATGGTGTGCTCTGCTCGGTATCCCCCCATCCGGTTTCTTTTTCTTTCAACCTCCTAATATGATTTTTATTTAGTTTACAGAAAATGTTTTCTCATAATTTTAAAATACACTGTGCCCAGTGCTCAGAGAGCATGTTGTGTGCATGCTTGAGCTCCAAACAAAAGGCTTTTTAGGGTCTTAGTCCCTCAAATACAAGTTTTATTTTAACACCTTTCTGTTTATAAGCACTTTGTGCACGGTGTTGTTCTTTTTTTGGGAGTTTTTGTGGTGTTTTTCTTAGTTTAATTTTAAGTTTTAGTTTTCTGGGAGTCAGGCTCAAGTCTCTATCCCAGGAGAGTGAGCTGTCTCCTGGATACTTTGCCACACCCCTCCCTTAGCACTACACCTTCACTCCTGGAGCTTTGTTACTTTGACTTTTTTTTCTTTTAAAAAGTTTATTAGGTTTTGTTGAAGTTGTGTTTGTTTGGTGTTGGGTTTTATGTTTTGGGGAGAGAAGACAAGTAACATCTTTGTAGGCAGTGGGGGGGAAAACAATTTGAAGTTTTGTTTAAAAGGCTTTTTTAACATCTGACACAGAGACACAGAGGGGTTAAAAAGCCACTGTGTTCTCTGTGTTGTTGCATTTAGTAACACCTTGCAACAGGCCATTAACCCTTCCACTGCCAAACATCATCTCTCTCTCTCCCTTAGTTTTTGTCTCCCTTAGTTTTGTCTTTTTTTTCTTTTTCACACTTTTATATTTAAAAAAAAAAAGAAAACAGTAGAAAATCATAAAACAAAAAATAAAAATAAATAAAACAAATAAACTAAAAAAAAAAAAGGGTCTAAACATGAGGGATAAGACCATTAAGAAGCCTCAGGGGTCAAAAGGGGGAATAATGGCCCCTGAAAATCCTAGCTGCAGCACTGCACAGCATAGGCCCCAGGCAGATAAGGCAGCCCCAGCTCCTGGTGGTTCTGCCAGCAGACCTACCCCTGTGGCTAATACCTGGTCACAGGTGGTTTCTGCTGGCCCCAGTAATACCACCGCTGGGGCTGAGGGGCAGATCACCAGGAAGCATGGGGTTAAATGTCAGATGTCTGGGGTCTACAGCATTGATATCTATCTGCGTGCTGCAGCTAATGTCATCAGCCCCTCTGTCATAGTAGCAGCCAGCAAAATGTACGGGAAAGCAGTTTTTTTTACCCGTACTCTGGCTGCTGCACACATTCTTATACAGAGAGGCATCACAGTGGGGGGATTATATGTCCCAATAGAACCCCTGGAAGGGTTGGGCACAAAAGTAACACTCTCTAATGTGCCCCCCTTCCTACCAGACTCCCTCCTGCGCCCCCACCTGCTAACCCTAGGGGAAGTAAAAACACCATTTATAAAAATTCCCCTGGGGTGCAGAGAGAGAGCACTTCGTCATGTGCTCTCTTTCAAGAGGCAGGTACAAATGTGCCTGCCTCAGGGCGCAGAAAACATAGAGGGGTCTTTTGGGGTTCCATTTGAGGGGGTGCTGTACAGGATTTTTTACAGCACTACGGAGGTGCAGTGCTATCATTGCAAAGGGTTGGGGCATACACGTAGGAATTGTCCTAATGTAAAGCATCATGCCCCAGCCCCAGCAAATGGCACCTCCGTCAGTACGGCACCCATCCCCGCTGAGCCCATAACAGCGGGGACCTCAAGGGTCATAGCCCCCCCACAGAGCTCAGGCAAGGAGGCCGTTCCTCAAGCCACCACCACGGCCTCCAAACCCCCTTCTTCCCCCAAAAAGCCATCTATGTCTGTGGTCTCCAGCAAGACTGCAGACACGGGGAAAAAGGGGAAGAATGTCACCGGTCCTCCCAGTGTCACAGCTGCATCTCCCAAGTCCCAATCTGCCCCCACCATAATTACATCAGTTAGTGTGGGGGCACAGTGTAAGCAGAGGGATAATAAGCCCTCTGCAGGGGAGGCAGCTAGTGGCAGCTCCTCTTCCAGGAGTGACGTCCCCAGGAAGAGGAAGCATAAAACCAACAGGGAGGTTGCTGATAAGTGGGAAGTGCTCTATAGTGGAGCACCTCCCTCTAAAAGCAAGAAGAGGAACAAAACATCTCCTCCTCATCCGGTGACATTGTCTGGCCCAGTTATTAAGCTCAGCCAGCCGGTGCCAGACCACACATCTCTCTCTCCAGACCCTATAGGGGTTAATGTGGAAAAGGGTCTGGAGGAAAAGCAGGGGCAAGAGGGTCTCCCAAGTGAGGCAGGGGTAGACAAGAAAGATCAGGTTCTGCCTCTGGCCTTTGAGGGGGGACCCAACAAAGCCCCTGCTGAATGGGTAGTCAGTGTCCCTGAGGTGCTGAGCTTCAAGGGCACCAGTCAGTCTCCTCCTCCAGTGTCACTCTCTAGTGACGTACCTCGGGCTTTGTTAGAGCCCCAGGCCGAGTCACTACTGGAGGGGGGGGAATATAGGCATGACCCCCATTCAGGACCCCATGGATTTGTCTGTCAGGGGGGATGTGGCACAAGGGGAAGTGGAAATGGGGGAGGGTGATAAAACAGGTTTTCCTGTTAACATCATGGGAGAGCCTGTCTACCCTCCTCAGCCGTCCACTGACCCTAACATCGGTGCCATCCAAGCTGAGCAAGCAGCGGTGGAACTGGCAGAGGAGGCATATAAAGCCTCCAAGGCTTCCATTAAGGAAGCCATGCCAGCCACTGCTGTCCAGCCAGCTACCCCTGAATGCACTCCTGAAGCTACAGGGGTGCAACAGCAATCCAAGGGTCCATTATTTACCTTGAAGGGTGCTAAAGGGACTCCTTCTGTATCATCTAAGAGGGGGTCCCTGAGAATAAAGCTGAGGAAACTGACTCCAGCCGGGGAGGATGGAGTAAAAGCCCTCAGCCAAGAGGAGCCCAGGGGTGACCCACTAGAAGGAACATCAGATTCTGGGTGGGTTATCCCTGTCAAGGAAATAGATCTATTCCTTGAGAGCACCCTTCATGGACAAAAGAAAAGGAAGGTGCGGCTGGCCTTGGAGAGGTGGAAGAATATGTCGTTTATTCTCCACTCTCTCCAGCAATATCTAGTGGTCAGCACTAGGGCCAAGAATTCTGGGACTGCGGAGCATCTCCGCGTCCGGAAATTCTATAAAATGTGCGTGTCCTATCAGCAGTCTCAAGGGTCTGAGGAACGCACAATTCCTGACACGCAGTAATGGCTTTGCACATCAGCACGCTAAATACCAATGGCTGTCAAGACAGTTTCCGCAGGTTCCAGGTACTCTCCTATTTATATCAGGGAGGGTACTCTGTGAGCTTCCTGCAGGAAACTCACACCACTCCAGAGGCTGAGGCCTCGTGGCAACTGGAGTGGAGAGGCAGGGTCTTCTTCAGCCACTTCACATCGGCGTCATGTGGAGTGGTGACTCTGTTCTCAGAGTCTTTTCAGCCAGAGCTGCTGCTTGTGAAAGCTGTTATCCCAGGCCGTCTAATCCACCTCCGGGTCCGAGAGCAGGGTAGCATCATTAACCTAGTTAATATATATGCCCCTGCTGGAGGGCTCGAGAGAGTGAGGTTCCTCGCCAGACTGTCCCAGTTTTTGGAGACGGTTGACGCAGATGAGTGTTTGGTACTCGGGGGTGATTTCAACTGCACCCTCGACGCTCTGGACCGGAATAGTCCAGAGCCGTACCCGCCTTCTGCGTCAGCCCTGCGGGAGATCATCGCCCGCTTCTCCCTGGAGGACATCTGGCGAGAGCAGAACCCAGGGGCATCAGACGGTTTCACCTACGTCAGGGTGAGAGCCGGTCTGGTGTCCCACTCCCGGATCGACAGACTATATATATCTAGTCACTATATGTCACGAGTCGGTTCTTGTGCCATTAGGCTGGCTCCGTTCACAGACCACAACTGTGTGTCTGTGACAGTGGCGCTAACGCCAACAGCGCCACGAGCCGCCTATTGGCACTTCAACAATGCTTTGTTGAAGGACCAGGGGCTCGTGACATTGATCCGGGAGTTTTGGAAGGACTGGAGGGGTTGCAAGGGGGACTTTGCCACGTTAAAACTGTGGTGGGACGTGGGCAAGGTTCATTTGCGACTTCTGTGTCAGGAATATACCAAGGGTGCGAGTGGGCAGCGCGAAGCTGAGTTGGAGTCACTCCGGGGGGAGGTACTCCATCTGGAGCAGAGGCTGTTCACTTGTAGGGACCAATCCCTGCAGAGCGAGTATGTAGAGAGGAAGGGTGTCCTCTGTGACCTGGAACGACACCAGGCCAAGGGGGCATACGTGCGCAGCCGCTTAGGTTTTCTCAAAGATCTAGACCGCGGCTCGCGCCTCTTCTACTCACTGGAGAAAAAGGGGGGTAACAGTAGGCACATCACCTGTCTTCTAGATGAAGACGGTGCCCCCCTTACAGATCCGGAGAGTATCCGGGATAGAGCCCGGAACTTTTATAAAGATCTTTACTCTCCGGATCCCATTTCTCCAGACGCCTGCAGGGTGCTATGGGAGGGGCTCCCCACAGTCAGTGAGGGTGTAAGAGAGCGGCTTGATATACCACTATCTTTTCAAGAGCTCTCTGAAGCCCTCCGTGCCATGTCCTGTGAAAAGTCTCCAGGACTGGACGGACTGACTGTAGAGTTTTTCCAATTTTTCTGGGAGACTCTGGGACCTGATTTCCATCTGGTCCTTGGGGAAGCCCTGGAGACCGGGGAGATGCCCCTGTCTTGTCGCAGGGCAGTACTTGCCCTGCTGCCCAAAAAGGGGGATCTCCGGCTTATTAAGAACTGGCGACCGGTCTCTCTGCTCAGCACGGACTACAAGATTGTAGCTAAAGCCATCTCGCTTAGACTTGGGTCTGTGCTGGCAGAATTGGTTCACCCTGACCAGTCCTATGCGATCCCGGGCCGGACTATCTTTGATAGTATCTTTCTGGTCCGGGATCTATTGCATTATTCTCGCAGGACTGGTCTGTCACTCGCCTTTCTCTCTTTAGATCAAGAGAAGGCGTTTGACAGGGTGGACCATGGTTACCTCATAGCCACTCTGCAAGCGTACGGCTTTAGCCCACAGTTTGTGGGCTTTATAAGAACGCTGTACGCCTCTGCAGAGTGTTTACTTAAAATCAATTGGTCCCTAACAGCACCTTTGGTATTTGGACGAGGGGTGCGTCAAGGATGTCCCTTGTCTGGACAGTTATATGCACTGGCCATTGAGCCTTTTCTCTGCCTACTGAGGAAAAGGCTCACAGGGCTGGTGCTAAAAGATCCAGACATGCGGATTGTCCTTTCAGCTTTCAGACGATGGAGGGGTCTAGCAAAAATGCTTTCCCTTAGGGGGCGGACTCTAGTGGTGAATCAGCTGGTGGCTTCTCAGATCTGGCACCGGCTGATTTGTCTGAGTCCGACCCCCGAGTTTGTCACCAATATCCAGAGGAATTTGTTAGATTTCCTCTGGATGGGAAGGCATTGGGTCTCTGCAGGGGTGGCAAGTCTGCCTTTGGTGGAGGGTGGACAGGGAGTAGTTTGTGTGTGCTCCCAGTTGTCCACCTTCCGCCTTCAGTACCTGCAGAGATACCTATATGCAGATCCCGCTCCGCAGTGGTGCGCACTGGCATCCAGCTTTTATCGCCAGTTGCGCAACCTGGGGTATGACCGGCAATTATTTCTGATCAGGCCCGAGGGGTTTGGGAGAGACCTCTCTGTGTTGCCGGCATACTACCAGGAAACCCTCAAGGCCTGGAGCATGGTCTCCGTGACCAGGCAGGGCGTGCCTTTGGGGGATGAAATATTCACAGAGCCCCTGCTATTTAATGCAGCAGTGGGGGCTCCAATGTTACAGTCCCCCAGTATCATCCGCCGCCTTAGTCATGCACGGATGACCCGAGTCGGGGATCTCCTGGAATACGGGCGTTCTGATTGGGTGTCACCCCAGGAGCTTGCGCTCCGTTTGGGATATGTGACGCCCAAAGTCTCAGGGCGCTTGCTCCAGGAGATTAGAGATGCCATCTCCCCCGACTCGCGCACCTTCCTTCGCGGGGTTTTGCAGGCCGGAGTGCCACATGCACCTTTCAACACCCCTTCTCCGGCTGTTTGCATTGGACACAAGCCCCGTGTTTCCCCTCAGGCTCCTCCTGTCCCCAACCTCTCGAGGTTGAGGGACATACCCTCGGCATGCTTTCGCGGCATGCCGAGGAAGAGCTTATATTCTCTCGTGCTCCATACAGTGCACTTCCTTGCCCTCGTGACCCGTCCCGATACCATCTGGAGGCGGGTCCTACCAGCTGACGAGGGCAAGAGGCCCCGGTGGAGGGAACTTTATTCTGATTTAGTTCCACGACCCACCGGGGACTTGAGTTGGAGAGTGCTCCATGGTGCACTGAGCACGGGAGAGTACTTAGCTAAATTCACGGACTCTCCCTCCACTTGTCCATTCTGTGGCAAGGGAGAGTCCGTGTATCATGTTTTTTTTAGTTGCGCCAGACTGCAGCCCCTCTTGTCACTCTTGAGGGGCCTCCTCCTGCAGTTCTGGCTGCATTTCTCCCCTCACATTTTTATTTTTGGGCGCCCAGTGTCCCGGGGCAATAAGGCCAGGGACCTCCTCGTCAACCTGCTCCTGGCATTAGCCAAGTTGGCTATATATAAGTCCAGGAAGCAGTGTTTGATAGGGGGGGTTCCCTTGTCACCTGAGGCCATGTTCCGGGTGCTGGTGCGCTCCCGTATCCGGGCAGAGTACCACCTGGCTTTGTCTACTGGGGGAATGGATGAGTTTGTCTCCCAGTGGGCTGTAGATGGTGTGGTCTGCTCGGTATCCCCCCATCCGGTTTCTTTTTCTTTCAACCTCCTAATATGATTTTTATTTAGTTTACAGAAAATGATTTCTCATGATTTTAAAATACACTGTGCCCAGTGCAATCAATCCAATCTGGTGGTGTACCAGCAGTGTACATTTAAAAAACCCTAAATTGTATTTTGTTAAATCTAAGTTCATTTGCCTGCCTACTAGCCAGTGTGTGTGTCAGGCTCACAACTGATACAGTGCCCAGTGCAACCAATCCAATCAGGTGGTGTACCAGCAGTCTACTTTTAAAAACCAAGACTTTTATTTTGCCTAATCTAAGTTAATTTGCCTGACAGCTAGTCTGTGCGTGTCTCAGGCTCACAACTTATACTGTGCCCAGTGCAACCAATCCAATCTGGTGGTGTACCAGCGGTGTACATTTAAAAAAAACTAAATTATATTTTGTTAAATCTAAATTCATTTGCCTGATTGCTATTCTGTGTGTTTCTCAGGCTCACAACTGATACTGTGCCCAGTGCAATCAATCCAATCTGGTGGTGTACCAGCAGTCTACTTTTAAAAAGAAAGACTTTTATTTTGTCTAATCTAAGTTCATTTGCCTGCCTACTAGCCAGTGTGTGTATCAGGCTCACAACTGATACTGTGCCCAGTGCAACCAATCCAACCAGGTGGTGTACCAGCAGTATACCTTTAAAAAATCCAAAATTGTATTTTGTCTAATCTAAATTCATTTGCCTGCCTACTAGCCAGTGTGTGTGTCCGGCTCACAACTGATACTGTGCCCAGTGCAACCAATCCAATCAGGTGGTGTACCAGCAGTCTACTTTAAAAAAAAAAAAAATGTATTTTGTTAAATCTAAATTCATTTGCCAGATTGCTATTCTGTGTGTTTCTCAGGCTCACAACTGATACTGTGCCCAGTGCAATCAATCCAATCTGGTGGTGTACCAGCAGTGTACATTTAAAAAACCCTAAATTGTATTTTGTTAAATCTAAGTTAATTTACCTGCCTACTAGCCAGTGTGTGTGTCAGGCTCACAACTTATACTGTGCCCAGTGCAATCAATCCAATCTGGTGGTGTACCAGCAGTGTACATTTAAAAAAACCTAAATTATATTTTGTTAAATCTAAGTTAATTTGCCTGATTGCTATTCTGTGTGTGTGTCAGGCTCACAACTGATACTGTGCCCAGTGCAACCAATCCAACCAGGTGGTGTACCAGCAGTATACCTTTAAAAAATCCAAAATTGTATTTTGTCTAATCTAATTTCATTTGCCTGCCTACTAGCCAGTGTGTGTGTCCGGCTCACAACTGATACTGTGCCCAGTGCAATCAATCCAATCTGGTGGTGTACCAGCAGTCTACTTTTAAAAAACAAGACTTTTATTTTGTCTAATCTAAGTTCATTTGCCTGCCTACTAGCCAGTGTGTGTGTCAGGCTCACAACTGATACTGTGCCCAGTGCAACCAATCCAACCAGGTGGTGTACCAGCAGTATACCTTTAAAAAATCCAAAATTGTATTTTGTCTAATCTAAGTTCATTTGCCTGCCTACTAGCCAGTGTGTGTGTCCGGCTCACAACTGATACTGTGCCCAGTGCAACCAATCCAATCAGGTGGTGCACCAGCAGTCTACTTTTAAAAACCAAGACTTTTATTTTGCCTAATCTAAGTTAATTTGCCTGACAGCTAGTCTGTGCGTGTCTCAGGCTCACAACTTATACTGTGCCCAGTGCAACCAATCCAATCAGGTGGTGTACCAGCAGTGTACATTTAAAAAACCCAAAATTGTATTTTGTTAAATCTAAATTCATTTGCCTGACTGCTATTCTGTGTGTTTCTCAGGTTCACAACTGATACTGTACCCAGTGCAACCAATCCAATCAGGTGGTGTACCAGCAGTCTACATTTAAAAACCCCCAAATTGTGTTTTGTTAAATCTAAATTCATTTGCCTGACAACTAGTCTGAGCGTGCTCAGGCTCACGACTGATACTGTGCTCAGTGCAACCAATCCAATCTCGTGGTGTACCAGCAGTGTACATTTAAAAACCAAAACTTGTATTTTGTCTGATCTAAGTTCATTTGTCTGCCTACTAGCCAGTGTGTTTGTCAGGCTCACAACTTATACTGTGCCCAGTGCAATCAATCCTATCAGGTGGTGTACCAGCAGTGTACATTTAAAAAACCCTAAATTGTATTTTGTTAAATCTAAGTTCATTTGCCTGCCTACTAGCCAGTGTGTGTGTCAGGCTCACAGCGTATACTGTGCCCAGTGCAACCAATCCAATCTGGTGGTGCACCAGCAGTGTACATTTAAAAAAAACTAAATTAAATTTTGTTAAATCTAAATTCATTTGCCTGATTGCTATTCTGTGTGTTTCTCAGGCTCACAACTGATACTGTGCCCAGTGCAATCAATCCAATCTGGTGGTGTACCAGCAGTGTACATTTAAAAAACAAGACTTTTATTTTGTCTAATCTAAGTTCATTTGCCTGCCTACTAGCAAGTGTGTGTGTCAGGCTCACAACTGATACAGTGCCCAGTGCAACCAATCCAATCAGGTGGTGTACCAGCAGTCTACTTTTAAAAACCAAGACTTTTATTTTGCCTAATCTAAGTTAATTTGCCTGACAGCTAGTCTATGCGTGTCTCAGGCTCACAACTTATACTGTGCCCAGTGCAACCAATCCAATCTGGTGGTGTACCAGCGGTGTACATTTAAAAAAAACTAAATTATATTTTGTTAAATCTAAATTCATTTGCCTGATTGCTATTCTGTGTCTTTCTCAGGCTCACAACTGATACTGTGCCCAGTGCAATCAATCCAATCTGGTGGTGTACCAGCAGTCTACTTTTAAAAAGAAAGACTTTTATTTTGTCTAATCTAAGTTCATTTGCCTGCCTACTAGCCAGTGTGTGTGTCAGGCTCACAACTGATACTGTGCCCAGTGCAACCAATCCAACCAGGTGGTGTACCAGCAGTATACCTTTAAAAAATCCAAAATTGTATTTTGTCTAATCTAAGTTCATTTGCCTGCCTACTAGCCAGTGTGTGTGTCCGGCTCACAACTGATACTGTGCCCAGTGCAACCAATCCAATCAGGTGGTGTATCAGCAGTCTACTTTAAAAGAAAACAAAATTGTATTTTGTTAAATCTAAGTTTATTTGCCTGATCGCTATTCTGTGTGTTTCTCAGGCTCACAACTGATTCTGTGCCCAGTGCAATCAATCCAATCTGGTGGTGTACCAGCAGTCTACTTTTAAAAACCAAGACTTTTATTTTGTCTAATCTAAGTTCATTTGCCTGCCTACTAGCCAGTGTGTGTGTCAGGCTCACAACTGATACTGTGCCCAGTGCAACCAATCCAAACAAGTGGTGTACCAACAGTCTACTTTTAAAAACCAAGACTTTTATTTTGTCTAATCTAAGTTCATTTGCCTGTCTACTAGCCAGTGTGTGTGTTAGGCTCACAACTGATACTGTGCCCAGTGCAACCAATCCAATCAGGTGGTGTACCAGCAGTCTACTTTAAAAAAAAAAATATTGTATTTTGTGAAATCTAACTTCATTTGCCTGATCGCTAGTCTGTGCGTGTCTCAGTCTCACAACTTATACTGTGCCCAGTGCAACCAATCCAATCAAGTGGTGCACCAGCAGTGTACATTTAAAAAAAAAACAAATTGTATTTTGTTAAATCTAAGTTCATTTGCCTGACTGCTATTCTGTGTGTTTCTTAGGCTCACAACTTATACTGTGCCCAGTGCAACCAATCCAATCTGGTGGTGTACCAGCAGTCTACTTTTAAAAACCAAGACTTTTATTTTGTCTAATCTAAATTAATTTGCCTGACAGCTAGTCTGTGCGTGTCTCAGGCTCACAACTGATACTGTGCCCAGTGCAATCAATCCAATATGGTGGTTTACCAGCAGTCTACTTTAAAAAAACAAGACTTTTATATTGTCTAATCTAAGTTAATTTGCCTGCCTTCTAGCCATTGTGTGTGTCAGGCTCACAACTGATACTGTGCCCAGTGCAATCAATGCAATCTGGTGGTGTACCAGCAGTCTACTTTTAAAAACCAAGACTTTTATTTTGTCTAATCTAAGTTCATTTGCCTGCCTACTAGCCAGTGTGTGTCAGGCTCACAACTGATACTGTGCCCAGTGCTACCAATCCAACCAGGTGGTGTACCAGCAGTATACATTTAAAAAAAAAAAACTGTATTTTGTTAAATCTAAATTCATTTGCCTGAGTGCTATTCTGTGTGTTTCTTAGGCTCACAACTGATACTGTACCCAGTGCAACCAATCCAATCTGGTGGTGTACCAGCAGCCTACTTTTAAAAACCAAGACTTTTATTTTGTCTAATCTAAGTTCATTTGCCTGCCTACTAGCCAGTGTGTGTGTCAGTCTCACAACTGATACTGTGCCCAGTGCAACCAATCCAACCAGGTGGTGTACCAGCAGTATACCTTTAAAAATTCCAAAATTGTATTTTTTCTAATCTAAGTTCATTTGCCTGCCTACTAGCCAGTGTGTGTGTCAGGCTCACAACTTATACTGTGCCCAGTGCAACCAATCCAATCAGGTGGTGTACCAGCAGTCTACTTTAAAAAAAACTCAAATTGTATTTTGTTAAATCTAAGTTCATTTGCCTGACCGCTATTCTGTG